>CM042193.1:25678022-25781417 GCA_023539305.1 Ilex asprella | reverse complement strand
AATTCCTTATTATTATACAAACTTGAGATCTCTTTTAAAATGTCCTTATTTTCTTTCAAAATTCATGGATATGTATGTTCGAAATGAGACCTACCTGTTTTACTTGATTTCAAAACCTTGAATGGGTTTGGAAGGATTTTCCTACAGAGTCTTGTACTCACCCCCTACCTCCAAATATTTCAGATTGTACTCTTGAGGAGGAGTTAGGACTCGAGGAGCCCGTACTCTGGGAGATTCAGCAAGACGGGAGTGTGGATCCCGGGGAGGACTCTTAGCTGGACACTACGTTTTGTTCTAGACTAGGGTATTATTTTAAAACAATGTAAAGCCTAGTCATATTTTGTAATTCTGCTGCATTATCGTAGTTAGTGGATTTTGGGGTTGTAAAGGCCATAGCTTGGCCTATTCTTTTGGGATAACAGGTAACTTTGATGAATTGATGTTTATGATAAGTAAATGGACCCGGTGTGGTCATTATAGTAGAATTGCACAGGTTGGATTTTGTGGTAGAGCTCCCCGTACAAGGGAGACTATGTCCGAATTTTGTTACAATATAAATTGTTGATGGAATGTTGATGGATTACTTAGTGCTCTCATGCTTAGATGGTTATTAGAATGTAATGCCGTCCAGGGTGTAGTTTGGGGCGTTACACTGTTGCATTTTCATTGTTTATGTCTTTTAAGTCATCAGTAGGGTTTGTAAATCAGTCTAACCATTCTTATCCATCATTTTGACCGCAAGCATCGTTTTAATTAAGCATGGCTCACAATAATCAACAAGAACAAATGGTTGTTAAGAATGTTCGACCATTAAGAGAGTATTTGCATCCTGCACAAACTAGTGTCCCTTCATGTTTTGTTTTTTCCACAAATGCTCCAAATTTTAACATTAAGGTAGGGACAATACAACTTTTACCACTATTTCATGGTTTGGAGTCTGAAAACCTATACTTGCATGCTAAAGAATTTGAGGAAGTATGTGGTGTTTTGCAAGATAATTTTGAAATAGCCAGTTGAAACTTTTTCCTTTCTCTTTGAAGGACAAGGTTAAACAATGGCTAAATTCTTCAAAAGCACAATCTATTCCGAGTTAACAAGTTTTGCAAACTGAATTTTTTAAATTTTTTTTTGAAGTGCATTGCACTAATGCATTAAGATGTCAAATTAGGAATTTTTTTGTCAAATTATGATTTTTTTTTGTAAACATGAGATTTCATCTCTAACACCTTATTCATTTCTTATTTCAACCCTAGGTTTGAAATAGATGTAGTTAGGAAAAGAACCCTACCTCCTGAGCTGTATTTTTGTGTAGGAGAAACTCCAAAAGCTTGAAATCAAGCCTCAAAGCTTTGATCCCAACATCCCATCTTTAATATCTTGAAAAAAGTCGCAATCTTTGGTTTGTTTTTGTAAGTCTCGACGCATAGAACAACTTTGGTTCTTGGCCCAAAGAGATACGACGGTCAGATAGTCGATTGGATTTCTCTCTCTTCTTCATCTCTCCCTGTTATCGAAAAAATGCAGGTGATAATAGGGAGAAAAATATGATTTTCACCCCTATTTATACCCCCTAATACTTGGCTCTTATTAGGCTACACGTCCTGTCTTTTCTGATCCGATTTTATCTTGAATCAATTAAATCTTCTCCCGTGTTAGGTGATTGATTGATTGCGGTTGTTGTTCCTAACCTCTAAACATCACCCTTTAGCATGTGTATGATGTGTGTGAGAAGGGAGTGTCACTCTCCCTCGGGATGATGCAAGAGATGGAACAACGAAATGATGGTGATGAAATGGATGAACAAAATATGTATGAAATGAAATGTGGAATGTGCACAAAAGCGCTCCCCAATCGCAAAGAGTCTTTCGTGTGTCGGTGTTTTACTTGGAAAGTATTCCAAGGTCGTCTCCTCAGGAAAGGAAAGGGAGTTTTGTGAAAGTAATTTTGCAAAAGTGAAAGGAACGTGTAAAATCTTTTGTTTGAGTTTTGTGTTTGGTTTGTAAATGAAAATGCAAGAAAACAAGTGTTGGCTAATCCAAAGGGTTCATTCCAATGGGAATACCAAATCAACTCAAAGCCTTCCTCCGATTGAGCATGAATGAACGATTGATTCGGGAGAAGCTAGGAACGAGATTGGTGAGTATCTAAGCATAACCCGTGACTAGGCCTACGAGATATCAAAGGCTCACCAACTCATCCACTCTCAACCCCGTCAAACCGAACTATTTGACTCAAAAGGGAGGAATGAAGAAGAGTTGAAATGGAATCTCTAAGAGGAGGTCTTCCCTTGGATTAACCAACTTAAAATCTAGCTACTCATGATAAAATGAAAGACAAGCATAATATAAATGGACATAATGAAGAAATGAAACATGGAACTTAACTAAATACAAGAAAACATAAACTAAGAAGAAAAATATTCAATACCCATTTTAAACTAAGAATTGAAGAAAACTTGAAAACATAAATGGTGAAAGCTAAGAAACTAAACTAAACTTGCAAAGCAATGGAATTAAATGACATTGAAAGTAAATAAGGAAGTTTACACAAGTCTTACAGCAATGAAAATGGTGAAGAACAAGCAAAAACGAAATTTACATTACACTATTCATTGTCTTCCTCCTTGGATCTTTCTATATCTACTCCTAAGCTTAGGTAGCCACTCTTGAAATGCTGAATATTGTTGAGATATATAGAGTGTATGCCTTGCAAAAAACGTCCATGAGGGTCCCCTAGTAGTGAGAGAAGACCTCCCATTAATGGCAGGTGATTTGGATGGGTCACACAGGCTAGGACAGAGCTAGCCTGCAACTCACATACCTGCCCACTTCTCTCACATCCTCATTAAATGCCAAGCCTTCAAAGTCTTCCAAATGTGTAAGGGAGGCATGCTCTTGTGTCAGGAAATGTTGGGGGGGCAAGTGGGAGAAGTGTAGGTGAGACCCCCAAGCCTCAAAGTTGAGTTACAGGCTGTTTTTCGGCCAGAAGGTTCGTGGAACCGGTGCCAAGAGTACCGGTACTGTTTTCTGCACTGGACCACCTTCGGTAGAAATGGCATAAATCTTGATCTAACCTTGGATTGAGCTGAAATTTTGACACAATACAGAAGACATCCAGATCTACAACTTTAATGTTTTGAACTTTTCCCGATTCGGAGTAGATCGTGGTCAAAATGGAGGAGACCCGAGGCAGTGCTTCCCAGTGATGTGGCAGCTGGTGTCTTTGTTCCAAAACACCAATACCTCCGTGATTTCTTCACTTTTAAGCCTCCAATTCTTCATGTATTGTGTTCATGCCATTACCACAGATCCAACATAGTTGCAAGGTCCTAAAATCCAACATTTAAGCTATCAAAACATGCAACATCGAGAATTCAACATTATTCATAAAATAGGCTAACACTAAGTAATTAAATGCAAAAGTTAAGTTATAATGAATGTAATGAGGCCATGAAATGTGCAATATTATGTGCTCACCAATAGGTTTAGTATATTTTTATTGAACTAAATTTAAATTATTTTTTGGGTTTTTCAAATAAAATTTAATCACGATTATTTTGTCGCGAGACACCCAATCGCCTAGAAAAACGCAAAAAAAAATTTGATTATCTTAGAATTTGACAAAAATTTGTTAGGTAGCTAGATTTCACGATGCGAATCCAAAGATGAGATCCGTTTCATCATCCAAGTTCTAGAAAAAATTGGGTTTTCAACGCGTACCATACCAACTAATTTCCGTTTTGCCCCTTTTAATAAAATTTAAATTTTCCCAGGTTTTACAAATGTAACCCCCAAGGCTTTTTAGGCACTACTTGGGTTGGCTTAACCCGCTTACTACCAGAGATGTGGAAGATGATTCCCGCATCTAGCAACTTAATAATTTCAACCCATATAACTTATTTTCAATAGCGGTTTAGCCGTCACTACATTTGACGAGAAGGTTTTGAATCCTTGATTATTTAATTACGTTTTATTTGAGGTAAAATGTGTTGGATTCTTTTATTTTCTAATTTGACTTGTTCTAGTTGTTTGATTTATTTGTAGGTAATTTGGTTGATTTAAAATAACAATGGATAAAGCAAGTGAATCAAACACTGGAAGAATGAGATATTTGATAAGGATTAAATGGTCAAGATTAAGAGATGAAGATTTGACGATAGAAATCAATTTAGTCTAAATTAGTAGAAAACACATTTAAAATTGGATTAGAAAAATATTCGAGAAAATAAGGTTTTGACATGCCTTCAATATTTTAATCCAACTTTTTACTATGATGTCTACAAAAGTGAGCTTGAAATAAGATTGTTGAAATAAGATTGTTGAGATAAGATTGTTGAGGCACTGGAAAAACGACTTCAAAGGCCACAAAAGTGTATTTCATGAAAATTTTGTGAATCGGTCTCTCACTATGCAAAAAATGGAGCTTGAAATTTGGATAGATATGGTATTTGTGCCCCCAATATTTGATGCAAAGGATTTGACCTAAAAATACTCCATTTTGGAAAAGGATTGCTCCCAAGCCAACCTAGACCTCCTACCTATGCCTAGACATTTGTAAAAACCCACGTAAATTTAAACTTTTATAAATAAAGGGCAAAATGGTAAAATTGTCACCTTGGTTCGGATTATAAGCCTGAGATTTTCTAGAGCTCGGATAATGAAATGGACCTCACCGTTGGATTCAACTCATGAAATCTAGTGACCATGTCAAATTTCATCTAATTTCGAGATAGTCGGATTTTTACGTTTTACGAGGCAGTTGGGCCTTGAGAGCCCCAAATACGATTTTTTAGGAAAATTATGAGATTTTTTTAAATAAATGAAGTCAAGAAAAATTAAAAATATTTTAAACTTGAACCGAAGCGAAATTAAATCATTTTGGGACGAAAACAGGCCCGGAATTAAAAAGGGTCGTGTGGCAAGTTGTGGGTCAATTATCCTAAAAATATAAATAGGGAGAAAATATGAAAATCAGATTTTCCCCCATTATTTCAGCCCATGTTCAGCCGATAGAAAGAGGGAGAGAGAAGAGAGGGAAAACAGAGAAAAAAACTCAACTTCTCTCTACGATCTACGGAGCTAGAGAGCTCAAATCTGTTCGGGCCAAGAAGGAAAGTTGATCTCCTCGACGAGGGCTATGCATACACACCAAAAAGAAGGATTTTCACCGAAGGTGGGAAAACTGAATTTTCTTGGAAGAGCTTGGAATTGAGTTTGAGTTGATTCTAAGAGCTTCCCAAGGTCATTCTTCACGCTACAAGAGATAGGATTTTTCTTCTACTTAGGTGTATTCACAACCTAAAATATTATATTGAAATGGGTAGGTTGATAGATGTGTATATCACTTGCCTATTGAAAGAAAATTTAATGAAATGGGTATAAAAAATGAGAATAGAAATAGATTACGATAAATTCCTAGCTTGGAATTGAAATGTGGTAATTTATTTTGGAAAATTCCATTGGAATTGGTGTTATATGGGCATGTTGTGTGCTTAAATTATGCCTTGGTGAAATGGGTATTGAAATTAGGTAGAATATATTCTATTTTGAAATGAGTATGTAGAAATTGCTTAATGTAATTTCTTGAATTATGTGAATTGTGGGCATGTTATGTGTTTACATAATGTCTAGATTTTTTTGAAGTGTGTTATTGCTTGATATGAGATAACATGCTTGGACTTGAGTTTTGGATAAAATGTTGATAAATGCATATTGGTTTATTGACATTTTGAGTTATGAAAATATATGCTTTTGATATAATTTTTCATGGTTTATATGAATTGGGTTTGAAATGGTTCATATGACACATATTGTATATTGAACATTGTTGTAGAGTTGCAATGAGGCATTACATTGCATATGCACGGGAACATTGCATAAAATGGGTGGTTGTGCATGAAAGTAGTCAATATCACATGGGTGGATTGACGAGTGGGCTCGAGTGAGCTAAGTCAATGACTTGGCCGAGTCGCACGGTTTGCATGATGTTGAGGGTTGGGGTTAGCAAGAAGGGCTAGAAGATCCCTCGGGTGTAAGGCCTGATGATTTGGATATGCATTTCCGTCGGTATTAGTCTAGTGTATCGGTGTACGCGGGACTGTTGGTGGAAGCCCATAAATCCTGTGTCGGTTAGGTGACCTTTGGTGTAAGTTGATAAATACTCACCCCATACAAGACCTGGATTGATAATGTTATTTAATGTATAAAATAAATAATGGAATTGTACACATAGGGAATTGCATGTGTTGGAGAGCCGGAGAGGGCTCGGGGTCATGGATGGCGGGTGATTGCACATTAGCAATTGCATATGTTGAAGAGACGAGAAAGGCTCGAGTTAGTTACAGAGAGTGAGTCTCATCTCATTCCATAGCATTGCATTATAAATTTCTAATATTGATAACATATTCATGCTTGGAATGTGTGCATAGTGAATTAGTTGCATGTGAGCATTTCATGTGCATTTGGGTTGGAGAGTAGCCTATTTAGGGAATACTCTATTGAGCTTTGCTCACCCTTTATGGGAGAATATTCAGAAGCGGGGTTCGTGCCGGTGGATGGCTCTCACTTTGAGCCTCATGAATGAAGAATCCGGAATGTGGCTTTTATTTTGAGTAAATTGTAAAGACATTACAATGGATATTTATTTTGGCATGTAATTAAATGAATTCGCATGCAAATTTTGTAATAGATCTTATATAAACTATGTTGGATGCCCAAATACATGTTAAATAAGTGTTGGGTTGGTTTTAGTAAGGTTTGAATTGAATTGGAAATGAAAAACAAGAGAAACAAGAAAAAAATTTTGGGAAGATTGTACCGGTACGGTTCAGTGATTAATACTCAAATATAGCATATTCTTATGCCCCGTTTTAGACTAATTGTGCTTTGGTGGAGTTTAAGTGATGATGTTTCAGGTCTTAAAGTGAACAAGGGTTCAAAAGCACCAAAAAGTACCTTTGAAGGCAATCACAACATATTAAGGAACAAATTGTAGAAGCTTGGACTAAGGAAGCAACGTTCAAACATTAAATACCGTTTGAACGGTCATGGAAAATCAGGCCAGCTTTTATAATCTGTGTTGCAGGCAAGACCCAAGGCCCTGGAGACTTGAGTACTACGTTCGAATGATCATTAACGTTCGAACGTCCACTGGAGCAATGACAAGATCAGACTGACTGAAGACATGGCATGTTGCAGACGTGCAGTCAGAAGGTCTAGGCACTTGAGTGCCACGTTCGAACGGCAACAACCGTTCGAACACCCTTAGAATTATTGGAAAGACCAGTCAAGATTCTGCAAGGACCTGGAGGGAGATTTGCACAAAGACTTGGAGGAAGATTTTCTACAGAGAACCACGTGTTTTCTGACATAATTGGCAGGCACTGATTCCATCTGACGTTTGAACGGTAGAGAGCAAAGATAGAGAAACCGTTCGAACGGTATTGATAGACTGCCTGCAGAGTGATTGGCTTTTCACTTTGACTTTGACGCCCAGTTCTATTGTTTTACCCCCTCCCCTGCCTTCTCCTTGCCTATATACACCCTTAGTTTGTAGATCAAAGGGGGGGTAGATTTGGCACTCAACACTTAGTAGCCAACACTTCTCATTTGTAGTTCTTCTAATTGTCTTAGTATTGTCTCTTTGCTAGAGAGTGGGGGAAGTTTAAATCCGCATTCCTTTTCTTTCCATTAATGTTTATATTTACATTTGCTTAAGAGTTGTAATTCCTTTATTTATTTTAAGTCTTTAAATTTATGTTCTCGATTTACATTTAGTCTTTACATTTATGTCTTTATTTACTTCTAGTCTTTACATTTATGCTCTTACATACATGTTTTTAATTATGTCATGCACTTTCATTATTTGAGCTCCCTTCTTGCTTAGAGGAGTGAAACTCTTCCACTTTTCTAAAGCTTTACCAAAGCCGTGAAGGGTGGAACGTGATTTACTCATTCTTTGTTGAAGATTAGCTCCTCGTTACTTGTACTTTTACTTTGCGAAGTCCTCTACTTAGAGGGATGAGCATTACTCACTTTTCTAACTTTACCAAAGCTATGAAGAGTGAGTAGTTTCTCATTCACTCTTTAGTAAGAGGTGAAGGGCATATATTGATTATGCGGAGGTTATATTATGTTTTGATCTAATACTTAACATTCATATCCCATTGTTTATTGGATGATTGATTGCATCTAGCAAAGCTAAGGTACTTTGTATAATCGATAGTCTTTCTATGACACGGATGACTCTTGCATGGAAAGACTCCTCGTTTCAAGGCAAGTACCCTGGCTAGATCTTCATGACTACCCTTTAATCATCCTCATTATCAAGCTTCATTTAAAAGGATAGAATATTAAAGTCATGATTGGATATCATGAAGAAATACTTACTTGTTTGTGGGCGCGATAACTCTCGGTACAAATAATTCTTGTAAGACATCGGAACCATGACCTTAACAGGCCATCTTTATCTTCCGATTAACTCGCCGTTGACACGGGAGTTAGTTGAGTTATCTAGCATAATTATAATGAACTGTATAGATAAATACATGTCCCGATCCTTGAACTAAAGAGTGATTTTATTTCCATTTATCTTGTAAACTTTCTTGAAGAGAATTCAATTTTCTGTTCAGGAAATCACCCACATCACACAATCCTAAAATCTCAAGGTTACAATCAATTGGTCTCCTTTACTGATTACTTTGAAACACCAACACAACAAGTTCCCTGTGGATTCGACTCTGGACTCAAACTGGATTATTACTACAACTTGACCGCCTGCACTTGGGTGTACACATTTCGGATAAAGTCATTCAGTACCGGTACAGTATACCGGTATGTTTTGGTCCAGAGGGTTCGACGTACCGGTACTGTCTGCAAATTTTTTTAAAATTTTAATACGGTTCTCCTATGCTTTTGGACTTTGTTTTTTTTGGTTCAAATGATACAAATGGATTCTAAATGAACTATTTTGTGGCATGTTGGACCTCACGAGAATTAAATGAAAAAAAAAGAACACGGGGTATATACGCGGGTTAAAATCGAGATTAAGGGAATTTGTATGGACATAAGGTCTGGAATTGAGGCAAAAAAAAAAGGGTTATTTCCACGGGTTGACGGTTGGTCAACGGTTTAAAAATCAAAACTTTAGTATAAATAAAGGTTCTTGCATGTTGAGAGAGCATCCTAGATCATAATCTTTTATTTTATTTTTGCATTGGAGACCTACCATGTCTTGTGAGTAATCTTTTTTGCACTTTTTGTTCAGGGTATGTATTTAGAATTGTGAAGTAAATATTTATATGTTATGCAATTATTTTCCTTATGTTTTAAAGTTATATTTTCTTGAAATTATAGATTAATTGAATGATTTTTAGAAAAAAATTTATGCTCTTGATAATTGTTTGATTATTCATTAACTTGATTGAGTTCTTAGTATGAATAATACTTATAGTTGTTTGCAAGTTTATAAGAACTAGTTCTTCAATTCCTATTTTCAAATTAATCAAATCTTGGGTTTTCAAAGTTAAAAATTCAGGTTGACTATACTGAAGTTGGAAATCAACTGAGATAATTGTAATTGCATAAACATACTTATTTGATGAACAAGAATAGATCCAAATCCCAAAACTAAATATTCATTTTTTCAATTAACAAATTCCTTCTTGAATTTCCTATTTTTATTCTACAAAACAATTCCAACCTTTAAAACCAATTTTACCAATTATTCCTTTACCTACTCTTAAATTTCTTCAATCCCTAAGGTTCAACCTCGAAAATACTGAGAAATTATTACTTCTTGACCACATGCACTTGGGTGTACCTATTTGTGATTAAGTAATTTTTTGGCGCCATTGTCGGGGATCAGAAGAAAAATTTAGAAGCAGAAAATGAAGAATCCGTCTACACCCATGATCTACTTGGAGAAATAATTTTTCGGGTACTATGAATTATTTGTATAGGGAGTGTGTTACTAAAAACTCTTAAGATATGATTATAGGCTATCTTTGATATATAATGAACCTTAGCCTTATTCCTTGAAAAAAAAATTATTCCTAGAAGTTGTGATTGAGTATTTTTGAATAAACTTCATTTCTCAAACCACATATAATACTCAAGCTAAGAATATGATATAATATCCTTTAGCTTGGTTATCCGGAGATTAAGCTATATTGTTTATGTGAATGTGTTTGATGTTGGTTGAGAGATGCAAAAATAAATGAGAGGTGAAATTTTGCTTATTTGAGAATAATTACCTATGTTACTTGATGAAAAGTAAAGTATGAGCAAAATGTGGACAACAAGTATGAATTTGAGAAAAGAAAAGTATGAGTGAAATGTGGATAGTGCTTCTAAAAATTGATGAAAGAAAATTTGCCAAGAAGTATGATTGTGTAATATATTATTTTCTCGGGATAGCATTTTAAATTCCTAAATATCTTCGTTTTGAAACTCTAATCCCAAGGCCCCATTATAACCTTAGAAAAATATATATCAGATCTCTAGTGTTCATTAGTTGATGCATGACTTGTATGAATAAGGAGGGGAATAGTGATTATTTTACTAATCATGTATTTATTTCATTTCATGAAACTATTACAAGTCCTATTCATTGATATAACGGTTATTGATTATGAGACATATGTAAGTTACCTTTTGCTTTGATTTACATTAAATATGCTCATATATAATGTTATGAGGCTACAAGGTCACTATAATCAAAGTGAATTTATTGTTGAGAGTATACTTTGGCGAGGCTAACCATAGATAATGGAAAGGGTGAGTTGTTCTTGACTAATTATCTGATCATGCATAGTTATTGACACACCATACACAAGATTCAATGGGAATTCAATATGTAAATACTATTGTATAGCCTTTAATTGATTAGGTATGAATTTATCCTTGTTTTTATTAGATATATTGTTGTTTTATATGTTGTTAAAGTTGTAACGCCCCGATTTTTCTCTTCTTTTCGGAGACGTTAATTGATATAAAAATATCCAAATAAAATCGAAGAGCTCTAAGTGTCCCAATAAAATTTTATTTATCAAAATCATCTCCCAATGCAAATGAATTCGTTAATATAGATAAATCTCTCAATATAATTAATACATCAATTACATCGACATCTACTCGTCTTTAATATTCTGATTGTCTCGTTCCGATCTTTTTTCTAAAATCAGCCTGAAAATATTAAATAAAACGGGAAAGTAAACAATATAACGAGGAAAAAATATGCTCAATTACAATAATCGAGTATCACAAACCATCTCAATCAACAGATACCAATATCAAATTTATATATCACACGTCATATAGAATCTTAACACAGATCTAACACCTCACAAATCATCCCACATCAACCCGATTTCATGGGTCTCCCGGTTGGCGATGCGTCGGCTATTAGCTACCACGATCTTGTCTCAATATCCGCATAACACGATCAATGAGACAAAAATATTCAACGATATTCAATCAAAATTTTAAAATAATGATAGCACAAGTTGGAATATAAATCATAGGATAATAAAAAAAATACTCTTTGCAAAGAGATTTAAGAAAAGCATATTGTATACCATCCCGTACCTCAAAATTATTATTTGAATTTGATAACTCAGCTTTCATTCTCTTTTCCCCAACTTCTCTTGTCTTTTCTCTGAGAGGTCATCAATGTGTTTTTCTCCTAATTCCATAACCAAGTCCCATATTTATAGGTCTTCAGGACTCCTAGGAATATTCTAGAGGAATATTTTAAAATGTGGAATATCCTAAGAATATTCTAAAATGTTCTAGAACCTTCTAGATCTTTCTAAAGGATCTATTTTCGTTCTGAAATGATTAAATTCATCTTGGTTTAAGTTAAAATTAATTTTATTTGAATAATTTAATTATAATAAAATTTTATAAATTTTATTTATGGGGACCTTTGTGAGGTCAACTGCCACCCAGTCGCCTCAAAATACGTGTTAAATTTGACTATTTTGAAATTCGATGAAAATTATCTAAGTCACTCGGTTTTGCGAGACGAATTCAACGGTGAAGTACGTTGTGTAATCCGAGCTCTAGAGAAATACTTAATTCAAATCTGCACTGTAGTGACAAATTACCGTTTTGCCATTTTTTAGAAAGAGTCCAAATTTATTTGGGTTTTACATTCTTTGCCCCTTAAAATAATTCGTCCACATAATTATGTTTAAACTACTTCTAAAAATTTGGGATCTCACCAAAGTAATATGTTAAGTTCAAGGGATCAACAAATTATAGGAAGTTTTTAGATATTTTCACTAAAAACCTTCACGATACTATTACTCGTTCACTAGGGGGAACTTATGGGTTTAAAAGCTTATTGTATATGCTAAATGCAATCGTGAGTCCTAACAAAGTGAATTTGTGTCTTATTTTTTTATTTTGTTTTTAGTTTTTGGGGTCTATGTAATACTAAGGACTAGTAATATTCAAGTTGGGTGAGGGATTAATTATCAAAAGTGTTATTTTATTATATTTAATGATTATTTAATTACATATTATTTGAGATAAAATGTATTAGGTTCCATTATTTTCTACTTTAATACTTGTTCTAGTTGTTTGATTAATTTTGTAGGTAATTTGGTTGATTTAAAATAATAATTAATAAGGCAAGTGAAGCAAACACTAGAAGAATGGGATGATTGATAAAGATTGAATGATCAAGATTAAGAGATAAATATTTGATGATAATGAAGCAATTTAATCCATGTGGGAGTCTAAATTAGTAGAAAACTCATTTAAAGTTGCATTAGGAAAGTATTCTAGAAGATAAGGTTTTGACACATATTCAGTATATTGGTCATAACTTTTTACTCTAATATTCGATTGACCTGGTTTTTACTCCATTAGAAAGAAGACTTCAAGGGGGTACAAAAGTGTATTCTAGGAAAATTTTGTGAATCAGTCTTTAACTAGGAGAAAATTCAGCTTGAAGTTTGGGCAGGTATGATACCCGCGCCCCCAAGATTTGATGCACAAGATTTGACCTAAAAAAGACTCCTTTTTTGAAAAGCATTGCTCCCAAGCCAACCCTAGACCTCCTACCTATGTCTAGACTTTAGTATAAATAAATGCTCTCACCTGTTAAGAGAATATTCTAGATCATAATCTTTTATTTTATTTTTGCTTTGGAGATCTTGTGAGTAATCTATTTTGTACCTTTTAGTTAGGGTATGGATCTAGAATTGTAAATTAAATATTTATGTTTAATTCAATTTTTTTCTTATGTTTTAAAGTTATATTTTCTTGAAATTATAGATTAATTGAATGATTGTTAGTAAAGTTTTATACTCTGTATAATTATTTTATTATTCATTAACTTGATTGAGTTCTTAGCATAAATAGTGCTTATGATTCCCTGTGAGTTTCATATAACTAGTTCTTCGATTCCTAATTTTAAATTAATCGAATCTTGTGTTTTGAAGTTAAATATTTCGGTTGACTACACTTACGTTGAAAATCAACTGAGATAATTGTAATTGCATAAACATATTTATTTGATGAACATGAATAGATCTAGATCCCAAAATTAAAGAATTATTTTTCCAATTAAAAAATTCCTTTTAGAATTTCCTATTTTTATTTTAAAAACAATTTCAACCTTTAAAACCAATTTTACTTGTTCTTCCTTTACCTACTTTTAAATTTTCTTTAATCCCTGTAGTTCGACCTTAGACTTACCGAGAAATTATTACTTCTTGACCACCTGCACTTGGGTGTAGCTATTTGGGATCTAGGAATCCTCCTCTAGGTATATGACATGATTGCAAAACTATAGGGCTAATACCTTCCAAATCAGCAATGGTCCAGTCTATAGCACTCCTTTGACGTTATAGGACCTCTAAAAGTGCAAACTCCTATGAAGTTGTAAGCTTACATGAAATTACCACTAGGTAAGATTCATCCTCCCCAAGGAAAGCACACTGTAAAGTAGATATGAGGGGTTTTAGTTATGCTTTTGGTGGTTTGACACTTAAAGAAAGTGACTTTTTGCTACTAGGAGCTAATTCCTCAAACTTGGACACCTATGGCCCAACACCATGAACAAGGACAACTTATAGCTCCCTAGCTGGACTCAAGCTATCCTGCTTTAGGTAAAAATCTAACTTTGGCATAAAAGACTCAAACATACAAGTGTCCAAATAATCCCTATGCAATGTCATATTCAAATGATCATGTGCCAAGGACTTAATATAATTCACCTCCTTAATCTCACCTACTTCCCCTGGTTTTTTAGTAATGTTAAAAATATTTAGCTGAAGATTCATATTCCCAAAGGTTAATTTCCTTACACCATTCCTAAAATTGATTAAAAAATTTGAGGTAGCAAGGAATGGTTGACCAAGAAATATTTCTATGGGAAATATAACTTATCCACCAAGACAAGAACATCTTCAGCTATCTCCACAGGTATTTTCACAGATCGGGCTGCCAACAGAAGTGTAATGCAGGTAGGCTTAAGCTCTCCCAACCCTAAATGTGGTAGATGACCTGATCCAAAATGTATACACCCAAGTGTGGGCGGTCAAGCAGTAGTAATAATCCGGCTTGAGTCCGGAGTCGAATCCACAGGGAACTCGTTGTGTTGGTGCTTCAAAGTAAAGCAGTGGTAAAGATCAATTGATTGTAACCTTTGAGATTTGTACTTGTTAGATTGGGAGGTTTTTCCTGGATTGAACATGAAATTCTTTCCAAGAAGATTTTCTAGACAAAATATAAGATGCATTCAAATGGAAGAAAAATCACTCTTTAGTTCGAGGATCAGGACATGTAGTCAATTACCGGGTTCATTATATTTATACTTGATAACTCAATTAACTCTCGTGTCAACAGCAAGTAATCAGAAGATAAAGATGGACTGTGAGAATTAAGGTCATGATTTCGATGTCTTTTTAGAAGTTTACAAGAATTATCTATGCCGAGACTTAACCCATTAACAAATAAACAAGTGTTTCTACAAGATATCTAACCATGGTTTTAATATTTCATTCTTTAATTGAAGTGTAATAATGAGGATGATTAGAGGGTAGTCATGAAGATCTAGCCATGATACTTGTCTTGAAATAAGGAGTCTTTTCATGAAAGAGTCATTCGTGTCATAGAAAGACTCTCAATTATAGAAAGTATATTAGCTTTGCTAGATGCAATCAATCATCCAATAAACAAGGGGATAAAGATTAAGAATTAGAACAGTGCATAAATATAATTCCCAGATAATTTATACATTCCTTTCACCTCTTACTAAAGAGTGAATGAGAAACTACTCACTCTTCATAGCTTTGGTAAAGCGAGAAAAGTGAGTGATGCTCATTCCTCTAAGTAAAGGACTTCACAAAATAAAAGCACAATAAACAAAGAGCCAATCTTCAATGAAGAATGAGTGAATCACATTCCACCCTTCACGGCTTTGGTAAAGCTCTAGAAAAGTGGAAGAGTTTCACTCCTCTAAGAAAGAAAGAAGCTAAGCAATGGAAGTAAAAGACATTAACAAAGAAATGCATGTAAAGATCAAACATAAATAGAGAAATGAACTTCTTAATAAAAGAAAATGTAAACATGAATGTAAAGACTAAAAGTAATTAGAGAATCTAAAACTCTTAAGTAAATGTGAACAGTAATGTAAAGAAAAGAGTGAGAGTTCTAAGCTTCCCAACTCAACAACAAAGAGAAAAAAAACTAAGACAAAGTAGAATTAGAAGTGATGCCCTTATTCTCCAAAAAATGGGTGTATTTATAGGCAAGGAGAAGGCAAGGGGGTGAAGAAATAGTGTCTGTTGTCTAAGTCAAAGTGAAAATTCAACCACTCTGCAGGCAGTCTGTCTTGGTCGTTCGAACGTGAGTTGACATTCGAACGTTGTTGTTGCTTCTGCGTTGTGGACGTTCGAACGGTGGACGTCGTTCGGACGTTTCTTCTGCCTTTGCTCTAAAAGCATTCGAACGCCAGATGGGATCTGTACTTATCACTCAAACGTCAAATGGTCTATGGTCCTCTGTGGTAATCTCCTACCACACTCCATGTAGATCTTGATGTTCATTTGCTACAACACGCCATATCTTCAGTTAGTCTGGTCTTGTAAGTACTTTAGAGAACATTCAAATGGTGTATGGCGTTCGAACGTAGTACTCAAATCTCCAGGGCCTTGGTTCTTGTCTGCACTACTCTGTCTCAGCAATCAGGTTATAGCCTGGTTCAAGTGGACGTTCGAATGTGAGTTGGCGTTCGAACATTACTTATTTGTTCCAAGCTTTTCCTTTTGCTCCCTAATGTGCTGATGTTACATTCAAATGTAATTTTTGTTGCCCTTGAACCCTTTTTTCACTTTAGAACCTAAAACATCATCGTCTAAACTCCATCAAAGTATAATTAGTCGAAAAAGGGCATAAGAATATGTTATATTTGAGTACTAATTGATGATGCACAAATCGGTCTTCGTGCAAGATCAACAGTCAAGAAGGTGAGTAGGTGTAGTAAACAAACAATCAATGACAAAAATAGTAATTAACAAACCAACACAGGAGATTTATAGTGGTTTGGTCGTGGCCTACATCCACTTTGAATGGCAATGGTGGCCTGAGTTTCTTATTAATGAATAATGGACACCAGAGAGTCTACTTCGAGGAGTTACAGTGCCTTGAGGGAGATGGGAGCAACAATGTGTGCAAAGGTAGGAGAGGAGGTTCTTGGGAGGTGTGTCCTAGATGTTGAGAGAGCTTACATTTATAGAGTTAGAGTTTGGAAGTGAGGCGGTGACGTGAGGAAGGGGTTTCCTACTTGTCTTGGTAATTATAAATTTGGTAGGGTTTCTCTGTGCACCGCATTTCTCTCCTTTCGCTCCTATCCCTTCAGAGGAGGGCTCCCAGCTGGATTGGACTTGAACTTGGACTTATTGGGTCCTTGCATGGCTCGGCTCTTCAATCGAGGTTGGGCCTTTTCACATAAATTAGACTATTTGGGCTTGACCCATCATTTTTCACCCAATGCCCTCTATCCAATGGAACTTGAAAAGAGGGCATTCCATTATGTTTGATTTTTTGACTAACTGGCATAACTCAAAAAACTTTGAAAGGCCAAAACGCATGCTTTTAAGCCCTTTTTGGACTTTTTACACCATCAATCACAGCCATAGGCTGTGTGTCTTGTAGGACTCACCGAGAGTTTCAATTTGACATATTATAAGCCTCATTTGGAGTAACGGGACAAAAGTTATGGTAAAAACTTAGAGCAGAGAAGTGGGGAGCAATTTGGGCCAGCAGGACAGCCCCTTGGGAGCCTTGGGCGAGAAAGGTAGAGAGCCAGGGGTGCCTCCTGCGCTGGGAGTTCTAGGCAAGCAGCATGCTCATGCTTTAGGCGTTTGAGGATGTTGTCTGGCGCCAGTCTGGGCACCTGAGGGTGTTGCCTAGGCGCCTCTTCTAGTTGCGTAGTGGGCGAGCAGAGCTTTGGGCGCTCCTTTGGCGCTGGGCACTGAGCAGACTGCTTTGGTTCTGGGCGCCCATCTAGGCACTGTTGTGCGCGCAAACTTGCTGGTTGAGCATCCCGCTGTGCAGGGCCGCTTGGGTGAGCATTGTATTATGCTGCGCTGGGTATCTTGGGTGAAGCACTGCTCGAGAGGCATTTTACTGATCGCGATGGTGGGGCGTTGTTTGAGGACAAGTGCAGGACTAGCATAGGCAGGCCTTGTGCTAGTTTTAAGTGCAGGGGTGTAGTGGCAACGAGCTGGTGGTGCTGAATGGATGAGACCCGATTGTTAACATTCAATCTAATGGTAGTCCCAGAGGTTGTTGACGACCTGAGTTTCAAGATCATGCCTAGAAATGGCAAAAATAATGTTATTTCAAACATTAAAGTTTTTAACCTAATTACCTGGAGAGAGGTAGGTTAATTACACGAGAGCAAATACAGCTTGAGGATTGCTCTTCAGTGAGCTTCACCTCTTGAGACTGAGCTTTCGGTGACCCATGAGAGGGTTTTTAAACTTGAGATATAGGCTGTCTATTTGAGAACAGAACAGAGGCCAAACTTTTGGCGACCAACGAGAAAGCCACTAAGGTGGATATGTGGGCTGCCTGCTTGAGAACAGTGCAGAGGTCAAGCTTTTGGCGACTCGTGAGAGAGCCGCTACACTGGATATGTGAGCTGCCTAATTAAAAGCAATGCAGAGATTAAGAGCAGTGCAGAGATAGACTGTCTGCTTAAGAGTAGAGCAGTGCAGAGATGTGGGCTGTCTATTTGGGAACAGTGTAGATGTAGGCTGCCTATTTGAGAATAGTGCAGAGATAGGCTGCCTACTTATGACCAGTATAGAGATAGACTGTCTGCTTAAGAGCAGTACAGAGATATAAGCTGCCTGTTTGAGAACATTGCAGAGATAAGTCAAGCTCTTGGTGATCTGCGAGATGATTCAACTTACCTGGACCTGTTGATATCCTCAACATTCATATATTTTTGAGCTTTTGTCAATAGTTCTAGCATGCTCTTCGGTGGACGCTTTATCACTAATAAAAAGAAGCTTGATGACCAGAGGCCTCCCAAGAAGGCGGTCAAGCTGACCTTTTCATGAGGCTCTTCGACTTGAAGGACCTCCTTGTTAAAACGAGTGAGGTATCTCCGTAAGCTCTTGTATGGACCCTGCTTTATGCTGAACAGATGGGTAGTAGGTTTTTGTTGGTGGTGTCCACCAATGAACTGTGCCACAAAGGACCTGTTCAGTTCAGAGAAGGAGCCTATGGAGGTTAGGGTGAGTTTGGCGAACCATTGTCGCACTGATCCCTTCAAGGTAGATGGGAATGCCCTACACATAATTCCGTCGAGGACGTTGTGCAACTGCATGAGGGTCTTGTAAGTCTCGAGGTGATCCAATGGGTCATTCGTACCGTCAAAGGTTTTGACGGATGGTATTTTGAACCTTTGGGAAAGCGGATAGTTTGCCACGTTAGGTATGAAGGGTGTGTCGGTTCGTCTAACAAGGTAGTCTACTGTCTCGGGTCCTTGGGTCTTCATGGCGTTGAGGGCGTTACCTAGTTGATTTTGCACCTCTTTTATTTTTTCGTCCCAGTGGTGGGGAGCACCTTTGGAATGGCTCCCGTGCTCCATGTTTTGGTTTTCACCATCATCCTCTTGGAAATGAGGGTCTCCACCACGAGGAGCAGGAGCTGGAGGAGGAGCTAGAGGTCCCTCATAGGGGGCTTCCTTGTGTGGGGCGCCCAAGCCATCCACATAAAGGTTCTAGAGGGGCAGAGAGGAGGGCTCTGCAAGAGCCGGGGTGCCAGGGCAGAGCACCAAGCTGGGCGCCAGGCATTGGTGCTTGGGCGCCAGGAGAGGCTTGGGAACCAGGCTTGGCGCTAGGAGGTGCTTGGGTGCCATGTTGGGCTTGGGCGCCAAGCTTTGCACTGGGAGGTGCCTGGGTGCCATGTTGGGCGCTAGGAGAGGCCTAGGCACCTGTGCCGTCTTGGGCGCATAGCTTGGATGCCAAAGTGTACTCCCTAGGCGTCTAGATGTCCTTGTCGGGCGTTTGATTGTTTGGAGAGGTGAAGAGGGCAAAAATGCACGTTGGAGATGCATTGGGTGGCACCCCATGTGGGGGCTTGAGGCGGCGCCCATGGCGTTGGGTTCTTGATAAGAGGCGGTATGACCTTGGCAGAGGGAGAGGAGAATTGCTCCCTTGTGGGCGAGGCCCCAACGGGTGGCACATTCAGCAGGTTGGGCAAGAGGAGAGGCGTCTTTGGTTGTTTGGGTGTCGGCTTTGCTACGGAGAGAGGGCGAGATGTAGGAGAGGCATGGCCATCGGCACGGGCGACGCCAGGGTCAGTAGGGGCGACGCCCAAGGCGCTAGCGAATGCTGCCTTGAAACTTTTGGTGTGGCATCATTCGTGTGGAAAAAGACCTTAAGCAATCCCTGCGGTAGAGTGGGTGGCTCCCCATAGTGCAGGAGGCCATGTGGGCGGCGCCCAAGGCGCTAGTGAGCAAATGGGAGGCGCCCATGGCGCAAGATGCGGTGCCCAAGGGGTTGTTGGGATGCCCAAAAGGTTGCAGGAGGCGCCAAGGAGCAGCTGGACGCCCAAAAGTCTGCAGGGGGCGCCCAAGGGGTTACTGGACGCCCAAGGCGCTAGTGGAGTATCAGAAAAATCAGCAAAACTTTGAATGGCCATAACTTTTCGCTTGGGAGTCTGTTTGAGGCGAATTTTTTTTTGAATCCTGGTATTTTTTCAAGATCTATGACATATGTTCAACCAATTTCTCCAAAAAATCCTTCTATCTCTCTGAATCTGAGTTTTAAGCATAGTACAGTGAAACCAATGGTGGTGGAGAGTTGTGTGGTGTCTTTCTTTCCTTCCAAGGGGTGAAGTTTGATGCCCTTAGTACTTTTTGGTCAAGTTCTGAATGTCAGGTTGCTTCCTGAGAGATGGGTCCTGGTGGTGCCTCCACTCTTTTCTAGTCTAGGACTTTTAATGAGAAGCTCTGGGCGTCAGGCATGATGGTCTGGGTGCCTTACGAGGAGGTATGGGCACCTATCTAGGCGCCTGGAATGGTGGGGGCGCCTGATGAGGAGTTCTGGGCACCTGGCATGATAATCTGGGCGCCTAAAATGGCCTGGGCTCCTGATGAGGAGGTCTAGGTGCCTGGCATGATAGTCTTGGTGCCTGAAATGGCATGGGCTCCTGATGAGGTGGTCTGGGCACCTGGCATGATGGTTTGGGCGCCTGATGAGGAGGTATGGGCGTTTGGGAGTCCTCGTAAGGCTTCTGGTTGTCCTCATCAGTCATCTCCATGCTGGGCGAGGATGAAACCTCGTTGCTCTCCGTCTCTGTTGGTACTGGATATCAAACTCACCAAGCTTCACTGCCCATTTAAGGAGTCTCCCAGACATGTCCAGGCTTTCCCAGGACTCTTTTCAAAGGTTGATCTGACCTCTGCTCCCTGGTATGCTCTACTCACATAGTAGATAGGCTCATGTGCTCCATCATCGTTCCAAGTAAGTTTTGAGTATGTGGATTGATCAAGAAAATGACTCCCATGTTCCATGCTTTGGTTTTCATCTTCATCCTCTTGGAAACGAGAGTCCTCACCACGGGAAGGGGGAGTCGAAAGAGGAGATAGAGGTCCCTCATGGGGAGCTCCCCTGTGTGGGGTACCCAAGGGGGGCTCCCAAGGGGGCGCCATGGGGAGCTCCTTGACGCCCAAGACGGGGATCCTCCATGTCCGGCGAGCATCAATTGCAAGATTTGTTGATTCTGGACCACAAGTTGTTGCATGGTCTCCAACATTTACTGCACGTTTGGGACATGATTGGTTGGTGGAGGAGCAACCTCCTCCTCTCGTTGTGGATCATCCTCAGGTTGATTCATCAATTTGGTGTTGGTCACCATAGATTCAATAGAGAGAGTGATTTGAAGTGAGAATTTTATCGGTTCCCACAGACGACGCCAAACTGATGATGCGCAAATCTGTCTTCGTGCAAGATCAACAGTCAAGAACGTGAGTAGGTGTAGTAAACAAACAATCAACGACAAAAATAGTAATTAATGGATCAACACAGGAGATTTATAGTGGTCCGGTTATGGCCTACGTCCACTTTGAATGGCAGCGGTGGCCTGAGTTTCTTATTAATGAACAATGGACACTAGAGAGTCTACTCCGAGGAGTTACAGTACCTTGAGGGAGATGGGAGCAACATGTGTGCAAAGGTAGGAGATGAGGTTCTTGGGAGGCGTGCCCTAGATGTTGAGATGGCTTACATTTATAGAGTTAGAATTTGGAAGTGAGGCGGTGACGTGAGGAAGGGGTTTCCTACTTGTCTTGGTAATTACAAATTTGGTAGGGTTTCTCTGTGCGTTGCATTTCTCTCCTTGTGCTCCTATCCCTTCAGAGGAGGGCTCCCAGCTAGATTGGACTTGAACTTAGACTTAGTGGGTCCTTGCATGGTTGGGCTCTTCAATCGAGGTTGGGCCTTTCCACATAAATTGGACTATTTAGGCTTGACCCATCACTAATCACACCCCCAACCTAAATATTGTTAGTCCCTAGTAATACAACAATTAAATAAAAACCTATTTCTAATGCCTTTTTCGTAGGTCATTCGATTATATTTAGCACATGCAACAAGCCGTTAAACCTCTAGGTTTACCCTAGTGGACGGGTGTTGTCTCGTGAGGGTTTTTTCAGTGAAGCTACCCACAAACTTCGGTCGAACAAATGTGTATGTGAGTTTGTTGATCAAATTAGATTAGCATCATGGTCTTTGAGACACCCAATCCTCAATTTTGACTTTTTATTTCACATGCTTTTTTTCAATTGGTACTTACTCTATGCAAAAACTAGCATTGGATACATTGGAATTTGGAATTTGGAATCCCTAAGTAGTAGGGTGGTTATTCTAGAAACAAGAATTGGTAAATAACAAACATTCCAATGTACCACCCTCCATGGGTAGCTTTGATTTCACAAAACTTTCTCGGAATGCTCTCAGCAAAACAAATCGCTCTGATTATAGTGATTTATCTCTCACAGGGCATGTGATTATAATATGGCCAATTGAAAAAATCTCATGCATAATTAGTGCTAGAGTGAAGTTTTGAAGAAAACAGACTTTACCTTGACATAATCTCATGGAAGAACATTGATGCAATTAAAGAAATGCTATTTAACATACCCCCAATTTCTGACCAACAACACACATATGCATCAGACTTGAGATCAATTAGGGCTTTGTATGGGTTGTAATGTGGCCCGAGGTTAGTGGCAAACGAAATGACGTCAATGGAGTTTCAAAAGCTATCCCTTTTATGCAGTTAATCAATGGGAGTTCTTTCTTTCATTTTCCCATTTTTCACTTTCTTGGCAATTTTCTGTCTTTTTATTTCTTTTTCTCTTACGGCTATTTCCACTTATTTTCCTTTTATTGAATAGTGGCCACTGTTGTCTTTGCTATTTTTCTTGGCTTTCTATATCATACTTCTTTATATGAGGGTGTAAGAAAATTAAATAGAAAAATGGTATGTAAAGCTTATTTTCCTTGTGGCTTGGTTCTCAAATGTGCTTTTTGAAAAAAAGGAATTCATTTTTTTGAAGGCTCAAACAGGGTTAACTAGAGATATCTTTCTGAAAAAAAATGGTTAAGGCTCAAAGTCAAATCAAAAGATGACATAAAATCATTTTTTAAGTATGTTTATATGAATGTGTTCTATGCATGTATTTCCTGCTGGATATGTCAATTGATCACTTTAGTTGCATCAATCAAGACAAATTTAATGAGATTGTTGAAAGATGGATAGTGAAAAACCTTTCTTGAGTGATTGCTGATATTCTCTTTGAAGCATCGTAAGGCTCGAAACTTACCATGGTATCCTTTGTTATCTCCACTAATTATGTCGAGTTTTTTAGGGAATGTTGGTTACATACCGATTCCATTTTCGAGTCCGATCACCTTGTACCTCAAGAAGAACAAACACTTATGTACACTTGATAATTTAAGCATAGAGATAATACCAGTTTCCAAGGAGTTTGGTTTTAAGTCTCGATTGTTGAGTTATGTGTCAAACTGATCATGTGATTAGTTACTTTATCAAATAATCTTACATCCATATTCGTTCATCATCATTTTTTTATATTTAACAGAGAAATGTTAAAATGCTCATTCTACAAATGCATTTGAACAGACAAAAGTGATAAACTGAATCATTCAATTTCACAAAATATCATCATTCATCATCATCATTAATGATTCAACTCATCCACAAAAGACATATTAACACAAACAACACAAAAACTTTGAACATCCCTACAAACTATAAAAGAAAAACCATCCTAAGAAGAAACAAACAAAACAAAACACCCAACTCCACTCAAGAAAAGAAGTATCCTCTCAATCTCCTCCAACAGTCTCATCTCAGTAAAATAAGAGATTGCAACATCCCTCTCGCAGACAACCGCATGCTTATGGTAAAAATCCTCATACCTTTCTGCCTTTAAAGCACTGGGAAACCTTGTTCGACCGTATCTCTTCGTCCTCGGCTTCCCCTCTTTCTCCACTATCACCTCCTCAACAAAATTTGGCTCTTGGCTCACTGGTGTGGATCGTCTCGCAGGTAATTTCATCCTTGGCATGGCGTTCGAACGTGGGTTGTCTTAAGTAGGTGCTAAAAAGCTGCTAAAACGTAGGGTTCTTGGTGTGGAAATGAGGCTTTTGAGGTGGGGAGGAGTTAAGGAGGGTCGATTTTGGATGTATTTGGAGATTGAAGGTTGATTGAAGGTTGGGTATCAAGAACGGGTTCTAGGGTTTTGGAGACTTGAGAGCAAATTGGGGATTTGGTACTGAACAAAACGATCCAGGTTTTATAGTCTAAGTCGCAACATTTGAACGTTGTTGTCGTTCGAATGCAGGTAGAAGGGATTTTAAAATGTCGTTTGAATGTGGAGTGACTTTCGAACGTAGTTAGCTCCCAGTACTTTTGCGTTTTCATCAGAGACCAAAGTACTGTAAATTTCGAACGCTCTATTGGCGTTCGAACATTAAGTCTCGTTCGAACGGTCTATTGGCATTCGAACATGGTGAGCTCCCAGTACTTTTGGTTCTAGTAGAGAGTTCATCAGAGACAAATTACTACAAGCAGCTACCGTTCAAACGCCATTTGGTATTCGAACGTTGAATAAAAATCAGAGAAAGTTTATTAACAAAAATTTAAAACAAAATTTCATAACGTCTCAGGATAAGTCCCTACCCACGTTTGAGGTCGGTATTTTGTGACATTCCTTTCATTTCTGTTAAAAAGGTGTATGTACAAAACAAAACAAAAAAATCACACTAATTAAAAGAAATTTGGACTGTTGGCTTTCATTCCAAAAACAAAATTTTCCATAGTTTTTAAACGAAGTCTAATCCGAGTCAACCTCTGGCCATTAATAGTAAAGATATTACTATTTGAGGGGTTTTTCACTTCTATTGCTCTATGATCAAACACCTTTTTGATAATGTAAGGCCCAGTCAATCTTGACTTTAACTTACCAGGGAAAAGGCGGAGTCTTAAATTAAACAGCAATACTTTGTGAGAATGTTCAAAGGATTTCCGCACAATGTTCTTGTCATGAAAAATTTTCATCCTATTTTTAGCAATCTTAGCATTCTAAGCTTCATTTCTCAATTCTTCCAATTCATTTTGTGAAACCCGGGTAAATTTGAACTTTTTCAAAAAAAATGGCAAAATGGTAATTTGCCACTATAATGCGTATTTAAAATACTCATGTTCTAGACTTCAGATGAGGAAACGAATTTCGCCGTTGGACTCGTGTCACCCTGTCAAATTTTATCGAATTTTGAAATAGTTAAACTTTTTGCACGTCGTTCGAGACGACTAGGTGGCGGATGACCTCTTAGTGGTCCCTAAAAATAAATATTTTTAAAATTTAAGTGTGATTGGACTAAATTACCAATAAAATTAATTTGGATTAAACAAGAAATGTAATAAATCGTTTCGGGGCGAAAACAGACCCAAATAAGTGGGGGACACTTGGCGCGATCTCAGCCAAGTCTTTAAAATTTTAAATAGTGACTTAAATCAGATTTTTTGAAGAAATATCTCCATTTGTTCAGCCTCACACGTTTTGGAGAGAAGAGGAGAAGAAAAAAACAATCTTCAAGCTTTCTCCTTCGATTCCCGGAGTTCTGTCGGACGGAATTCGTTAATCCAAGAGTTAAAGTCGATCACCGTGATGAGGGCTACATCTACGTACCAAGAAAAGTGAATTTCACCAAAGATCAAAAAAAAATTTTTTGGACAAATCAAGTTCTTGGGCTATTGTTGGTGTTCTTGGAAGTTCTATCACTCCCTCCACGTTATAAGAGGTAGGGTTCTTCCTACTTTGGTTTTACTCCTCTCCTTTGGGGCTATTCTAGGGCCGGTTTAGGGGCTGTTAAGGGGCCGAATGTGGGATGTTTAAGGGGCTGAATTTTGGACTGTTTTTCGGCCTTTGTACAAACTATTTTTCGGCCTTTGTACAGACTATTTTTCGGCCATATTATGGACCGTTTTTAGGACCATTCATGGACTATTTTTAGGACCATTTTACGGACTGTTTTGTGCTCCGATTAGGGGCTGTTGTGTGGATTATTTTTTGTCGTTAAGTGGTTTGTTATTTGGGTTATTACATGGGTTGTTATGTGTTATATTTTGACTTTGTGATTAGGTGTGTTATTGACATAAAATTGTGATAACATGCTTGAAATTGTTTTATGAAAAATTGTCAATGTATATGCATGCATGTGTTATATTGGCATTGTAACAAATATGGTATCTATATGTTTAGAACATAAATTACCATGGATATGTTGAGATTATTCATATGTCATTCATAGCATGTTGGATATGGTATCGTTGTGCATAGATGCATCCCGTTCATGGGCTTAGGCATGAGTATGGGGGGGTGTGTGTGTGTTGGGCATGGTTCATCCAAGCATCATTCTTGGTGATTGAATGATGGGCTCGGGAAAGTGGGATTGAAGATCCCATTGAGCAACATGTTGCATAAAAATAAAACTTGTGTTGGGTATAGCAAGAAAGGGTAGATTCTCCCCCCCCCCCGGTGCAAGACCAAGCGACTTGGTTATACACTCCCTTGTGGTGAAATTTTGGAAAAGTATAGTATGGTATGCGAAATCGGCTGTATAAAATCCAAAATCTGTTGCCCAACAAGACACAAGATTTTGACTTATAAGAAAATACTCATTTAATGAATACTATCCAATAATGATCTGATTTATAAAACGCATGATTTTAAAAACAAAGCGATCATTGGGTGGATTTTTCATCAATTGATGGATTCATTACACATTGGCATTGCATTGTGCTGTGAGAGTTGATGAGGGCTCGGGTTAAAGTTGCATGAGTGAGTCTCATCTCATTTCATAGCATGGCATGGTAAATTCCAATATAGAGTTGCATATTCTAACTTAGAATGCTGATGAGAATAAATGTTGTATGTAAACATTGCATGTGCACTTAGGTAGCCTCTATAGGAATTACTTTACATGACGTGGCTCACCTTATACGAGAAAGTATTTCAGGTACGGGCTATACGCCAATGAACAACACTCACTTGGGCACTTAAGGAAGAAAAGCCGACTAGTGGCTTTCAATTCATTTCTTTTGTAAAATTATACTTGTAATTAAATTTTGGCATGTAATGTGTAAAGGAATTATAATAGAGTTTATATGGAATGTTTTAATATAATTGTGCATGTTTTTATCTGAGTATGGATAAATCAACCAGGTGTGGTATATATTTCCTCACAAATGGACATGGTGTGGTCATAGTTGAATATTGAACCTTGGATGGGTCTTGTTATTATATGATGCACAGGTTGTATTTTGGGTAGAGCTTCTCGTACAAAAGAGACTCTGAGCGATTTTTGTTCAATTATGGACCTAGAAAAAAGGGGCATAGTGGCGCGATATCGAGATACTCGGTATCCACGGGTATTCCGTGGGTTGATGGGTAATCAACGGACCCCCAGATTTTGGGGTGTCACACATTTATTTGAAGTTTTCTTGATAGTCCAGCCTTGTCCAGGTCAAAATTCATTACTTTAATGACTCAGTATGTCTTATGTTCCAATTCTACTGGTAGGTGACACGACTTTCCATAAACTAATCGATAGGGAGATATGCCCAAAATTGTTTTAAAAATAGTATGATATGCCTAGAGTGCATCAGTCAGTCTTGATGACCGATCTTTGCAGTCTGGGTTTACCTTTTTTTCTAAAATTAATTTGATCTCCCGATTAGCTAATTCGACCTGTCCACTAGTCTGTGGGTGATAAGGGGTTGCAATTTTGTGAAAAATCAGATATTTTTTTTCATCAATTTCTAAAAAGGACGATTATAAAAATTAGCACCCCCGTCACTTATGATTACTTTAGAAACTCCAAACCAGGACAAAATATTTTCTTTTAAAAATTTGATCACCGTTTGGTGATCATTATTTTGGCATGGAATTGCCTCAACCCATTTGGATACATAGTCTATTGCCACTAAAATGTATAGATAGCCAAAGGAAGGGGGAAAGGTCCCATAAAATCGATGCCCTAACAGTCAAAAATTTTAATCACTAGAATTAGGTTTAAGGGCATCATATTTCTTTTTGAAATATTTCTCAATCTTTGGCATCTATCACAAGTTAAGCAAAATGCATGGACATCTTTGAAAAGTGTGGGCCAATAAAATCCACACTGGAAGATTTTTGTAGCGGTTTTTTTTTTATGAAAAATGGCCACCGCTTGCTTCAGAATGACAAAATGTTATTACTTGGTTGCTTTTATGAGTAGGGATGCAACGCCTTATGATCGGATCCTTACAGTATTTAAATACATACGAATCTTCCCAAAAGAAGTTACGAACCTCACTCAGAAATTTCTTTTTATCCATGAGGGTGAATGACGGAGGGAGTGTTCCAGTTGCCAGAAAATTAGCAATGTCTGTGTACCATAGGGTCTCATCAATTATGAACAGTTGTGTATCAGGGAATTTCTCATTGATTGGTAATTCATCCTCATGAAATTCATAAGTCAATTTGGACAGATGGTCTGCCACCACATTTTCAACACCCTTCTTGTCTTTGATGACAAGATCAAATTCTTGGAGCAAGAGTATCTATCTTAAGAGCCTGAGTTTGGCATCTTTCTTTGTGAGCATGAATTTTAGGGTTGCATGGTCAGTAAATACAAAAACAGAAGAACCAACAAGATAGGAAGGAAATTTTTATAAAGCAAAAACTACAGCAAGCAATTTTTTTTCAGTTGTTGAATAATTCATTTGAGCATCATTCAAAGTATTGCTTGTGTAGTAAATTACATGTGGTTTCTTATCCTTTCGTTGTCTCAATATAATACCTACAACATGATTACTCGCATCACACATTAGTTCAAAGGGTAGAGTCCAGTCAGGGGGTTGCATTATTGGAGCGGAAATTAATATGTCTTTCAGCATGTCAAAAGCTTTCTAGCATGCTTCATTCCAATCAAAGATTACGTCCTGACTCAGGAGATGACACATTGATTTTGCTATGGTACTGAAGTCTTTTATGAATCTCTTGTAAAAACCTGCATATCCTAGGAATGATCAGACATCTTTTACAGTCTTGGGGGAAGGCAAATTTCTAATCAGATCAATTTTTGCCTTGTCAACTTTCAAGCCTTCAGATGAAACGACGTGACCTAAGACAATACCTTGTGTTACCGTGAAATGGCATTTCTCCCAATTAAGCACCAGATTGGTTTCCTCACACCTTATCAATACCTTTTCTAGGTTAGCCAGACACAAATCAAATGAGTCACCATAGACCAAGAAGTCATCTATGAACACTTCCAAATAAAGTTCAACCATGTCACTGAATAAGCTAAGCATGCATCTTTGGAATGTTGCAGGAGAGTTACAAATTCCAAATGGCATCCTTTTGAATGCAAATGTACCAAAGGGACATGTGAATATAGTTTTCTCCTGATCATTTAAGGCTATCTCAATTTAATTGTACCCAGAATACCCATCTAGGAAACAGTAATATTCATAGCATGCAATTCTTTCCAATACTTGATCAAGAAATGGGAGAGAAAAATGGTCTTTTCTAGTTACCGAATTCATTTTTCAGTAATCAATACACATTCATCATCCGGTGACGACTCGAGTTGGCACTAGTTCATTGGCATTTTTATTGAGCACAACTTGGGTTGGACTAACCCATTTGCTATCAGATATGGGGAAGATTATTCTTGCATCTAAGAGTTTGAGTGCCTCAGTTCTCACAACTTCCTTCATGTGAGGATTCAATCGTCTCTGCATTTGAAAAAGGGTTTTCAGTCCTCTTCAAGGTATATTGCATGATTGCAGATCAATGGGCTTATACCTCTCAAGTCAGCGATGGTCCACCCAATGGTGCTTTTATGGATTTTAAGAACTTCAATCCGTTTAGACTCTTGTAAGTCTATGAGCTTAGAGAAAATTACCATCGGATATGACTCATCTTCTCCTTAAAATACATACTTGAGGTCAGATGGGAGAGGTTTTAATTCAAGCTTTGGTGGCCTGTCACTTGATGAGAATGGCTTTGTGCCTTCTGGTAAAATTTCTTCAAATTTTGAGGCCCATTTCTCAACAACATGAGTGGTGCAACTTTTTATTTTTGGGTCATCATTTGAATCAGATGAGATAGACTCTAGCAGAGATGATTCAGTTAGTTTCTCACAGAATGTGTTACTCAGATATTCCTGTATCAAAGATTCAGTGGAGTTTACTTCCCTTCTTCCTCATCTTCTCCTGGTGTTTAGCAATATTAAAAATATTCAGCTCAAGATTCATATTCCCAAAATTTAATTTCATGACTCCATTCCTGCAATTGATTAGTGCATTGGAAGTTGCTAGGAAGGGTCGACCAAGAATAATGGGAATTTGGTTCTCCGAATGTAATGTTGGTCAAGTATCTAGAACAATGAAGTCAACATGGAAGACAAAGTTATCCATGTGGGCAAGCACATCTTCAACAATGCCCCTAAAATTTTTTACAGATCTGTCTACTAACTGGAGTGTGACACAAGTGGGTTTGAGTTCTCCCAGACCCAACTGTTGGTAGACAAAGTAGGTTTGCAAATTAACACTGGCTCCAAGGTCTAACCGTGCTTGTTCTATTTTGAAATCTTCAATGACACAGTTGGACACCCAGGGTCCTTGTATTTTGGAGAGGTTTTGCATTGTAACAAGGCACTGACTTGTTCTATCAAGAATGCTCTTTTTTGGACATTCTGGCTTTTCTTGATTATGCACAAGTCTTTTAGAAACTTGGCATAAGATGGTACTTGTTGGATTGTATCCAAAAGTGGGATGTTGAATTTTACTTGGTTGAAAAGCTTGTAAATTTTAGGCTGATGATTCAACTTTTGTGTAGCTTTGAGTATATGTGGGAAAGGAGCGGGAATTAAACATGAAGGTTCTCTTTCCTCAGAAGGTTCTAGCTCTTGTTCTATCATAGGCTCAAGCTCTTTTTCAATTACAAGTTCAGGCTCAACTGATGAGTTGATTGGGATTGACTTAGGTTTTGGTTTTGGAATTCGCATGTCTCTGATGGTCTTGTCAATCACCTTGTCATTTCTTAGTGTAGTGACAACTTGGGCTTGATCTTGTGGAGGTTTTTGTTGGACAGGAAACTTGCTCTTTTCTTGTGTACTTGTGGATTGAGTCAACTTTTGAATGTGGCTTTTAAGATCTTCGAAAGAATGAGTGGTCTGCGCTTTGAATTCTGTGAAAGATTGGGTGGAATGGGCATTGAAGTTCATTTTGGTTTGCATGAATTGGTTCAGTGTATCCTCAAGGTTCCTTTTGTGTGGTGGTTGGTATGGTTGGTATGCAGGAGGTCCTTGAAGTGGTGGATGTGAACTTTGTAGTTAGTTCATGGGAGTTGGTTGTGATTTCCTCCAACTGAAGTTTGGGTAGTTTTGCCACCCTAGATTGTATGTTTCAAAGTATGGATTGGAGTAAGGCTTGTTGAAGTTGGAGATTGCATTTGTTTGTTCCAACAATACTTCTTTGAATGCAGGGATAGTAGGACATTCCCTAGTAGGATGTCCTGTCAATACACAGATTTCACACACTTTTTATGTGGAATGGCCCATTTCGACTTGATGAATTTTTTCATCTCTAAAGCTTCAAGCTTTCTAGACAAAGTGGACATTTTTTCTCTCAGGTCATCATCTTCTCTCAATACATACTTTTCCCCTTGGGAAGTGGATGGTCTGGCTTCACACATGGTAGGGGAAGTTGAGTCTCACATCTGAGAACTATCAGATATCGTGTCAAAGAAATGGAATGCCTCCCTCAGACTTTTATCCATAAACTCTCCTTGGGCCATCATCTCGACAAACTGACGTAGTCTAGTGGGCAAGGAGTCATAAAAAAACCTACCAAAGTCCAATTTTCAAAAGAGTGGTGGGGGCATGCTTGAAGCAGTTCTTTGAATCTCTCCCAACTTTGGTAAAATGTTTCCCCTTCTTTCACCAAAAAATTCATAATTTTCCTTTTGAGTGTGTTCCTCCTATGTAAGGGAAAAAAATTTCTGAAAAATTTATTTTGAAAGTTCTGTCAGGTTGGCATGGAAAGATATTGTAAAGAATTTAACCATTGTTTAGCTTTGTCCTTTAGAGAGAAAGGAAAGAGTTTCATTTTGGCAAGTTACGAATTGTCTTGAAATGTTCCACACACTTCTTCAAAACCTTTCATATGCAGATACATATTTTTAGTATTCAATCTATAGAAAACAGGTAACAACTGTGTAGTCCACGGCTTTACAGTAAAAGGGGGTGCATCTGGAGGGAATACAAAACATGAAGGGACACTATTTCTTGTGGGATTTAAGTAATCCCTCAAAGTTCGAATGTTAGGCACTTCATCTTTCCTCATGGGAACTTCTCAATTTCTATCAATATTAGTCTGCTATTGATCTAGGTGAATTTGGTTCCGACTGGTTTATAGACCCTGAGGATTCTGCCGACAAATTTTTATAGTTAGGAGCATTCTCAGACATAAAATAAATGGAAACAACACAATATATTTTCAGTGAACTAAAGAATATATACGAAAAAGAAAGATATGTTTACCTTTTACCTTAAAATACTTTCACCAACGTTCCCCGACAACTGCGCCAAAAACTTGACTTGATCCAAAGTGTGTGCACCCAAGTGTAGGCGGTCAAGCAGTAGTAATAATTCAGCTTGAGTCTGAAGTCGAATCCACAGAGAACTCGTTGTGTTGGTGTTTCAAAGTAAGCAATGGTAAAGATCAATCGATTGTCACCTTTGAAATTTGTACTTGTTACATTGTGAGGTTTTTCTTGGATTGAACATGAAATTCTTTCCAAAAAAAAATTCTAGACAAAATATAAGATAAATTCAAATGGAAGAAAAGTCACTCTTTAGTTCGAGGATCAGAACATGTAGTCAATTATCCGTTTCAATTTTTTTATACTTGATAACTCAATTAACTCCTGTGTCAACAGCAAGTTAATCGGAAGATAAAGATGGACTGTGATAATTAAGGCCATAATTCCGATGTCTTTTTAGAAGTTTACAAGAATTGCCTATGCCGAGACTTAACCCGTTTACAAACAAACAAGTGTTTCTGCAAGATATCTAACTACGGTTTTAATATTCCATTATTTAATTGAAGCTCAATAATGGGGATGATTAGAGGGTAGTCATGAAGATCTAGCTAGGATACTTGCCTTAAAACAAAGAGTCTTTCCATGCAAGAGTCATCTGTGTCATAGAAAGACTATCAATTATACAAAGTATCTTAGTTTTACTAGATGGAATCAATCATCCAATAAACAAGGGGATAAACATTAAGCATTAGAACAGTGCATAAATATAACTCCTAGATAATTTATACATGCCTTTCACCTCTTACTAAAGAGTGAATGAGAAACTACTCACTCTTCATAGCTTTGGTAAAGAGAGAAAAGTGAGTGATGCTCATCCCTCTAAGTAGAGGACTTCACAAAATAAAAGCACAATAAACAAGGAGCCAATATTCAACAAAGAATGAGTCACATTCCACTCTTCATGGCTTTGGAAAATGATTAGCACAAAAAGATAACATATTTTGTGTGCTAATATACCTCTTATGATTGTTCTTTTGTCATGAAATTGGAAAGAATCGAGTTAAATTTCGTTTTGATGGAATTTATTGTGAATGCGGGTAAAACGAGGTAAATGGCATGAGATAAACCCCCATGGTTGTAGTTGAGGTCAAAAGAAGGAAAGGGGTAGCTTAGAGGAAGGTTTGGAGGGAGAAGTAACCAAGAATTCTCACTATCTGAAAACCTATCAGAAGGTTTATGCCGACCTTCAGGAAGGTTTTGCCTTAGGTTTCAGTTTGCTACCAAAACCTTCCGGAAGGTTTTGTTCACTAGAATGAACCTTCCGAAAGATTTTAGCTACTGGACCAAAACCTTCCGGAAGGTTTTGTCCACTAGAATGAACCTTCCAGAAGGTTTTGCCTGATGACTCCTTTCATTTAACTGCTCCTGCACAAACCTTCCGGAAGGTTTTTGCCAAATTGCCCAGACAACCTGTAACTCAACTCTACAGCTTGGAGGTCTCACTTACACTTCCCCAACATGCCTCCTGACAACTCTTACACATCTGGGATCCTCCCTCACCTCTACTTAGGATTTGATGAGTCTTGGTGATTAATGAGGTGAGAGAGGAAGGAATGCTGCAAAAGAAGACAGTTGGCTCCGCTCCACCCTATCCAGGCCACCTTATTTTATGCCCCTATGTTGGAAATCACATCAAGGTGCTATAGGGGGATTCCATGCACGTTTTGGGGGGGGGGACTCTCCATAGTGAGGCATTCAAAAATTATTATAGAGGAGAAAAGAGAGAGAAATTCTTGGGTAGAAGACAATGAATTGTGTTGTTAGAGAGATAATTTGATTTTTTCTGCATTTTCTTCATCACATTGCCTTGTAATCTCTTGTAAGGATCTTTAGAACTTCATTGAATGTCATTAATATTATTTTCCTTCATGTTTCTTGTTGGGTTAATGCTCATTTAAAGCTTCATCATTAATGCTCCAAGTCTTTTATTTTTCTTAGTTGTAAAATGGATTTGAAATGTTTTCACTTTTAGCCTTTAATTTCTTGCACTTAGTTACTCTAAATCTTCATAGTTTTTCCATGCACTCTCATTACATTGTTGGTTTCATTTCAAACATGAGTAACTAAATCATTAAGTTGGTAAATCCAAGGGAAACCTCTACTTGGGTATACCATCCAACTCATTCTCCTACCTCTCTTATAAGTTCAATGGTTCAGTCTGACCAGGTTGAGAGTGGATGAGTTGGTGATCTTTGATATTCCGTAGACCGAGTCACGGATTATTCTTAGATACTCACCAATTTTATCCCTAGCTTCCCGCAAATCAATCTTTCATTCATGCTCTATCGGAGGAGGGTTTGGAGTTGAGATGGTATTCCCATTGGAGTGACCTCTTGGGTTTGCCAACATTTGTTTTTTCATTACATTCTCATTAGTTCACACTTCACCAAACAACTTTCAAGAACAAAGATTTTACACTTTCATTTTCACCAAATCACTTTCACATTGGTTTACTTCCTTCCCCGTGGAATCGACCTTGGAACACCACCAAGTAAAACACGACCCACGAAAGTCTCCTTGCGATTGAGGAGCTTTATTGGGCATATACATCTCATATCTACATCATCCCATTTCTCTTCCTCCTTGCCCTTTCTTTTGACACTATCCCAAGGGAGAGAAATCCTTCCCTTCGTCCATACATTGCATAGTCTAAGGGATAGTAATTAGGGGTTAACAGAGGCAAGGTATCCTTACAATCAGTAAAGCTCTAGAAAATTGAAAGAGTTTCACTCCTCTAAGAAAGAAGGAAGCTCAAGCATTGGAAGTAAAAGAAATTAACAAAGAAATTTTTGTAATAGCATGTATGTAAAGATCAAACATAAATAGAGAAATGAACTTCTTAATAAAAGCAAATGTAAAGACTAAAAGTAAATAGAGAAACTAAAACTCTTAATTAAACATGAACATGAATGTAAAGAAATGAGTGGGAGTTCTAAGCTTCCCAACTCAATAACAAAGAGAAAAAAAACTAAGACAAATTAGAATTAAAAGTGTTGCCCTTGTTCTCCAAAAAATGGGTGTATTTATAGGCAAAGAGAAGGCAAGGGGGTGAAGAAATAGTGTATGCCGTCTAAGTAAAAGTGAAAATTCAACCACTCTGTAGGCAATCTATCTTGGTCGTTTGAATGTGAGATGGCGTTCAAACGTTGTTGCTTCTGCGTTATGGACGTTCGAATGGTGGACGTCGTTCGAACGTTTCTTCTGTCTTTGCTCTAAAAGCGTTTGAACGCCCGGTGGGATCTGTACTTATCACTCAAACGTCAAATGGCCTGTGGTCTTCTGTGGAAATCTCTTGCCACACTTCATGCAGATCTTGATGTTCATTTGCTGCAATACGTCATATCTTCAGTCATTCTTGTCTTACAAGTACTCCCGAGAACGTTTGAATGGTGTATGTCGTTTGAACATAGTACTCAAATATCGAGGGCCTTGGTTCTTGTCTGCACCACTCTGTCTTAGCAGTCAGGTTGTAGCCTGGTTCAAGTGGACGTTCGAACGTTACTTCTTTCTTCCAAGCTTTTCCTTTTTCTCCCTAATGTGCTGGTGTACATTCAAATGTAATTTTTGTTGCCATTGAACCCTTTTTTTTCACTTTAGAACCTGAAATGTCATCATTTTAACTCCATCAAAGTATAATTAGCCCAGAAAGGGCATAAGAATATGCTACATTTGAGTACTAATCAGTAGACAGTGAAAGAAGTAAGTTGACCCTTACTTCAAAATCAAGCAAAGCTTGCTCAATCTTAAAGTTATTGATGATGCAAGACATGGTGGGACACTGAGGATCTTTATATTTGGGAGGGTTCCTGTATTTAATTATGGAATTATCTTGTTCAGTTAAGAAGGCCCTCTTCTGGACATGTTGACTTCTTTTATAATTTGGCATAAGAAGGGACTTGCATTTTGGCATCCAAGGGTGGTAGGTTGATCTTTTCCTGCTTGAAAAGGTCATAAATGGCCACATAAATATTGATATTTTGGGGCTTCTTAAGTCTTTAGGGAAAAGGAGCAGGTATGGGACATGGTGGCTCCTCTTCTTCCCTAGCCTGAGTCTCATCTAGGGAGACTTGGATAGGCTTAACCATAGGTGTAGACTCTATGTGTGGTGGTACAGCCTTTTCAATAACCTCCCCACTTCTAAGAGTGGTAACAAACTGAACATGTTCCTGTGTAGGATCCATGGTGGGAGGGTTGCCTATTTGAAACTAACCCTTGGTTGCTTAGGTTGGGCAGGGAATTTGCCCTTTTCTTGAGTAGTCATTGACTAGCTCAATTTCTGCATGTGAGTTTTTAAATCATCTGGAGATTGGGTAGTTTGGAACTTGAATTCATTCATCTGATTGTTAAAATTCATTTTAGGGTGCATGAATTAGTTAAATGTAAAATGGAATCTTGGTTAGGGCAAGCCCCCCCTATTCTATTAGCAGACATAATTGGGAGAAGCTCATTTGAAACTAGAGCTAGAAATGCCTTATTTCATTTTGTTCACATTCTATATTTTCTTCTTCTCTAATCTCTAGCCAAAACTAGGGTGATTTTTCCACCCAGGATTATACGTTTCAAATTATGGGTTGTTGAATGGCTTATTATACACGATGATTGCATTGGATTGCTCCAAGAAAACCTCCTTAAAGGCTAGTATATTAGGACACTCCCCTATAGGGTATCCTATCAAAGTACATATCCTACAAACTTGTTCTAGGAGAGGTACAGTAGTAACCTCATTAATCTTCCTCATCTCTAAAGCTTCAAGCTTTCAAGACAAGGTGGCCATCTTGTCCTGTAGGTCATCATCTTCCTTCAAAATATATTTTTCCCTGTGGGAAGTGGTAGTCTTACTCTCTAAACTAGCAAGTGAGGTCAAGTCCCACATCTGGGAACTCTTAGATAATGTATCTAAAATTAAAAAGCCTTACCAGGACTTTTTTCCATGAATTCCCTATGAGAAATTATCTTAATAAACTGATGTAAAGGGGTAGGGAGAGCATCATAGAAAAATCCTACCAAGTCCAACTTTCAAAACCATGGTGGGGGCAAGCATAGAGAAGATGTTTGAGTCTCTCCCAACACTGGTAAATAGTTCCCCTTCTTTAATAGCAAAATTCATGATTTGAAGTTTTAAAGTATTTGTACAATGGATAGGGAAAAACATTTTGAAAAATTCTTTTTTGCAATGTATGTCAATTAGGTATTGAATGGGGCTTCAAAATATTAAGTCACTTCTTGGTTTTATCCTTTAGTCTAGTGAGATCTAGTTACCTAGTTAATTTTTATTGAATTTTGAGACAGTCGGATATTTCGTGGTTTCCGATGCGATCGGCTGTCGCGTGACCAAAACAAACGCAATCGGGATTTAATTGTGAATCATGGAAAATAACTTAAAGTTAGTTCAAATAAAATATATCGAACTTAAAACGGAACAAGGTTTAATTGATTCGAGATAAAATCGGATCAGGAAAAGATGGGACATGTGGCGCAATGAGAGCCAAGTATTAAGGGCTACAAATAGGGGAGAAAATCATATTTTTCTCCCCATTTACATGAGATTTTTTTTTTGAGAGAGAGAAACTCAAGGAAATATAGATCTTCTTCTTGCAATCTAGGGTCAACCGTTCGTCGAATCGCTTCAGGTCAAGAACAAGAGTTGTTCTACGCAACGAAAGCTACGTCTACGTACCAAAAATCATGGATTTTGCCAAAGTCTCAAGAAATGAATTTTTTGAAATCAAGGTTTAAAGTTTGAGTTGGGTTTCTTGGAGCTTCCTCTATATGTATTACGCTTCAAGAGGTAGGGTTCTTCTCCTAGCTAGCTTTATTTTAAACCTAGGGTTTGTGTATGAAATGGGTATCATGTATAGGCTGCAATCTTTTGTTTATAAATACTCATAGTATAATTAAAGTATGTAAAATGGTATAAGGCTATGTAAAACCAATTTTGGCATGAACTGGGCTTATTGAAATTGCTTGTTTGGTAAATTCATGAGAAATGTGATGAATTGGGCATATTTTGTGTTTACATGATTTTGTACCTTTTGGGTGTTTTATAAAATGCCTTGAATGAAATGAGCAAGTTATTTGAATAAAATTGATCGAAAGAGGGTTGGCTTGCGAGCCTTACACTTGAGGATAAGGCAAGACATGATTTAGATCTACCTCGGATAGTTTATGAGTATGCAGATATTTTTTTGGATGAGTTACTGGGATTACCTCTACAACATGATGTAGACTTCACTATCGAGTTACAACCCGATGCATCCTCTATTTTTATGACACCGCATAGAATGTCATATGTATAGTTACAAGAACTCAAAGTCCAATTGCAAGAATTGTTGGACAAGGGATTTATTAGGGTGAGTACCTCACCGTGGGGTGCTCCGGTATTGTTTACCAAGAAAAAAGACAAGACACTTAGCTTTGTATAGACTACCGGCAGTTGAATTGGGTCACCATCAAGAATAGGTACCCATTGCCGAGGATTGATGACTTGTTTGATCAACTGAGAGGGGCACATGTCTACACCAAGGTAGATCTGCGCACGGGATACCATTAATTGAGGACTAGGGAGGCAGATATCCATAAGACAGCGTTCAGGACATAGTATGGGCATTTTGAGTTCACTGGTATGCCATTTGGGTTAATGAATGCCCTGACGGCATTCACAAACCTTATGCATAGGGTGTTCCAACCCTATCTTGATCAGTTTTTCGTGCTCTTCGTTGATGACATCTTGATCTACTCCAAGTCGGAGGAGGGGCACGAGGGTATCTTAAAGGTTGTTCTCCAAACCTTGAGAGATGACTAGTTGTACGCCAAGTTCAATAAGTGTGAATTTTGGTTGACGGATGTAAAATTTTTGGGACACGTAGTGTTAGCTTTGGATGTATCCGTGAACTCGGAGTAGGTTGAGGCTGTCATGAGATGGGAAAGGTTGAAATCAGTCTTCGAGATACATAGCTTATTGGGATTGGCAAGGTATTACCAGAGGTTCATTAAGGACTTTTCCCGACTAGCTTCACCAATGACTAAAATGACCAAGAAGGAGGTCAAGTTTTAGTGGGATGACTCGAGCGAGAGGGCATTCCAAGAGTTGAAGAAAAGGCTTACTCCATCTCCGATTTTGATAGTTCCAAAGATGGGACAGAGGTGCACAATGTACTATGATGCCTCTAAGGATGGACTTGGGTATTTTTTGATGCAGTCTGAAAGGGTGATAGCTTATGGTCCATGGCAGTTGTAGAGCCACGAGAAAAACTACCCCACACATGACATAGAGTTGGTAGCTATTGTCTTTGCCTTTAAGGCATGATGTCATTATTAGTATGGAGAATAGTTCAAGGTATTTTCGGACCACAAGAGTCTGAAGTACATCTTCATTTTGTGGGACCTCAAGTTGAGGCAACATAAGTCGATGGAGTACCTGGAGGATTATGACTTCGCTTTGCATTACTATCTCAGTAAAGCAAATGTGGTAGCTGATGTGCTCAGGAAAAAATCAAGGAGAGTCTTAGCTAGTATATATTCTCGGGAATGACGGATGCTCGAGACTGTGGACAATACAGGCTACACTACGACGGTCAAGCTCAAGGTACTTTGAGAAGTCTAGTGACTACACCTTCCCTACTGAGCAGAATGATCAAGTCCCAGGGGCAGGACACAAAGATATTGTCCATCAGGAACTAGGTACAGACAAGTATAGTTGATGAGGGCTAGGCCATTCACACAAATGGTAGTCTTCGACTCAAAGGAAGGATTGTGGTTCCCTGGTTTACGGATTTGAGAGAGAAGATCCTCAGGGTGTTTCATTGCTCTCTTTTTTTGGTGCATCCAAGTGACACGAAGATGTACCACGATCTTCGCCGTCGGTATTATTAAAGCAGGATGAAGAAGCACATTGGAGACTTTTTTAGTCGGTGTCTCATGTGTCAGCAGGTCAAAGCTAAACACTAGAGACCAGTAAGGTTGCTCCAGCCTTTAGAGGTGGCTAAATGGAAGTGGGAACATGTCACTATGGATTTTGTAACCCACTTGCCAAGGAAATCGCAAGGGCATGATGCGGTGTGGGTGATTGTGGACCAACTCACAAAGTTGTTACACTTTTAATTAGTGGGGATGACCTTCACGCTAGAGGAATTCTGCAGGTTGTATATACAGGAGATAGTCTAATTACATGGGCTACCCGTATCGATAGTGTCGGATCGGGACCCTAGGTTCACGACCCACTTTTGGGAGAGTTTTCAGCGGGTATTGAGGACATAGTTGATGATGAGCACAACTTTTCATCCCTAGATGGATGGTCAATCAAAAATGACCATCCAAATTTTGGAGGACATGCTTAGAGCTTGCGTCCTTGGTATCAAGGGTAGCTGAGAAAATCATTTACCCTTGACAAAGTTTACCTACAACAACAATTATCCAGTAACCATACAAATGGCACCCTACGAGGCACTTTATAGGAGGTCACGTCATTCTCCAATTTGTTGGACGAAGGTTGGAGATAAACCCTCCATGAGTCTAGACTTGATTAGAGACACCTCAGAGAAGGTGGACTTAATACAGAAGCATCTTCTCCTAGCATATAATCGGTAGAAGAGCTACACTGACAGACAGCGAAGAACTCTGGAGTTTTGAGTTGGTGATCACGTCTTCTTGAAAGTGATGCTTAAAAGGGGAGTGATCAGGCTTGGGAAGCGAGGAAAGTTGTCACCGAGGTATATTGGGCCCTTTGAAGTGCTTGAGAGGGTTGGCACAGTCGCTTATCGATTGGCATTATCACCAAATTTATCAAGTGTTCACGTGGTATTCCATGTCTCCATTCTCCAGAAGTACACTTGAGATCCTTCGCATGTGGTGGCTTGGGATGAGCTATTTGTTGATGCGGATGGGGCCTTCGAGGAGAGACTAGTGCGTATTAAGGGTAGTCGAGAGTAGGTTTTATGATGCAAGACTATGAGGTTGGTCAAGGTGATGTAGCAGAGCTGTGGTGTGAAGGAGGCGACATGGGAGTGTGAGAACACTATACGTGCCAGTTATCTATTCTTGTTTGAGGATGAAGGTACATTCTTATAGTCATGCAGTATTATATGACTGTTGCATGTGCATGTGGTTATATGTGTATGTGGGTGTAAATTTCGGGGAAGAATGTAAAACCCAGGAAAAATTTTATTATGAAAGGGCAAAATGGTAATTAGCCATTGTGATACAGGTTGAAAACTTGAATTTTTCTAGAACTCAGATGACCAAATGAAACTTAGCATTGGATTCGTCTTTGAAATCTAGTTACCCAGTCAATTTTCGTTGAATTTCGAGACAGTCGAATTTTTGTGGTTTACAATGTGATCAGGTGTTATGTGACCAAAATAAACATGATCGGGATTTAATTGAAAACATGAAAAATAATTTAAATTTAGTTCAAATAAAATATATCGAACTTAAAATGAAACGAGATTTAATTGATTCGGAATAAAATCGGATCAGGAAAAGACGGGACGTATGGCACAAAGAAGACCAAATATTAAGGGGTATAAATAGGGGAGAAAATCAGATTTTTTGAGAGAGAGAAACTCAAGGAAATCTCAAGCTTCTTCTTGGGATCTAGGGCCTACCATTCGTTGAATCACTTCGAGCCAAGAACAAAAGTTGTTCTAAGCAATGGAGCTACGTCTGCGTACCAGAAAATGTGGATTTCACCGAAGTCTCAAGAACGGGATTTTTTAAAATCAAGGTTTAAAGTTTGAGTTGGGTTTCCTGGAGCTTTCTCTACGTGTATTGTGCTTCGAGAGGTAGGGTTTTTATCCTAATTAGGTTTATTTTCTACCTAGAGTTTGCGTATAAAATGGGTTACATGTTTAGAGATACAATCTCTTGTTTACAAATATTCATAGTGTAACAAGAGTATGAAAAATGGTATGAGGATGTGTAAAACCAATTTTGGCATAAATTGGGTTTGTTGAAATTGTTTGTTTGGTAAATTCATAAGAAATATGATGAATCGGGCATGTTATGTGTTTACATGATTTTGTACCTTTTGGGTGTTTGATAAAATGCCTTGAATGAAATAAGCATGTTATTTGAATGAAATTGATATAACATGTTTTGATGATGTTGTAAATTTTAATTATATGTTTATGATATAATTGTCAATTAAGAATGTTGATTAAGATGGAGTACTATTTATATTGTGCTCATTACATGTTGAATATGACGTGGAAATTGCAATTATATATTAAATTGCATGCACGGGACGCATCTCATTCATTGGCATGTGAAATGAGTGTAGGTGTGAGCGTGGTTTTGATTAAACATCATTCTTGGTAGATGATGCGTGGACTCGGGAAAATTGGACCAAGGTTGGACTGAGTTGCACGGGTTGCATTGAAAATAGAGTCGAGGTTAGCAAGAACGGCTAGATTATACCTTGGGTTCAAGACCCATTGATTTGAATACGAACTCCATTGGTATTGAGTTTATATGCACTCCGTTGGTATTGAGTCCATAAAGTATATCAGCATACGCAGAGCCGTTGGAGGAAGCCCATAGTGCAATGTCGGTTGGGTGCCCATTGGTGGAAGTCTGATCTAACCTAAGTTGAACCTAACAGAGAGCTAACTGTTGGTTCTCAAAAATAAAAAATGGTAAAATTGTCGTGTGTGTGTAGTGTGCAATGAAATAGCTTGTGGTGTGACGCCCCAAAATCTGGGTATTCGTAGTTACTCCCTTGATCACCCATCAACCCTCAGAATATCCGTGGATACAATGTAACTTAATACCACGACTTTATGCTCCATTTATCGGGATCCAAAACTTAACAAAATTCGGGCAGAGTCTCCTTTGTATGGGAAGCTCTATCCAAAACACAGCATGTGCAATCATACAACATTGACCACACCAAGTCCCTTTATCTATACCCATATAACAACATGCAATTTTACATTAAAAATAGTCCATATGAATTCGATTTCAATCCTTTACATATAGTACATGCCCAAAAACTAATTGACATCTTAGTTTCACAAAAGCATAGTTTAAAAGCCACATTTCAGCTTTTCTTCATCAATGAGGGCCCAAATGAGAGCTGTCTACCAGTGCATGTCCCGCACCTAAAATATTGTCTCCATAAAGGGTGAGTCAAGCTCAATAGGGTATCTCCTAAAGAGGTTACTCCCCAACCTATATGCATATGAAATGCTCACATGCAATTCACAAGCAATAATCACTTCATTGAAGAATATGCAATTCAACAATGGAATCCTCAATGTCATGCTATGATATGAGATGAGACTCACACATGCAACTCAGACTGAGCTTTTACCGGCTCCCTCAACACATTCAATGTCATGCATATGAATCTGGGCATTCCAAGCCCCCGCCATTAAAGTTACACATTCAATGACCTTTTTAAATCTCGGGTCTTTCTTGGGGTGGGTATTTATGGACTCACACCAACGGGCACCCAACGGACACGACATTAACGGACTTCCACCAACAACTCCACGTATGCCGACACACTGTATGGACTCAATACCAATGGAGTGCGTATCTGAATCACCGGGTCTTGCACCTAAGAGAGAGCCTAGCCCGTCTTGCTAACCCTAACCCTATTTCAATGCAAACCATCGACTCAATTGAACCTCGATCCAACTATCCCGATCCCATGTATCATTCACCTAGAATGGTGTTTGATCAAACCATGCACGCACACCCAAGCTCACGTCAAATGCCCACGAATGTGATGTTATTCGTGCATATGCAATATAAATGTACAATTGCATTTCATGTCATCATGAAACTAGGATCTCAATTGCAATTACAATACCATGATCAATATATCATCAGCACATTATGAACAATTCAATATCAAACAACCTTTTCCATGTTAAATTACATCATAAGCATATAACCACCATAAACAACCTCAATGTCAATATATCATATGCATATATCAACATTTCCCCACATCAAATTCCAAGCATGTTATAACATAATCAATGCAAATAACACACTTATTCCACATAGGCATTTAATCAAACACCTTCAAGGCACCAGATCATGTAAATACAAAATATGCTCAATTTCATCACATATCTCAAGAAATCACAACAAATAATTTCTACATACTCAATTCATGCTAGAATTGATTTTAACCAATCTTAATACCCATTTTCCACAATTGAAGTATAATAGGTAAGTGCTAAATGTGAGATTACATCTCTAACACCCTTCCCTTTTTGTATATATTCCAAGCATGTTATAACATAATCAATGCAAATAACACACTTAATCCAAATAGGCATTTTATCAAACACCTTCAAGGCACAAAATTATGTAACACATATTATGCCCAAATAATCACATTTCTTAAGAAATCATAACAAGTAATTTCTACATACCCAATTCATGCTAAAGTTGATTTTAATCATTCTTAATACCCATTTCCCACATTTCAAGTACCAATATTTTTCATAAATTTACCAAACAAATAAATTCTATAAACTCAATTCATGCAAGATTGGTTTAGCATATTTATATACCCCTTTCCCACACTTTATATACACTAGGAGTACATTAAACAAGAGAATTCATCTCAAGTCATGCTACCCATATCATATGGAACCCTATGTTGAAAATAAACCTAATTAGGAAAAGAACCCTACCTCTTGGTATGTAAAACAACGGTAGGAAGCTCCCAGAACCCCAAACAAGCTCAAATCCAAGCTTTCCCCAAAATTCCACCCTTGGAATTTCATCTAAATCCAACTTTCTTGGTATGGTTTTGTAGCCCTCAACGAGGAGAACAACGTTCGTTCTTGGCTTGAGTCGATTCGAGCAACGTAGAGACATAGATCATAGAGAGAAGGTGGAGCTTCCCTCTTTTCTTTTGACTCTTTGGATAATATGTTGGGTATGGGGAGAAATATGATTTTTCTCCCCTATTTATACCCTTTAAATATTTGGTCCTCGTTGCGCCACACATACTCCATTCTCGGGTCTGATTTCGTGCCAAAACGATTAAATTTTGTCCCAGTTCAAGTTCAAAATATTTTTATATGAAATTCCTTTAAATTATTTTCTAAATTTTGAAATTTTATTCCATATCTCGTTTTTAGGTCATACGACACTCGATCGCCTCGTAAAACGGAAAAAATCTGACTGCTTCAGAATTCAACGAAAATTGACTAGGTAACTAGATTTCGCGAGATGAATCCAACGGTGAGGTCTGTTTAGTCATCTGAGTTCTAAAAAAATTTGGGTTTTCAACCTTTACTATAGTGACAAATTATCGTTTTACCATTTTGCACAAAAATTCAAATTTACCCAGTTTACATGCGGTGTAAGCTTAGAAATTATCAAATAAACACTTGACAAGAACATTGAATAACTATGATAAAAAAAGTACTCTTGAGTTCAGGGATCCAACATACACCATATTGTTTATTTATGAGAATGCCACCTTTCAACAATTAATTACCATTTTACTGAAAAGTTAACTGGTAGGTTTGATGTATAACTGAATCATATCATAACCACTGATTAGGTTAGCTGGAAGGTTTATGTACCATGCAGCAATCAAAACCCCAATAAACCCGTAGGTGAACCATTCAAAAAGGTTTACTCTAACTATTCAATCGGCAAGTTGATGATTCAATGAAGACGGAGTTCCGGTTTACGCATTGAATCAAAAGCATTGACTATGGTGAGATTTAACCTATCTATAATCAATCTCCCGACTATTACATAAAGCACAACAACGTGCATCACTGAATCATGAATGAAGTATGTAGTAATTATAGATAGTATGGTACATTACATTAAGCTTTGCTCGGTGTTCATAACCATGAGCATATTATAATAGTAACCATTCATCAATTAAGAGAGGTATAAACGTTAACGCATAAATAAAATATCAGCATTTCCATAACTTAAACAATATTATACATCCATTCACCCTTTACTGAAGAGTATAAACGGACTACTCATGCCTCATTGCTATAGACGAGCAAAAAGAGTTAGACAATCCTATTATAATCAAAAACAAAATAGAACAAAGTCATTCCCCGTGGAATAGCTAAAACACTGCCATTTTTATTACTAGCTTGGGCACAAAAGTGAGAGAGGTTCAACCTTCCAAGTATAAATGATAAGCAAAAATATAGAAGTAGAAAAAATTCTTGTTGGGAAGTTACTAAGGCAGGGCTTCACTCATTTTCTGACTAAAATTCTATCTGAAGCCTCTCTTTCTTTCTATCTTGAACTCTCACTGACCTCTGGCGAATCTCCCTGAAAAAATGGCTGAACTCAAGTATTTATAGGCACTAGAGAGGTGCTTCAAGGTGGCAGTCACCCAAACAGACCAATCAGGGGGTTTTGTTGCTCAATTGGACCAATGGGAGAAGACGTAGGGGAAAGGCGGTTGTAGCACCATCCGTATGCCACCGCCACCCTCCGAATGGTAGAGATCCTCTGCTTTTTTGCTTTGCTAGCCTTCCTTTGTTGACTCTTTGACTTGTGAATTACACTTGCCTCCCTTTCTTCATTCAACCTCTGCACTTTGAAACTCTTGAACATTCGTATTTCATCTTGAAACCCTACAAAATGTATAATCTATGCATTAACCCTAATACTTCATAATTTAATCATTTTAATCTAATTTACACACTAATTAATCCTAAATCTTAGTTTATTTGTGCATTCTTTTAGGGTTAATCAAACCCCCCAACCAAACATTATTAGTCCCTAGTAATAAAAAAAATAAAACAAAATCACTTTCGTAGATTTCATAATTGCATTTAGCCAATGCAACAAAAAGTTCTGTCTCGTGAAGGTTTCTAGTGAAGATATCTACAAACTTCAAGGGTTAGGATTACATAATTCATATTTTCCACAAATAAAATTAAATCATCATTCTATTCTATTGACAGGATACTTCCTTTCCCTAATCACTATAAGAGTAACACACATTAACTGTAACATTATTTCACATATTTTCAAAAAAAAAAATCATGTGTGTGCAGGGATTTCTTTATTTCAAACACACTTAAGAAAAATCACAATCCTTCATTTTGTTGTACAAGAATTAGCCTCGATGTCAATCATCTCTTGGAAATCACTCAAGTTTTAGTGACTATCACCCAAAAATTACATGTAATAAGAATACTGTTATCAAAGTAAAGTAATAGCATATGTAATATCTCAAAAGAAGGTTATTTGAACAAAACTGGAATTTGACATAATCTCATGAAAAAATATTAACATTACATCAAACAACATTATCAACACTCTCCCTTTTCAATGAATATGTGGAAATCATACATGTGCATGAATCAAAAAGTACTTTATCAGGGTTATAACATGGCCAAGGGTATTGAGTTAAAAGAAACGATGCCGAAGGTATTCAAAAATCTATACTTTTTTTTTATCAATGTAGCACACATCTCTCCTATTTTTATAAATTTCTCATTTCTTCCAATCACATTTTTGCAATTTCTTTGCTTCCTTGCTTTTTCCTTTCCTTGGTCTCTTTTGTTCCTTTCACCAATTCTTTTTCTTTTTCCTTTCTTTCTTGAATTGTAGTCACCATTTTCCTCCATTTTCTATATAATGCTTCCTTTAGGAAGGGTGCAAGAAAATTAGATAGCAAGGGTAGGTCAATATATTTTTCTATGGCTCAGTTAATTGATGGGTTTTAAGAAAAGAAATTTTCATTTAGGCTCAATCACGGCTTACTAAGGATATGGTTTTGCAAAAGAAATGGTTGGGGCTCAAAATAAAATCACAAATGGTCCAAGATCATTTTTCAGAATAAACACACTTGCATAATTTTTCAGTTACAATTTAAGGGAAAATGATAATCATGTTATTTAATGAGTGCTAATCAAAACAAAGTTAATGAGATTATTTAAAGAAATATTACCACTAAACCAAAACTCTTACTTGAGTAAATGCGAAAAATCCCTCCAAGGAAGATTGGCACAAAATCTGCACACAAGTTTACATCTCCAAAAGATCGTAGTATTTCAAAAGGTTTTCAGAATAAGGATTTTTTACGTGCTCAGAATGCTGAGTTTATATGAAAATATAGAGACAGTATACAAACAAAGTACAAAAATCTCGGGCAATCTAGTTAGGGTTATACTAGCAAAGCATTAGAATGATGACATAATTCTAATCGTAAATCATATGAAATAAGCGTCCTAACACAACAAAACTTAGCAAAATCATAAACCAACCATAGTATTCAAAACTAAATTCAAACAACTATCCAAAACCTAAAACTGAAATAAAGTGCATAAGAAAAAAGTTTGGTAAAAGTAGAAAAAGCATAGAAACTCCAGTCTCTAACCTGACGAGCCTCTACCATACTGTCCTCGAAGTAGCCTCATGATTTCATTCTGATTCTTCTCATAACTAGCCATCCTCTTATCCAACTTAGTGATATGTGTCTCCAATCCCAACAGAATCTGGCAGTCAATCTTATCATCAATGGGAATATAAAGTTGCTCATCTTTTTGCAAGGGCTCTTCCGGTAGCTGAAAGTTTGCACCTCCTGGGAATGGATCTGTTTGCAGTTCTGGGGGTATTCTTGTTATTATTCTACCTGACCTCCATGGCTCTTTTTCAGAGAGATCTTTTCCAATGGCGCCAGATGCTCCACGAGTGGCCATGTTGGATTTGTAATGACTCTTTTTTCCTATATAACTCAAATACTAACACAGCAAATGGGAGTGAGGCCTTCTTAGCCTTAACAGTCACCATCATTTGATTCATTATCAGTGTTAACAAATCAACTGTGTGTTCCATTCTATAGATGGCCCTCACTTATTGAAAAATTTTCATTCTAGACTTGGCAATCTTTGCATTTTCATATGCTTCATTTCTCAAGACTTCCAATTCTTTAATCTGAAGTTTATGAGATGCACTTTCTTTGTTAGTGTCAAAATTCATCATTTTTTATTACCCAATATGCTCAACGTTCCAATTCCATAGGCAAGTGATATGATTTACCATAAACTAGTCGATTAGGATACATTCTTAAAATAATTTTCTATGCAGTATGATAAGCCCAAAGCACATCAGTCAGTCTTAAAAACCAATCCTTGCAATCTGGACTTGCAAAACCCGGGTAAATTTGAATTTTTTATAGAAAATGGCAAAATAGTAATTAGCCACTACTGTTCGGGTTGAAAACCCAATTTTTTTTCGAACCCGGATGATGAAATAGACCTCACAGTTGGATTCGTCTCACAAAATCTAGTTATCTAGTCAATTTTCATTGAATTCTGAGATAGTTGAATTTTTTACATATTACGAGGAGATCAGATGTCGTTTGACCAAAATAAACGCGATCGAAAATTAAATTACAAAAATTAGAAAATAATTTAAATTAAGTTCTAATAAAAATATATTAAAATTGAACTGAGATAAGATTTAATTAATTCGAGACGAAATTGGACCCAGAAATGGCGGACGTATAGCGTAATGAGGGCCAAGTTTCTAAGGGGTAATCATATTTTCTCCCCATTACCCATCAAGTTTTTGGAAAAAGAGAGAGAGGAGAGGAGAGGAGAAGGAAAAATCAAGGGTTTTCTTCATCTTCTCTCTACGATCTAGAGCGAACCCTTCGGGTCAAGAACCAAAGTTCATCTACGCAACAAGGAGCTACGCCTATGTACCAAAAAGTACGGATTTTGACAAAGTTAAAAAATGGGATTTTGAAAATCAAGGGTTAGAGCATGATTTGGGTCTTGGGAGTTTTTTTACTACTTGTTTTACGCGACAAGAGGTAGGGTTCCTTTCCTAATTAGATTTATTTCCAACCTAGGGTTGAAATATGAAATGGGTAGGGTGTTAGAGATGAAATCTCATATATGACACATAACTATGGAAATTAAAATGTGGGAAATGGGTATAAGAATGGTTAAAATTAATTCTAGCATGAATTAGGTTTGTTGAAATTACTTGTTTGTGATTTCTTAAGATATGTGATGAAAGAGGCATGATATGTGTTTATAATATGCCTTGAAGGTGTTTGATGAAATGCCTATGTTGATTAAGTGTGTTAATTGCATCGACAATGATATAACATGCTTGGGTGAAGTTGTTGATGGTGGTTATATACTTATGATATAATTGACCATGGAAAATGTGGATGGATATCTAAGTTATTCATATTGTGCTCATGACATATTGAACTTGATATTGAAATGCAATTGTACATTACATTTGCATATGCACAGGAAACATCGCATTCGTGGGCATGTGATATGAGTGTGGGTGTGTGCACGGTCTTGATCAAACACTACTCTTGGTGGATGATGCATGGGCTCCTGAAAGTTGGACCAAGGTTCGACTAAGTCATACGGGTTGCATTGAAAATAGGGTCTGGATTATCAAGAAAGACTAAATTATCCCTCGGGTGCATGACCCGATGATTTTGGATACGCACTCTGATGAGTGAGTTTTATACCTACGAATTGTGTACTTTCGGCTTGATGAAATTGTAAGTTTTCAATTATTTTATGTTCATTTTTATTTGTTTTGTGTGTTTTGATGTTATTTGGTAGGAATCATCATTTGAAAGCAAACAAGATCATTTGGAAGGAAACAAGGTCGATTTGGAAGGATTAGCCCACTAGTTTCCCAAAGTTTTGACACAGTGCCTCTGTTTTTTCCATTTTTGAACATGATCTACTTCGAATATGAAAAATTTCAAAACATGAAAGTTGTAGATCTGGATGTCTTTTGTATTGTGAAAAAATTTCAGCTCAATCGGATGGTGGGATGAAGAGTTATGACAATTCTACGAAAACTGGTCTGGAGCAAAAAAAAGAGAGCAGCGCTAATCAGTGTCCCTGCGCCCACTTACTGTCCATGTAGCGCTGTTTCAGCGCCGTTTCAGTGTAGCTGCGCGTGTGCTAGTCCGGGACGCGAAATTATGACTTGTTTTGACCCAAAATTGGACTCGGATGACTCATATATGCTAGGGTTTGTGTGGGATAAAAATATTCTAACTTTTGGGGGGCTGAAAACATAGAGAAAACACCAAGGAATTGGAAGAAAATTGAAGACAAGAATCAAGGAATCGACACGAAGAAGATTGGACTTGAAGGCTAGAGAAGGATTGAAGATTGCACCTAAGTTTTCATTCCCTTTTCTCTTACTTTTAATTCTTATTTTTCTGAGATGTTGTTGAATTTGAGAAGAATGTTTTTCAATTACATTGTGAACTAAATTTCTATTAAGATTGCAACGGAACCTAATGTTTAGTTAAATTGCTCTACTCTCGTTTCTAGTTCTTGTTAATCATACATGAGTTGTTTGTCATATTTTGTGCTTAATGTATGATTGTGTGGCCAACAATTAATTTGATTCTCTAGATGAAATTGGGAGATGAATTCTAGGGATAGATCTGAATATGAAGACACGCGTCTAGTTTATTCTCCTTAGGGTTGAATAGCTAAGTTTGTGTATAGGATAGGAATATACCTATACGTCGTGTGTAACTTTTATGAGAGTTTGAACTTAATAAATCTATTCCAACTTATTTTGCATAGGAATATAGCAATTTAATTGGGAGAGATATGCTTATCTAACTATCGGAAGAGGTTTGATAAATAATTTTGAAGTCTCAGTTAACAACTTATTTTGATCAATTTACTAGAAGGAGAGTAGAAAGATTTATACGAAGCATTAGGGGAAGTTGTAATCTTAATTTCTTTTATCTGGGAAATTCAACCTTTGATTATTAAGTTTAGCTTTAGTTTTAAATTAGTGAATTCATAGTTCAATTTCAATTGTTTAAATAAAATTGGATTAATACAAAGTTAGTACTTGAAATTTTTTAGCAATAATTCTCTGTGGGAACGATACTCTACTTATCACTTTATTACTTGTTGATCGTGTATACTTGCACGTAAATTGTCAATACCAAATTCGGACAACACACTTTGTTGGTATCGAGTTCATAAAGTGTGTCGGTGTACGCGGAGTCATTTGTGGAAGTTCATAAATGTCGTGTCGATTGGGTGCCGGTTGGTGTAAGTCCATAAATACCCACCCCAAGAGAGAGCTGGGATTTATAAATGGTCATTGGATGTGTAACATCAATGGCAGGGTCTTGTAAGTCCCTGATTCATTCGCATTACATTACATGTGTTATGGGAGCTGATGAAGGCTCAGGTTGAGTTGCATGTGTGAGTCACATCTCATAACATGACATGACATGGAGAATTCGATTATGAATTGCATATTCTTAAATGGATTGTTTGTTGATTGTTAAATTGCATGTGAGCATTTCATATGCATCTAGGTTGGGGAGTAGCCTCTTTAGGAGACACACTATTGAGCATGACTCACCCTTTATGAGGACAATATGTCATGTGCGGGACATACGCTGGTGGATGGCTCTCACTCGGGCCCTCGTTGATGAAGAAAGGCTGAGATGTGGCTTTAAATTATGTTTTTGTAAAACTAGCATGTAATTTAGTTTTTGACATGTAATAGTATGTAAAGAATTGTAAATCAAGCTTATATGGACTATGTTTTGTGTAAAATTATATGTTATATGAGTTTGAGTTGATGTTGTATGAGGTTGAAAGAGTTGCAATTGAAAAAGAATTGAATCGAGGAAAAACTTGGCACTTCTACCGGTAGAACGTCAAGTATCTACTAATGGAAGAATTCTAGTAGTCACTTCTACTGGTAGAATATCAAGTATTTGCCGATAGAAGAATTCCAGAAGCTTTTTCGACTGATAGAACATGGACTTTTCTACCAGTAGGTCCACTTCAGTTTTCAAAAATTTAATATGATCTTGACGAACTTCCGCGCCTTAAGTCTTTTAGTTTCAAGGAGGTAAATAGAGTAATATTAAGATAAATTGATGTGTATTAGAACTTGGAAGGGTCATGTAATTGAAATATACATAGGTTGTGCATTTGGGACTGCCCGGAACAAGGGAGACTCTATCTAAATATTGTTTTGTTTATGATCCCGGTGAATGGGATGTTATTGATGTCGTGTCAGGTTCTGCGGCATTCACAGGTACTTTCTCATGTTGATAGGTGATCAATGGGTTGACAAAGAACCCCCGGTTTTTAGGGCGTCACAATATTGACTATTTTTTCTAAAATATATTTTATCTCTCTATTGGTCAATTCAGCTTATCCACTTGTCTGAGGATGATAAGGGGCAGATATTTTATGGGAAATCAAATATTTTTTCATTAGGTTTCCAAAAATTTTATTACAAAAATGTGTTCCCCCATCACTGATAATGGCTCGAGGAATTCCGAATCTAGACAAAATATTTTCTTTTAAAAACTTAATCACTGTGTCGTGATCATTGTTTCGACAAGGAATTGCCTCTACCCATTTGGAAATATAATCAACGGCAGCCGAAATGTATAGGTTTCCAAAGGATGCGACAAACGGTTTGTAAAATTGATGCCCCAACAAAAAAAAATTTCAATAATCAAGATAGGGTTTAAAGGCATCATGTTTGTTTTTGAAATATTCTCCATTCTTTGACATCTGTCACAATTTAGACAAAAGACATGTACATCTTTACAAAGGCTGGGCCAATAAAATCCACACTGTAAAATTTTAGCAACAATTTTCTTTGAAGAAAAATGCCATCCACAAGCTTCAATATGGAAAAATGAAATGACCTGACTGATTTCATGATTGGTACACAACGACTTATTATCAACACATAGGGATCTTACCAAAAGAAATTGCATACCTCTCTTAAAAATTTCTTCTTGTCGGTCCAGGTATAATGAAAAGGAATAGTACCTATAGTTAGGTAATTGGCTATATCTGCATACCATGGTACTTCTGTGATTATAAACAATTGCCCATCTGAAAAAGTTTATTTGATTATTATTGACTTTTCTTTTGTGTCATAATTCAGCCTTGAGAGATGACCAACTACCACATTTTCAACTCCTTTCTTGTCTTTGATGATTAGGTCAAATTCTTATAGTAGTAATATCCATCATAAGAAACATGGTTAAGTATCCTTCTTGGTAAGCAGATATATCAAGGCTGCATGATCAGTAAACATAACAATTGAGGATCCAACTAAATATTATTGAAATTTAGATAAAGCAAATACTACAGCAAGCAATTCTTTTTCTATGGTAGAGTAATTCATATGTGCATCATTAAGAGTTTTGCTTCCATAGTAAATCACATAGGATTTTTTTTGTACCTAAAACAGCTCCTACTGCATAGTCACTAGCATCACACATTCATTCAAAAAGTAAAGACCAATCAGGGGGTTGCATAATTGATGCAGAAATAAGCATGCTTTTGATTTTACCAAATGCTAATTGACATGCATAATTCTAATAAAATGGTATATCCTGACATAAAAGATTACAAATTGGTCTGGATATCAAACTAAAATCTTTAATGAATCTTCTACAGAATTCTGCATAACATAGAAAGGATCAAACATCTTTTATAATCTTTGATGGAGGGAGATTGAATATTGAATCAATCTTCAATCTGTTAACTTCAATTCCCTCTGCATAAACTACATGCCCTAAAACAATGCCTTGTGTCACCACATAATGACACATTTTCCAATTCAAAACAAGATTTGTTTCCTCACATCGAATAATAAATTTTTGAAGATTCACTGAACAGAATTCAAATGAATCGCCATACACTGAAAAATTATCCATGAAAACTTCTAAAAACTGCTCCACCATATCACAAAAAAAGCTTAAACATAAAATGTTGAAAGTGACTGGAGCATTACACAATCCAAAAGACATTCTTTTATAAGCAAAAGTGCCAAAAGGATATGTAAAAGTAGTTTTCTCCTTGTCATCAATTGCTATCTCAATCTAGTATGTACCTCTGCCCCTTCTCTGGAACTACATGGATAGAAGTTGAAGTAATTCTCCTCTTCAACTCTTGGAATACCCTCTCACATGAGTCATCCCACTGAAATTTGACCTCTTTTCTGATCAACCTAGTCATAGGTGTAGCTAGTCATTAGAATCCTCAATGAACCTTTGATAATATCCTACCAATCCTAAGAAAATGCGTATCTCGAAGACTAACTTAAGCCTCTCCCAACTCATAACTCCCTCAACCTTCTCTAGGTCCACTAACACACCTGAAACGGACACCACGTGCCCCAAAAATTTCACCTCTGTTAGTCAAAATTCACATTTGTTGAACTTGGTGTACAACTAATGGTCTCTCAAGGTCTGGAGAATGATCCTCAAGTGACCCTCATGCTCCTCCTCAGATTTGGAGTAGATCAAAATGTTATCAAAAAAGCTTACGACAAACTGATCTAAATAGGGTTGGAACAACCTATGCAAAAGGTCCATGAACGCTGCTGGGGGCATTTGTCAATCAGAATGGCATAATCGTGAAATAAAAATTCCCATATCACATCCTAAACGCCATCTTAGGGACATCGGCCTCCCTAATCCTCAACTTATGGTATCCTGTGCGCAGATCTATTTTTGGAGTAGATCTGTGCCCCCCTCAGTTGATCAAACAGATCGTCGATCCTTGGTAGTGGGTACTTATTCTTGATGGTGACCTGATTCAACTATCGACAATTAATACATAGCCTAAGGGTCTTGTCCTTAGTCTTGGGAAATAGCACCGAACCACCCCAAGGTGAGGTACTTAGTCTAATAATACTCTTGTTTAAAAATTCTTGCAACTAGACCTTGATTTCGTGCAACTCCGCAAGTGTCATCCTATACGGCATCATAGAAATAAGGGTTGCATCAGGCTATAACTTGATGGTGAAGTCTACATCATGATATGGAGACAATCCCAATAACTTGTTTAGGAAAACATCCACATACTCGCAAACTACCCAAGTGCTTGATCGTGCTTGCCCTAATCTCAGAGCATGCACCCAGTTGTGTGTATATGGCTTATACGAGTAGGTGAGTGTCATTCTCCCTTGCGTTTGATGCCAAAAATGGGGAAAACATGTGTGTGAATGAAAATTTGTGTGTGTGTGTGTGTAAAAGTGCGCCCTAAGCAAAAAGAGACTTCCAAGTGTCGTATTTTACTTGAAATGGGTATTCCAAGATCGTCTCCTCAGGGAATGAAGGTTAAATTGTAGTGAAGGTGATTTTGTAAAGAAATGAAAAGGCGTAAAATCTTGTAGTTGTGTGTTTTGGTGAATAATTTTTTGATAAAAGTGTAATGAAAACAAGGTTGGCTAAGCTGAAAGGGTCATTCCAATGAGAATGTCAAATCAACTCGCAACATTCTACCTATGGTGTCTCTATGCTTGATTGATTCGTAGGAAGTGAGGGACTAATGTGGAGGTGTAGGCTCAAGCATACCCTATGACCAGTCTATGATGTATCAAGAGCTCACAACCACATCCACACTCAACCTAGTCAAACCAAATACCTTACACTAAAAGGAAAAATGAAGGAGAGTTGATTTAGCATACCCAAGAGGAAATCTCACTTGGATTAGCCAACTAAAAATTTAGCTACTCATAATGGATACAAAGATATACATGATGTAAAGAGACATGGTAAAGAAATGAAGATTAAAACCTGTATTAATGCAATGAAAAGTTAAACTACAAAGATAAGTTCATTTCATACAGAACAAAAATGCTTGAAATGAAAAACTCAAATGTAAACATGGTAGATTCAAGAATACATAACTAAACTTGAAATACACTTGAAATAACTAAGATTAAAGTGCAAGAAATGAATATTACATGAGTATTACAACTTACTACAAGTGAAATGGGTAAGAAAATGCAAAAAACTAACTTCTCTCTGTAAAACTGTCTTTTTCCTTGGGACCTTCTCTCTCTAAAAGTTTATCTAGCTGAATAATGGTGTAAGAAAAATGAATTTTCGTCCATCATCCACCCTATGGGCTGTGAGAGCAGGCTTCCCATCAATGGGAAGTGATTTGACCATTGGACAGGCAAGGACAAGCTTAGCCTACAACCCACCATGCCTCCCTCTTTCTCTCTCTTCCTCTTAAACGCATTTTCTTCCAAATTCCAATCCTAGGTGTAGGTGTTTGATTGTTTTCCCATTGTATTTCCTAATCTCCGCACATCACCCTCAAATGTGGGTATGGCTTATACGGATAGGGGAGTGTCACTCTCCCTCGGAATGATGTGAGAAATAGGGCGGAATAGTGGAGAATGAAATGTGTGTGTGTGTACAAAAAAGTGCTCCTCAAGCGCATGGAGACTTTCGGGTGTCGTGTTTTACTTAGAAAAGTATTCCACGGTTGTCTCCTCAGGGGAGGAGGTCAAATTGTGTGAAGGTGATTTTGGTAAAAAATGGAAAAATGCAAAAATATTTTGTTGTTTGAGTTTGGTGATTTTGTTCTTGGTGAAAATGAAATGGAAACAAGTGTTGACCAATCCGAAGGGTCATTCCAATAAGAATGCCAAATCAACTCAAGACCTTCCCCCAATGGTGCCTAGACCTTCAATTGATTCATAGGAAGCGCGGGACCAAAATAAGGGTGAGGATTCAAGCATACCACATGACAATGCCTAAGGTGTATCAAAAACTCACAACCACGTCCACATTTAATCTTGGCAAACCGAGTCATCGTACACTACGAGGAGGAACAAAATGAGTTGAAGCGGCATATCCAAGGGGAATTTTCCCTTAGATTAACCAACTATTAGCTTAGCTACTCATATCTAAAGCAAGAACATAAATGAAATGAAGAGACATTGCGAAGAAATGAAGATTGTGGCTTAATTTAATGCAAGAAAACATAAACTATAGAAAAATGCATTTAATACCCATTTGAAGAACTTTGAGATGAAAACTTAAATGCATTAATGGTGAAATCCAAAATGTGAGACTAAACTTCAAATGTGCTTGTAATAAATGACATTCAAGACATTAAATAAAGCTCAAACAAGTCTTAGAAAGAAATTACAAGACAAGGTATGGAAGAAAATACAAAAATATCAACTTCTCTCTCTCGCACTATTCATCTTCTTCCTCTCAGCTTCTCTCTCTATGTTGTAATGCATGCTGAATAATGGTGTCCTTCTCCTTCCGAAAAAGTCCATGGAGCCTCTAGAGTCTATGTAATGGACCTCCAATCAATAGGGGTATGAATGGATGGGTATGGCAGGCTAGCATAGGCCTAGCTTAAACACCAAGCTTCTTTTCTCCTCTCTCTCTTCATTAAATGTCAAGACCTCCAAAGTCCAAGCTAGGCTGAGGAAGGGGTGTCTTGTGTGTAAGGAGTGTTAGGAATAAGTGGGAGCCCCAAAACTGCAAAGCTTGAGTTATAGAAACTAGCCTGTTTTAGTAAAACCTTCTGGTATGTCAATGGAAACCTACCGGTAGGTTTTACTCTAGTGAGCAAAAAATATTGGTAGCTTTGTGGTAGGTGCAGGTCTAGTAGGTAAAACCTACCAATATGGCCTACCAGTAGGTTTTCCCTTGTTTTGTTGATTTCTCAATTTCTTCACCTTTGAGCTATCGTCAAGCCATCCCTTCATCTCCACTCATCTTAAACACCATGATAGGGCTTAACAAGCATCATTTAAGACCTTTTATCTACAAACATACCGAAACTCTATTAATAGCTCAAACAATGCAATTTCGCTTGTTTTACCCGCAAAACCAAGCATGAAAGGATGAAAATGTACATATAATATGCAATGTTTTGTGCTAATTAGTAGGAATGCATGCTTGTATGTAGAATATGTCAGGAAATGTGTGGGAGAAGTATAGGTGGGCCCCTCAAGCAAGTAGAGTCTGAGTTATAGGTCCTGGCGCCTTTCTGCATAACCTACCGGTAGGTCGATGACAAAACCTACCGCTAGGTTTTGTTCCAATAAGCAAAACCTTCTGGAAGGTTTGACAGATGATCCAGCAGGTCCAACTCCAGTATGCAAAACCTACTGGTAGGTTTTCCTTTAGTTGCTCCTTTTTTTTCTTTTCACCTTCCAAGCCACCCGTTAAGCCTCTCCATCATCTCCATTGACTTTTAGCAATATGGTGGGGGCTTTACTCAAGTTATTTCCAACTCTTTGCCTACAATCACACAAAAACTTCATTAAGTGTTTGATTAATTGTATTTCCACCCATTTCACCACAAAAACAAGTATAAAAGGGATACAAAAGTATACATGATGTGCAATATTTTGTGCTAATCATCGAGGTAGACCCAACTCCTGCCTCGTTTCATCCTCAAGTGTAAGGTTCACAAGCCAACCCATCAATTTCCCGTTCTAATGGAAATCATATATAGCTTGGGGTAAAGCAACTTGCTTTTCTCCCTAAACTTTAAAGCAAACACCATTTGGTGTATAAGCAGTGACCTTCTTTCGATCACAATCGATGATGACTCGGTGTGCCGCTAACCAGTCCATCTCGAGGATGACATTAAACTCCGACATGTCCATGGCCCTAAGATCCACCGTGAGTTGAATCCCCGAGATCTTTAACTCACATTTCTGACATATCTATGGCTCTTCTAAGGTCTCAACCTCTAAGCCCAAATCCATTACACAAGATGCAGAAATGAATGAATGAGATGCACCCAAATCAAATAACACCCTTGCCCATAAGCAAGAGAGTAAAAATTTATCTTGAATCACTAACTGCTCCGCTGGCTCAGTCATTGGTGTGATGGAAAAGACTCTCCCCTAGGTCCCTGAAGTCCCTACCTACAAGCCCTGTCCTCGGCCTTGGCCTATCTGGCTTGATTGAAGAGTCTCCGTACCTGAAGTATTTGGACTTATGTAGCACCCTTGAACTTAAACTGACTTCCTTGGCCCATGTTGGGAAAGGGAGGAATGAAAAATGTTTGTGGATGCCCCATTGATGAGTAGGACTGAGATATCCCGTAACTCTGGGATCCCTACCTCTGAAGATAACCTCGTTTCCTGGTTGATGACACAAATAACATGTCTTTTGACCTCCCTAGTACGTCCCTTCGATGTTCTTTCCTCATTGGGAAGACTTATTCTGGGCTTGGCCTTGAAATTCCTAGTCTAGCCTATGAGACCCTTGTGGGGTAGATGACATTTGCTTCTTCCCTGAACTGGTATAAGAGGATTGATCTTCCTCTTTTTGTCCTTAGCAACAGCTTCCCGAATACTCTTGGCATCATTGATCTCCCTCTCAATGGTCATGGTTGTCGCGACCATTGAGTCTAGGTCTTGTAGGTGGAGGCCTACAATTTTTCCCCGAATGGACAACTTCAAGCTGTCCTCAAATCTCCTCACTTTGGCCAAGTCAGTGGCCACATAATCATTGGCAAAGCTAGCTCAGTAAACTAAGCCACATATTCCATCACTATCATGGTCCCAAGAATTCCCAGGCTTTCCACTTGTCGAACAGCTGACGAGAAGTACTTGCCCATGAAGAGCTCACAGAACTCTTTCGAAGTGATTGCCTCAATATTCTTTGAGGCATTTGCCCAATTCCACCATAGATGGGCCTCTCCCTGAAGTTGAAGTGTTACTAGTCTTATCTTATTGGCATTGGATATGATTCTCATAGCCTCCAAGATCTTGTCTACTTGTTGTTACCAATGTTTGACCCCCATCAGATCTACTCCTCTCACAAAATTTGGTGGCTCATGTGCCTTGAATCTCTGAAGGTTGTTTGAGACTCTATGGCCTTTGTTGGCTCTAACTTGTGCAAAGGTTGTAGAACCTCTGATGAGTGGATTTTATACCTACGAATTTAGTATTCTTGGCTTGATGAAATTGCGAGTTTTCAAGTATTTTATGTTCATTTTTATTCATTTTGTGTGCTTTAATTTTGTTTTGTAGGGATCATGATTTGGAAGGAAAAAAATTCATTTGGTAGCCTAAGTTTTGAATTAATTGCAAACTGAACAACAAAGGCAGCTGTGCCACAAAAGAGGATCAACACTGCAGCTCTAGATGTAGAGTCGCAACTCTAGAGGGGTAGAAAGTCAGCGCAGCTTTGCTGATTTATGGGGCTGCAGAATGGGCTTCGGCTGCATACGAATTTTTACTTGTTTTTTAGTAGGAATTGAACTCTCATGCTACACACATGTTAGGGTTTAAGCATAGAGATATATATATATATACTGTTCAGAAGGCTGATAACAAAAAAGGAGAATCAAAGATTGATAATGAATTGAAGGCAAGGATCAAAGGAAGCAACACGAAGAAGATTGGAATTGGAGGCTCTAAAGAGATTGAAGATTACAACACAGTTTTCATTCTTTTCTTACTTTTAGTTATTGATTTTTTTTTAGATTAATTTGAGGATGTTGTTTTGTAATTACGTAATGAACTAAATTTTTATTAAGATTGCAATGGAACCTGATGTTTAGTTAAATTGATTTGCTCTCGTTTTCAATTATTATTGATCATACATAAGTTGTTTATCATATTTTGTGCTTAATATATGATTGTTTGGCTAACAATTAATTTGATTTCCTAGATAAAATTGGAAGTTAAATTCTAGGGTTTAGATCTCAATATAATAACATGCGTCTAGTTATTTATTCTTAGGATTGAATGGTTGGGTTTGTTTATAGGATATGAATATACCTATATGTTGTGTGTAACTTTTATGAGAGTTTGAGTTTAATGAATCTGTTCCAATTTATTTTGCGTAGGAATATAGTGATTTAATTGGGAGAGATATTTTTATCTAACCATCAAAAAAGGATTAATAAATAATTTTGAATTCTCAATTAACAAATTATTTTGATTAATTAACTGGAAGGAGAGTGAAAATATTTATACGAAGCATTAGGGGAAGTTGTAATATTAAATTCTTTTATCTTGTGAAATTAGTAATTTTAGATTTAGTTTTAAATTAGTAATTTCATAGTTAAATTTAAATTATTTAAATAAAATCGAATTAATATAAAGTTAGTACTTGAAAATTATTAGTAATAATTCTCTATGAGAACAATGCTCTACTCATCACTTTATTACTTGTTGATCGTATATACTTGCACATAAATTGTCAATATCAAAGTCGAACAACAAGTTTTTGGTGCCGTTGCCGAGGAGTTATCCTAGTAATTTTTTTAATGTTAATTTCAATCAATTTGATCTTAGTTTAAACCTATTTAATTTTCTATTTTAATTGCTTTCGCAGGCGTTATTGAATTTTGTATGGAAATGTAATCTACAGGTCAGGAACCACTACCGTACGAAGACGAAATCGAAAAAAGGTTTAGAAACTTGCGAAAACATTGTCAAGAAGTAAAAAATCAAGAAACTATGGTTGAAGATGAACATAAATAGCTAAGGGATTATGCTATGCCGCTTGTTACGAAAATACAATCGAGCATTCAAAGCATGCAATTCAAGCAAAAATTTTTAAGATTAAGTTGGGTAACATCCAAATGATTCAGAATTCAATGCAGTTTGGGAATTTGCCTAACGATCATCTGGTGATTTTTCTGGTGATTTGCGCCACGTTCAAGTACAACGGGGTTACCAAAGATGTGATTAGACTCCGACTTTTCTCTTGCACACTACGCGATAAGGTAAAGAGTTGGTTGCATTCATTGTCGATGGGTTCTATTACTACGTGGACAGATTTAGCTCAAAATTTCTTTGCTAAATTCTTTTCACTAGCCAAAACTGCGAGGATGAGGAACAACATCACTTCATTCGCATAACATGATCCTAAAACTCTTTATGAAGCTTGGGAACGATTCAAAGATTTACTCCAGAAATGTCTTCACCATGGCATTCCTAAGTGGTTGCAAGTTCAAATGTTCTAAAATAGGTTGTTTAGTGCAACTCGGACCAGTATTGATGTAGTTGCAGGTGGGTTATTGATGGGAAAAAATTTTGATGAAGCCTATGAGTTGTTGGAGACGATGGCTACCAACAATTATTAGTGGCCCTCTGCAAGGATCAGTCAACCAAAGGTAGCAGGGATTTATGAAGTCGATGCGATTACTACATTGGCTACACAGGTTACTACATTGACAAAGAAGATTAATGCTTTAGGGGTGCATCTTATTCAGAGTGTGGCAGTTGTTTGTGACTTGCAACGAGTGATCAATGTGTAATTGGTTCAGATTCAGTACAATACATTGGTAACCACAACAAGCAGCAATATAGCAACAATTCCAACATTTATAACCCTGGTTGGAGGAATCATACAAAATTTTCTTGGAATAATAATCAAGCCCAACACTAGGCATGTGTTAAACATGAGAATTCATCTCTAACACCCTACCCATTTCATATTTTCAATCCTAGGTTGGAAATAAACCTAGATAGGAAATGAACTCTACCTCTCGTAGTGTATGCCAACCTAGTAGAAGCCCCAAAGACCCCAAAATAGTCTTTCAAAGCTTTATCGTAAAACTCTTACCTTAGAGATTTTGGAGAAAAACACGATTTTTGCTAAGGTTTCGTAGCTCTCATCGCGTAGAATGTCTTCAATTCTTGGCTTTAAGCAATCCAACGGTTGGATTGTCGTAGATCAAAGAAGATGATTTGAGCTTCTCTCTTTCCTCTCTCTCTTTCTTTTTCGAAAGTGCAGGTGAAGAAAATGGGGGGGGGGGAATCTTATTTTTTTTCCCCCTTGAAACACCCCTTGAATACTTGGCTCACAATATGTCGCACGTCCCTCTTCGATTAGTCCAATTTTATCCCTAATCGATTAAATTTCATCACATGTTAAGTTTAGTGTATTTTTATTGAATTAACTTTGAATTATTTCCCAGGTTTCATAAATAAAATTTGATCGCACTTATTTTAGCAGTGCAACGACTGTTCGCATCGTAAAAAGCAAAAAAATTGACTGTCTCAAAATTCGAATAAAATTGACCGGGTAGCTAGATTTGGCAAGATGAATCCAAAGGTGAGATCCGTTTCATAATCCAATTTCCAAAAAAAAATGGATTTTTAACTTGTATCGTAATAACTAATAACCATTTTTCCCTTTTTAAAAAAAAATTAATTTTTTTGGATTTTACATAAATTACCCGAGGTAGACCTAACTCTGGTCTTGCCTCATCCTCAAGTGTAAGGCTCGCAAGCCAACCCACCAATTTTCCATGCCAATGAGAGTCATACACGGCGTGGGGTAAAGTATTGTACTTTTCTCCCTAAAACTTGGAACAGACACCCTCTGGTATATGCGCAGTGACCATCTTCTGATCACAATCAATGACGGCTCGATTTGTTGCCAACCAATCCATCCCCAGGATGACGTCAAACTCTGATATATCTATGACCCTAATGGCCACTGCAAGTTGAATTCTTGAGATCTCTAACTCACATCCCTGACTATCTTATCAATGCAAACCCTAGCTCCTATGTGAGAATTCACATGCAACGACTCATCTAAGGTCTCAAACTCTAAGCCTAAATCTTTCACACAAGATGGAACAATGAATGAATGAGATACACCCGAATCAAATAACACCCTTACCCATAAAGCGAGAGAGCAAGAATGTACCCTGAATTACTAACTAATCCATCAGCTCAATCTATGGTGTGATGGCGGAGACTCGCCCCTGGGTCCTTGAAGTCCCTGTCTATAAGCCCTATCCTAGCCTCGACCCACACCCTAGCCCATCTGGCCTAATTACGAATTTCCTACACATGAAGTGGTAGGAACCTGCCTAGCAACTTGATACTAATACTGGTTCCCTTAGCCATGATAGGATAGGGAGGAGTGAAAAATTCCTGCATAAGTCTTCACTAATGACTAGGATTGAGAATCCACATAACTTGGGAATCCTTGTCCAAAAGGACAATCCCTCCTTAAGTGGCTAGGCTGATGACACAAGTAACATGTCTTTTGGCCTCCTTGGTATGTCACGTTAAAGTTCTTCCCTCCTTGGGAAAATTGACTTCGGCCTTCCCCCTAAGACCCTTGTGGTGCAGAGGTTTTCTGTTTCTTTCCCGAACTTGTTTCTCAAAGCTAGAGGTTTTTTGTTTCTTTCCCGAACCGGCCTCCCAAATGCTATTAGAGTTTCCACTTCCCTCTCAATGGACATAGTCATCTTGGCCATCAAGTCTAGATCTTGTAGGCAGTGGCCCACAATCTTTCCCCGGATGGACAACTTCAAGCCGTCCTCAGATCTCCTCACCTTGGCCAAGTCTATGGCCATATAATCATCAACCAAATGGGCTAGCTTGGTGAACTTTTTCATGTATTGTATCACCGTCATCGTCTATTGCTTCAAATCTAAGAATTCCTGGGCCTTCACTTGTTGAATAGTCGACGAGAAATACTTTCCCATGAAAAGCTCATGGAACTCTTCTAAGTCATTGGCTCAATATTTTTTTAGGCATTTTTCCAATTCCACCATAGATGGGCCTCTCCCTCAAGTTGGAATGTTGCTAGTTTTATCTTGGTGGCGCCGGTTGTGATCTCCATAGCCTCCAAGATCTTATCCATTTGTTGGAACCAATGGTATGCCACCATCGGATCTACCCCTCCCATAAAAGTTGGTGACTTATGTGCCTTGAACCACTGGAGGTTGTTCAAGTGTCCATGGCCCATGTTGGCGCTAGCTTATGCAAAGGTAGCCGCCATTGCGCCCATAGCCTCTATAAAGGCTTGTTGGTCGAAGGCCGATGGTGGTGGTTGGTTGTTCCATCCACCCCTTCAATCGTTTTGATGTCTTATTTTCTATTTTCATCTATACACACATAAGGTAGCAATAGACCACTAACTTAGCATCCCAAAGTTAGGGATCAAAAGTTAAAACATTGAAAACTTTCCTCTTGCCTCACTAGAAGGAGATATGCCACCTACTAGTAGATACCCAAACCATAAACTTTCCCATTCTTTCTTTTTTTTGACCCTAAGGTTATGTTTTCTAACCCTAGTGTCTCATTCCCATATCCATTTAATCATGCATATAAACTCATATCATACAACATGTTACATTTAATGCATATTAACATGTAATGCAAAATGAATGCAATGGCTTAACTCAATCTACCCTCAAACCTCAAGGTAATCGGGAACCTAAGCTCTGATACCAAGCTGTGACGCCCCCAAAAATATGTAGGTCCCTTCCCACCTCGTTGATAACCCATCAACATGTGGAATACCCGTAGATACCATACCCTGATACCACGTCGTTACATCTCATACACTGGGATCATAACAAAACAGGGTCTCGGCAAAGTCTCCTTTGCAAAGGAGCACTACCTAATACATAACATGTTCACATATTAATCATATGGCCATTCCAAGGTCCAAATCCCAAGTCTAGGACTTAAAATTTAACCATTTACATCATCCAAGGAAAATATCACAAGATATGAAGGCTCAGTAATGTTACAGTTCAAAACTTAATTTTGGTGAGAGATATCGGTACCTCTAAAAAGTAGTACCGATACTAGAGTCGTCTAGTTGCCAGGTACCAGTACTTATATTCCTTGGTGTACCTAGGCCATGACAGCGTGATATCTGTACCTATAAGCATAGGTATCAGTATCTAAGCCCACTATCATCGGGGTACCAGTACCTAAGCCCACTGGAAGCTGGGTACCTGTTAGGTACTAGTACCTAGGGCTCAAATTTCCCCAAATTCCTCAATTTTCAACTTTTAACCATACAACTCATACAACACCCATTACATTCATTCAAACACATATTTTTCATTGATGAATGCTACAACTTCATGTCATTCCATAAGATGGAACTCACGCGTACTATGCAAACCCGAGCCTCTACTGGCTCCTAGAACACATGTCATGCCATGCGTATGCATCCGGGCATTCTAAGTCCCTGTCATTCATGCTTGATATCCAATGACCATTTTAAAAAATCTTGTATCTTTCTTGGGTAGGAAATTTATGGACATCACACCAAGGGACTACCAACTTGCAAGGTAATTGATGGCATCTCAACTTTGATTCTGAGTAAACCTATACACTTTTTTGGAATTTCACCACAGGGCAAGTGAGTGAACCATGTAATCGGGCCTTACACCCGAGGAAGAATCTATCCCTTCTTACTATACCCGACACATTTTCTATGTAATATTCTGTGCAACTCAATTGGACCTTGATCTAAACTTGCCAAGTCCACCCACTAACTCACCATGTGGTGATTGACCAACTCATGCACCCATACACTCACACTCATGTTAATGCCTATGAATGAAGTGCAACCCCTTGCATATGCAATGTAATGTACATTTTTCATTCCCAATTCATCATAATGCTAATTATGACATGTGAGCATACGAAAATATCTCATAAATCTAAAAATGTCAATTATATCATGAAGCATATAATAACATTGCATAACCTCACTAAGTATGTTATAGCATTTTCAATTCAAATAACATAATTGGATTCCTAAGCATTTTATCAAACACTTGGTAGGAAAAAATATGTAAACACAGAGCATGCCCAAACAATTCATTTTATCAAATCCAAATCAACAAGTTCATCAAATTCAATTCAAGCAATTTCATCAACTCAAATCAAACAAGATATGATTTTAACATGTTCTCATACCCATTTTTCATATTCTAACTACACGAGGCGTGTGCTATACATGAGAATCAATCTCTATCATTCTATTCATTTCATATAACAATCCTAAGTTGAAAATAAACCTAGATAGGAGGGAACTCTGCCTCTTGTAGCGTATATCCATGTAGTAAAAGCCCCAAAAACCCAAAACTCAAGTATTTCAAGCTTTATCTCAAAATTCTTGTCCTTCAGATTTTAGATAAAATCACAATGTTTGGTATTGGTGCGTAGCTCTCGTTGTGCAGAGCAACTTTAACTCTTTGCCCGAAGCAATCTAACGGTTAGATCGTTGTAGAATGGAGGAAGAAGATGAAGAGAACTTTGAATTTCTATCTTTCCTATATATCTCTCTCTCTTCTAGAATTTTACTGGCTAAAGAATGGGGGAAATTTTGATTTTCCCCCTTTTTTATACTCTTTAGATGCTTGGCTCACAATATGCCATATGTCTCACTTTGATTAGTCAAATTTTTCCCGAATCAATTATATCTCGTTTTGTGTTAAATTTAGTACATTTTTATTGAACTAATATTAAATTATTTTTTAGTTTTCACGGATAAAACCTGATCGCGTTTATTTTAGTCGCACAATTCTCGATCTCATCATAAAATGTAAAAAAATTCGACAATTTTATTTTTCGTCTTTTAGGTGTGAGAATGTATAAGCGTTTTGGTTTACTGTTCTTGGCTTTGTGAACAATGACGAGAACTTGTTGACTCATCTCCAAAACATCAATCTGAGTAGCTAGATTTCACGATACGAATCCAACGGTGAGGTTCGTTTTAGCATCCGAGTTCTAGAAAAATTTTAATTTTTAACCCGCACCCTAACGGCTAATTACCATTTTGCCCTTTTTAATTAGGTTTTAATTTTTCCCGATTTAGCATTGAGAATTGAGAAAATTTAAATTCCAGAAACCTATAGTCCATCACATCTTTTGTTATCTCTTTTAATTTGTATTCCTCCATATTTTTATCTCTTTTTTGAAATTTTGATTTTAAAGTTATTATCATCCTCATAGATTTCACCATTACTAATTTAGTAGGCTTTCTAAATCCTACCTTTATTTTTTAAGGTTTTAGGAATCAATATATATTTACTAATTTTCTTTTTAAATGACCACAAATCCATATCAATATCTATTAACCAATTTTGTGGCCTCTATTCACGGACACATGGGGAACATGAACACCATCTTTCGGTAGTGCGTCAGACCTTGAGAGAGCATAAGTTATATGCAAAGATGAGTAAATGCGATGAAGGAAGTGAAATTCCTTGGTCATGTGATGTTAGAATAAGGTGTAATTGTTGACCCCGCAAAGATTGAAGAAGTGATGAAGTGGGAACCACCGAAGAATGTGACCGAAGTACGTAGTTTTCTGGGATTAGTAGGCTACTATTAGAGGTTTGTGGAAGGTTTCTCAAAGGTTGCAATGCCGATGACCCGCCTTACGAAGAAGGGGGAAAGATTCTTGTGGAGTCAAGAGTGTGAACTAGTCTTTCGCACCTTGAAGGAAATGTTGACAACAGCTCCTGTCCTCATTATTCCAAGCAGTGAGAAAGGATACGATGTTTACACCAATGCTTCGTTACGAGGCTTGGGATGTGTGCTAATGTAGGGAGGCAAGGTACTTGCTTATGGCTCGAGACAACTAAAGGTTCATGAGCAGAACTATCCCACGCACGACTTGAAGCTTGCCGCTATGATTTTTGTTCTTAAGTTGTGGAGGTGTTACCTGTATGGAGAAAAGTTTCAAGTATTACCTGTATGTCTCAAGTATATCTTTACATAGAAAGACTTGAATCTTCAACAAAAAAGGTGGATTGAATATCTAAAAGACTACGATTTCACATTCAACTACCATCTAGGGAAGGCTAATGTAGTAGCAGATGCAGTTAGCAGGAAGTCTTGGGGGTGAAATCAATGTGCTTGCAGTGAATTGGTGGAAAATGATTGATGCTTTAGAGGAATTTGATCTACAGGTGCATAGACAGAAGACTCGACCATGCTTATTTAATCTTGTAGCTCAACCAATTCTACGAAAAAGGATTGTGGAGTTCCAACGATTGGATACGGAGTTGAAAACTATATGTGGTAGATTGGAGAGGAATGAGGTTGTTGAGAACTAGTCTATACATGATGATGAGCTATAGTTTTGTGAAAGACAATGTGTACTAAACAATGACCAAGTAAGGGAAGAAATGCTAGAAGAGTGCCATCATTCAAAATTTTTCATACATCCGGGTAGTACCAAGATGTATAGATACATGAAGTGTCACTATTGGTGAAAAGGGATGAAACAAGATGTGGCTAAGTATGTTGCCAAGGGCGTAGTGTGTCAGCAGGTGAAGGTGGAGCATCAAAAACCTGGAGGATTACTACAGTCCTTACGTATCCCGGAGTGGAAGTGGGATCACATCACCATGGATTTTGTGTCTGGTTTTTCGCAGACGTCACGAGGACATAATGTCGTATGGGTAATTATAGATAGACTTTACCAAGTCTGCTTATTTCTTGAGTATGAAGACCACAGACACTTTAGAGACCTTGAGCAAGCTTTATATTTGCGAGATTGTTAGATTACATGAAATTACACTCTTTATTATGTCAGATCCTGATTCTCATTTTGTGGCGCAATTTTGGCAAAGTCTACAACGAGCTATGCATACAGAATTTCACTTTAGCACCGCCTTTCATCCTCAAACGGATGACCAATCTGAGAGGGTGGTACAGATTTAGGAGGACATGTTACGAGCTTGTGTGTTAGATTGCAAAGGAAGTTGAAGTGAACAACTTTCATTAGTGGAATTTTCCTACAACAACAGCTATCAGGAAAGTATTGGAATGGCTCCTTATGAGGCATTGTATAGAAAACCATGTAGGTCCCCGACTTGTTGTGTTAGAAGCTGGAGAGGGTATCTTGTTTGGGCCAAAAATTGTTCAGGAGACTATTGAAAAAATTCAACTCATCTGGGAAAGACTACACACGGCTCAAAGTAGACAGAAAAGTTATGCTGTCAAAAGAAAAAGACCATTGGAATTCCAAGAGGGGGACTATGTATTCCTCAAGGTTTCACTCAAGAAGGGAGTGTTTAGATTTGCCAAGAGGGAAAAATTGGCCCCAAGATATACCGGACCATTTGAAGTGATCAAAGCGGTAGGCAAAGTGGCGTATTAACTTCGGTTACCAACCTAGTTGTCAGGGGTACATAACGTGTTCCATGTGTCAATGTTAAGAAAATGTCAATCGGATACAACACATGTCGTGGATTTGGAGAAGATTGAAGTTCAAGATGGAGTAACATATGAAGAACAATCGGTGGAGATTCTCGATACCAAGGAGAAGGTGTTTCGCAATAAAGTAATTCAACTGGTGAAAGTCTTATGGAAACACAATGGAGTGAAGGAAGCTACCTGGGAACCAGAGCTGGAGATGCGAGAGAAATACCCCATTTTTTTCAACTTAAGGTAAGTTTCGAGGATGAAACTTTCTTTAAGGGGGTGGATTGTAAACCCTCACATTCTTATCGGTATATAGTAATGTAATTATGCTTTTGAAATGCTAATATATGTAATGAGGCACACATTATCTATATAGATTATAAGAGTAGAAATACAAATGTTGATTGAGGTAATAGGGTATGTCGTAGAAGTTTGGAAGTATTCCAGAATGAAAGCACATTTTAGATAGAATTCGGGTAGGAAAGATTTAGACACTATCTTAGTAATTCAATCATAACTTTTTACCTTGATATCCATTTGATCTGAAATTTTGGCAGTAGATATCAGACTCCTAGAGATACAAAATAGTATTTCACACAAAGTTTCAAAATTGATCTCTAAATAAGCCAAAATTTCACTAGAATTTTCAGAATAAATTGAGATGATATTTGAATGTGGATCGACGTTCGAACGACCGGAAGTCCCAGTACTTTGGTGTCTATAGAGCTATGATGTAAATGAAAAAGTACTGGGAGAAACCAACGTTCGAACGCCAAAGTGACGTTCGAACGTAAAACAGCAATTTGCACTAGTGACGTTCGAACACCAAATGACGTTCGAACGTGATCAACGAATCAGAACATCAGATTCATGTCGGCTGAGCTATTTTCTTCCCCTATAAATACATCAAAGCATCTCCTTTAGCCTCCATACACCATTAACAACCCTAACAAGTCTGGAGAAACAAGAAAGAAGGGTAGAAACACAAGATCAAGAGGGATCTTCATCTTGAAGTGGAGCAAATCTTCTTGTTCTTCAAGAACACTAAGGAAGAAGAAGGTAGGGGTTTTCTTCCACTCTTGTTCATTGATACCAGTGCCTATATATATACATGTTTTGACTCTAAATCTTATATATATGTATTGGAATCCTTGTTTTTTAATTGTTCTTGTAAATCTTACCATGTTTTGATGGAAGTATAACTTGATAGCCATAAAACCTTTGTTCTTAACATCCAAACTCTAGTTTTTCAAGAATTGTGGATTTTTCTTCTTGTTGTTCTTGATTTATAAACTTGATATTGATTTGTGCTTGATATCAAAACTTGATATTCATTTGTTCTTGATTTCTCTTCTTGATATTCATTTATTCTTGATTTCAAGACTTGATATTCATTTGTTCTTGATTTCAAAACTTGATATTTATTTGTTCTTGATTTCAAGACTTGATAATCATTTGTTCTTGATTTCAAGACTTGATAATCATTTGTTCTTGATTTCAAAACTTGATATTCTTTTGTTCTTGATTTCAAAACTTAATATGAATTTGTTCTTGATTCAAAATTCTAGTTCTTCAAGATGTGTGGATTGTCTCTTGATATTCCTTTGTCTTGATTTCAAAAAAAAATCTAGTATTTTGTTTGGAACAATAAAACTATATATTTTGATAATCTCTTGCTTATTTCTCTTGAGTTGTGATATTGGAAAAATACCTATGAAATTGAGAATTTTTTAGATACTAGTGATTTGAGAAAATTGGTTGGCATGACATCACTTGTATGGTTTGTTGTGATGGACTAGAATTAACTTCAAGAGCTACCGTAGAATATTAGAGGTTAGTATATTCCAGTGGGGTGAGATGTCAAAATTCGGGTAAATTTAAACTATTAAGAATAAAGGGAAAAACGGTAAATTATTAAAAATGATTCGGGTTGTAAAACTGAAATTTTCTAGAACTCGGATGACAAAACCGACCTCACTGTTGGAATCGTCTCGCGAAATCTAGTGATAATGACAATTTTCATCGAATTCCGAGATAGTCGGGTTTTTTGCGTTTTACGAGACGATCGGGCCCGGGAGACCCAAATACAAAATTTTTGAAAAAATTATGAGATATTAAAATAAATGTGGTTAAGATAAATTAAAAATATTTTGAACTTGAACAAGAGCGAAATTTACTTGTTTCGGAATGAAAACGGACCCGGAATTAAAATGGATATGTGGTGCATTATGGGTCAAGTGTTCTAAAACTATAAATAGGGAAAAATCAGATTTTTCCCCCATTTGGTTCAGCCATTTCCAACCAATAGAGAAGAGAGGGAAAATAGAGGGAAGCTCTAACTTCTCTCTACGATCTACGGAGCTAGAGAGCTCGGATCCGTACGAGCCAAGAGGGAAAGTCCGTCTCCTCGACGAGGGCTACCGGTACACATCAAAAAGGAGAGCTTTCACCGAAGGTGGAAAACCAAAATTCCTTAGGAGAGCTTGGATTGGAGTTGGGTTTTTCCCTTGGAGCTTCTACGGATATTTCTCACGCTACAAGAGGTAGGGAATTCTTCTATTTGGGTGGTATTCACAACCTATAATGTTAAATGAAATGGGTAAGTTGATAGATGTCTATATCACTTACCTATTGAAAGGAAATGAAATGAAATGGGTAGCAAAAATGAGAATGGAAATAGATTACGGTAAATTCCTAACTTGCAATTAAGAAAATGTGGTAATTTATTTTGAGAAAATTTCATGAGAATTTGTGTTATATGGGCATGTTATGTGTTTACATAATGTCGTGATTATGAAGTGTGTTATTTGCTTAATAAGAGATAACATGCTTGGATATGAATGTGGATAATGTTGATAAATACATGCTTGTTTATTGACATTGAGAATTATGAAAATTATATGTTTTGGATATAATTGTCATGGATGGTGTGAATTGGATTTGAAATGGTTCATGTTGCATACATTGTGTATTTAACATTGTAGTGAGTTGCAATAGGGCATTACATTGCATATGTATGGAGATATCGCACCAAATGGGTGGTTGTGCATGGAAGTAGTTAACACCACATGGGTGGATGACGAGTGGACATGAGGATTCTAAGTCGATAACTTGGCCGAATCGCACGGTTTTTGCATGGTGTTGTGGGTCGGGGTTAGCAAGAAGGGCTAAAAGATCCCTCGGGTGTAAGGCCCGGTGATTGGATACACACTACCATTGGTATTAGCCCATAAAGTGTGTCGATGTACGCGGGACCGTTGGCGGAAGCCGGGAAGGGCTCGGGTTCAAGGATGACAAGCATTTACACGATTGCAAATTGCATGTGTCGAAGGGCCGAGAAGGGCCTGAGTTTGGTTATAGGGAGTGAGTCTTATCTCATTCCATAACATTGCATGGCAAATTTTCAACATTGATGGCATATTTATGATTGGAATATGTGAATGGTGGATTAGTTGCATATGAGCATTTCATGTGCATTTGGGTTGGGGAGTAGACTATTTTAAGAAGTTCTCTATTGAGCGTAGCTCACCCTTTTATGGGAAAAATTTTCCAGGTGCGGGGCTCTTGCCGAAGGATGGCTCTCACTTTGAGTCCCAAGGATGAAGAAGCCGGAATGTGGCTCTTTTTGACAAAAGTAGTAAAAGTGAAATGAATATTTACTTTTGGTATGTAATTAAATGAGAATGTGTTCAAATGATGTAATAGAATTGTAAAACCTATGTGGAATGCCCAAATACATGTTGTGTAAGTGTTAGGTTGGTTTTGGTAAGGTTTGGAATGAATTAGAAACGAAAAAAGCAAGAAATGGTACAAATCTGAGTAGACAGTACCGGTACGATTGCGTACCGGTACAGCGAACCGGTACACTCTGGTCCAGATAGTTCGACGTACCGATACTGCGTACCGGTACGCAGTACCGGTAAAGCTTGAAGATTCTGAAATTTTAAATATTGGTTCTTATGCTTTTGGACTTGGATTTCCTTGATTAAAAAGTTGCAAATGAACACTAAATGAACTATTTTGAGGCACACCATACCTTGGATAAATTAAATGACTAAAAGAACACGGGGTTTAACCGTGAGTTAAAGTCCCGCTTAAGGGGATTTGTTTGGACTTAAGGTTTGGGATTGAGGTAAGAAATGTATATTCCGCAGGTTGAAGGTTGGTCAATAGTTGATAAAGGACCCCCGGATTATAGGGTGTCACAACTTGGTATCAGAGCTTAGGTACACGAATTACCTAGGGATTGATGGGCATTGGGTCTAAACCATTGCATTCCATGTGCATTTCATGTCATGTGCTTTATTTGCTACATGTTATGTGGTATTTGTTATGTGAATTATATACATGTTAAAAATGCGTATGGAAGTGAACACACTAGGGTTAGAAAATGTAACCTTGGGTATGGGAAAAAGAGCGAATGGATGGTTCATGGAACGAAGGTCTACTAGTGGGTGGCATGTACCCTACAACTGAGACAATGAGAAAATTCTCAAAGTTTGCACTTGATCCCTAGTTCGGGATACTAAGTTAGCTTGTTGTTGCCATTTGACATGTGTGTAGATGGCAAGTAGAGGAAGAGGACGCCGAGGCGGTGGGAGGAACAATAACCAACCACCACCGGCCTTTGATCAACAGGTGTTTAATGAGACTATGGGCATGATGGTGGCTACTGCTGCACAAGCTAGCGCCAGTGCCAATCAGGGAGGCACGAGTAACCTCCAACACTTCAAGGCACACAAGCCTCCAGTTTTCACGGGAGGGGCAGATCCGATGGTGGCCGATCATTGGTTCTGGCAAGTAAACAAGATCTTAAAGGCTATGGAGATCACCTCAGATGCCTCTAAGATAAGACTAGCCGCATTCCAGCTAGAAGGAGAAGCCCAAGTATGGTGGGATTGGGTGACGGAATCCAAGAACTTGGAGACCATGACATGGGGAGAGTTCCAGAAGCTCTTCATGGACAAGTATTTCCCTACTACCGTTCGACATGCGAAGGCCCGGGAATTCTTAGAATTGAAGTAGGGCACGATGACGGTGATGGAATATGTGGCTAAGTTCACGGAACTAGCCCATTTTGCTGATGATTATGTGGCCACCGACATGGCCATAGTGAGAAAGTTTGAACATGGTTTAAAATTGTCCATCCGAGGAAAGATTGTGGGCCTCCGCCTGCAAGACTTAGATACAATGGTCGAAACAGCCATGGCCATTGAAAGAGAAGTGGAAGACGCTCGAAGCATCCGGGAGGCGGGTGCTAAGGACAAGAAGAAAGAGGGCCAATCCTCTTCTTCTAGTTCGGGGAAGAAGCATAGGACTTCTACTCCACAAGGACAGGGCCCGGTTAACAAGGCCAAGGCCAAGGTTGATTTTCCCAAGGTGGGGGCAACTTCGGGACTACCTACCAGGCAGGCCAGAAGACTTGTTTTTGTTGTCGCCAGTCGGGTCATATAAAGCGGGATTGCCCTCAGAGGTAGGGATCCTAGGGTTACGGGACACCTCAGTCCCTATCTTCGGTGGGACAGTCACAGACACATTATATTCCTCCCCACCCCACTATAGGCCAGGAAAATCAGTACCAGTTCCAGGTTACTACTCAGACTCCTACCATTTTTTGAGCGGGGACTCCGCAATCAGGCCAGATAGGCCAGGGCATGGGTCGAGGCCGAGGACAAGGCTTGCAGGCCAGAACATCGGGGACTCAAGGACGTGTTTACACCATGGTGCCACAAACTGAGTCGGCAGATCAATCAGTGATACAGGGTACATTTCTACTTTCTCGCTTATGGGCTAAAGTGTTGTTTGATAGTGGGGCATCACATTCATTCATATCTGCATCATGTGTAAGAGATTTGGGCTTAGAGGTGGATACCTTGGAAGAGCCATTGTATATAACTTCTCCTCTAGGAGCTAGAAAGAGGGTTGATCAAATATGTCGAGTTTGTGAGTTAGAGATCTCGGGGATTCTACTCACCGTGGACCTTCGGGTCATGGACATATTAGAGTTCGATGTCATCGTAGGGATGGACTGGTTGACGGCACATCGTGTTGTTATTGATTGTGAACGGAAGAGGGTCACTACTTATATGCCGGATGGCGTTTGTTTTAAGTTTCACGGGGAGAAGCACAATGCTTTGCCCCAAGCCGTGTATGACTCTTGATGGCATGGACAGATGAGGGGTTGGCTTGCGACCCTTACCTTAGAGGATGAGGTGAGATAGGAATTTGGTCTACCTCGGGTCGTTTGTGAGTATGAGGACGTTTTTCTAGACGAGTTACCCGGATTGCCTCCCCATAAGGATGTGGACTTTAGCATTGAGTTGCATCCGGGTACTTCGCCTATTTCTATGACTCCACATAGGATGGCACCCATTGAGTTGCAAGAACTCAAGGTCTAATTGCAAGAATTGTTGGACAGGGGTTTCATTAGACCTAGCACTTAGCCTTGGATCACTCCGGTGTTATTTGCAAAGAAGAAGGACAAAACCTTTGACTATGCATAGACTATCGGTGGTTGAACCAGGTCACCATCAAGAATAGGTACCCTTTGCAGAGGATTGACGACTTGTTTGATCAGCTGAGGGGAGCAAGGGTCTACTCCAAGATAGATCTCCGAACGGGCTACCATCAGTTGAGAATTAAGGAGGCAGATATCCCTAAGACCTAAGACGGCGTTCAAAACGCGATATGGGCATTTTGAATTCACAGTGATGCCATTTGGGTTAACGAATGCCCCAGCGTCATTCATGGATCTCATGCATAGGGTGTTCCAGCCCTATCTAGATCAATTTGTTGTGGTGTTTGTTGACGACATCCCGATCTACTCCAAGTCTGAGGAGGAGCATGAGGATCATTTGAGGGTTGTTCTCCAAACCTTGAGAGATCATCAATTGTACGCCAAGTTCAGTAAGTGTGAATTTTGGCTGAATGAAGTGAAATTCTTGGGACACGTAGTGTCAACTTCGGGTGTATCCGTGGACTCAGAAAAGGTTGAAGTAGTGATGAATTGGGAGAGACCAAAGTCAGTCTTTGAGATACGTAGTTTCTTGGGATTAGCAGGGTACTATCGGAGGTTCATTGAGGACTTCTCTCGATTGGCTAGACCTATGACGAGATTAACCCGGAAGGAGGTCAAGTTTGAGTGGAATGATTCTTGTGAGAATGTATTCCAGGAGTTAAAGATGAGGTTGACCTCAGCTACTATTTTGACAATCCCGGAAAAGGGGCAAACATATACAGTTTATTGTGATGCATCCAAAGACGGACTTGGTTGTGTTTTAATGCAGTCTGGGAGGGTGGTGGCTTACGGTTCTCGGCAGTTAAACAACCACGTGTAGAACTACCCCACGCATGATATGGAGTTGGCAGCCATTGTCTTTGCCTTGAAGGCTTGGCACCACTATTTGTATGGTGAGAATTTTGAGGTGTTTTCGGACCACAAAAGTCTGAAATACATCTTTATACAGCGGGACCTCAATATGAGGCAACGCAGATGGATGGAGTTTTTGGAGGATTACGACTTTGCTTTGCACTACCATCCCGGTAAGGCAAATGTGGTAGCTAATGCACTTCGTCGAAAGTCACGTGGAGTCTTGGCTAGTGTGGCTTCCCGAGAGTGGCTTATGCTAGAGACTGTGGGATAGTTCGGGTTACATTACTAGGGTCAGACTCAAGGTACTTTGGGGAATCTAATGGCTTTACCCTCCCTACTGAGCAGGGTGATGGAGTCTCAGAGTCAGGACACTGAGCTATTGTCCATCAGGGACCAAGTGCAAGTAGGTACAGGTGACGAGGGGTGGGCCATTCACTCGGATGGTAGTCTTCGGTATCGATGAATGATTGTGGTTCCTCAGAGGGCAGATCTGAGAGAGGACATCCTTGGAGAGTTCCATTACTCTCGTTTCGCAGTTTATCCCGGTGGCACGAAAATGTATCATGATCTTCGTCACTAGTATTATTAGAGTGGGATCAAGAAACAGGTTGGAGACTTTGTCAGTAGATGGATCACGTGTCAGCAAGTCAAGGCCGAGCTCCAGAGACCGGTAGGGTTCCTCCAGCCCTTGGAGGTAGCTGAGTAGAAGTGGGAGCATATCACGATGGACTTTGTGACCCACTTGCCACGGACATCGCGGGGACATGATGCGGTTTGGGTGATAGTGGACCTGGCTTACCAAGTCGGCTCACTTTTTGGTGGTGCTGATGACCTTCACATTGGATGAATTCTGCAAGCTATATATTCGGGAGATAGTCCGGCTGCATAGGGTGCCTGTATCTATAGTATTGGATCGGGACCCCATGTTTACAACTCAGTTTTGGGAGAGTTTCCAGCGAGCCATGGGGACACAATTGATGATGAGTACTACTTTTCATACCCAGACGGACGGTCAGTTAGAGAGGACCATCCAGACATTAGAGGACATGCTACGGGCATGCGTCTTAGATCTCAAGGGTAGCTGGAAAGATCATTTACCTTTGGTGGATTTCGCCTATAACAATAGTTATCAGGCGGGCATATAGAGGGCACCCTATGAGGCACTATATGGGAGGCCTTGCCGTTCTCTGGTTTGTTGGACGGAGGTTGGAGAGAGACCCTCTACGGGTCCAGATTTGATTGGGGACACTTCGGCGAAGGTGGACCTAATAAGGAAGCGTCTCCTTACGACTCAAAGTTGGCAGAAGAGCTACGCCGACAGACGACGACGACTTCTGAAATTTGAGGTGGGAGATCACGTCTTCTTGAAGGTAACACCTAAGAGAGGGGTGGTCAGATTTGGGAAGCAGGGGAAGCTATCGCCAAGGTTTATCGGGCCCTTTGAGGTACTAGAGGGGATGGATACAATGGCTTACAGGTTTGCATTATCGCCAAATTTGTCGGGTATTCACGCGGTATTCCATGTCTCAATGCTCCGAAAGTATACACCTGATCCGACACATGTGGTGGAATGGGGTGAATTTATGGTTGATGCGGATGAGACCTTCGAGGAAGGACCGGTGCGTATCAAGGATAGCCAGGAGCAAGTTTTGCGAGGCTAGACTGTGAGGCTAGTGAAGGTGTTGTGGCTGCACCGAGGAGTGGAGGAAGCAACATGGGAGCGTGAGGACACCATTTGTGCCAATTATCCGAACATGGGACGAAATTCTTTTAAGGGGGAAAGAATGTAAAAATCGGGGTAAATTTAAACTATTAAGAATAAAGGGCAAAACAGTAAATTATTAAAAATAGTTCGGGTTGTAAACTTGAAATTTTCTAAAACTCGGATGATGAAACAGACCTCACCGTTGGAATCATCTCGCAAAATCTAGTGACCATGTAAATTTTCATCAAATTTCGAGATAGTCGATTTTTTTGCGTTTAAAGACCCGATCGGACCCCGGGAGACCCAAATACGAAATTTTTGGGAAAATTATGATATTTTAAAATAAATGAGGTTAAGATAAATTAAAAATATTTTTAACTTGAACCGGAGCAAAATTTAATCGTTTTGGGATGAAAATGGACCCGGAATTAAAATGGACATGTGGCGCAAAATGGGCTAAGTGTTCTAAAATTATAAATAGGGAAAAATCAGATTTTTCCCCCATTTGGTTCTGCCATTTCCAGCCGATAGAGAAGAAAGGGAAAATAGAGGGAAGCTCAAACTTCTCTCTACGATCTACGGAGCTAGAGAGCTCGGATCCGTGCGAGTCAAGAGGAAAAGTCAGTCTCCTCGACGAGGGCTATGTGTACACACCAAAAAGGATGGCTTTTATCGAATGTGGAAAACCAAAATTCATTGGGAGAGCTTGGATTGGAGTTGGGTTTGTCTCTTGGAGCTTCGACGGACATTCCTCACGCTACAAGAGGTAGGGAATTCTCCTATTTGGGTGGTATTCACAACCTCAAATGTTAAATGAAATAGGTAGGTTGATAGATGTCTATATCACTTACCTATTGAAAGGAAATGAAATGAAATGGGTAGCAAAAATGAGAATGAAAATAGATTACGGTAAATTCCTAACTTAGAATTAAGAAAATGTGGTAATTTATTTTGAGAAAATTCCATGAGAATTTGGGTTATATGGGCATGTTATGTGTTTACATAATGTCGTGATTATGAAGTGTGTTATTTGCTTAATAAGAGATAACATGCTTAGATATGAATATGGATAATGTTGATAAATACATGCTTGTTTATTGGCATTGAGAATTATGAAAATTATATGCTTTGGATATAATTGTCATGGATGGTGTGAATTGGGTTTGAAATGGTTCATGTTGCATACATTGCGTATTGAATATTGTAGTGAGTAGCAATGGGGCATTACATTGAATATGTATGGAGTCATCGCACCAAATGGGTGGTTGTGCATGGAAGTAGTCAACACCACATGGGTGGATGACGAGTGGACATGAGGAGTCTAAGTCGATAACTTGGCCGAATCGTACGGTTTTTGCATGGTGTTGTGGGTCGGGGTTAGCAAGAAGGGCTAGAAGATCCCTCGAGTGTAAGGCCCGGTGATTGGATACACACTACCGTTGGTATTAGTCCATAAAGTGTGTCGATGTATGCGGGACCGTTGGCGGAAGCTGGGAAGGGCTCAGGTTCAAAGATGACAAGCATTTGCACAATTGCAAATTGCATGTGTCGAAGGGCCGGGAAGGGCCTGAGTTTGGTTATAGGGAGTGAGTCTCATCTCATTCCATAACATTGCATGGAAAATTTCCAACATTGATATCATATATATGATTGGAATATGTGAATGGTAGATTAGTTGCATATTAGCATTTCATGTGCATTTGGGTCGAGGAGTGGCCTATTTTAGGAAGTTCTCTATTGAGCGTAGCTCACCCTTTTATTGGAAAAAAATTTCAGGTGCGGGGCTCATGCCGGGGGATGGCTCTCACTTTGAGTCCGAAGGATGAAGAAGCCGGAATGTGACTCCTTTTGATAAAAGTTGTAAAAGTGAAATGAATATTTACTTTTCTTATGCAATTAAATGAGAATGTGTTCAAATGATGTAATAGAATTGTAAAACCTATGTTGAATGCTCAAATACATGTTGTGTAAGTGTTGGGTTGGTTTTGGTAAGGTTTGGAATGAATTGGAAACAAAAAATGCAAGAAATGGTAAAAATCTGGGTAGATAGTACCGGTACAGCGTACCTGTACACTCTGGTCCAGAGAGTTCGACGTACCGATACGGTTGCGTACCGGTACGGCGTACCGGTACAGCTGGAAGATTCTGAAATTTTAATTATTGGCTCTTATGCTTTTGGACTTGGCTTTTCCTTGATTCAAAAGTTGCAAATGAACATTAAATGAACTATTTTAAGGCACACAACACCTCGAATGAATTAAATGACTAAAAGAACATGGGGTTTAACCGTGGGTTAAAGTCCCGCTTACAGGGATTTGTTTGGACTTTAGGTTTTGGATTGAGGTAAGAAATGTATATTCCACGGGTTGAAGGTGGGTCAATAGTTGATAAAGGACCCCCAGATTATAGGGTGTCACAGCTTGGTCTTAGAGCTTAGGTACATGAATTACCTAGGGCTTGATGGGCATTGGGTCTAAACCATTGCATTCCATGTGCATTTTATGTCATGTGCTTTATTTGCTACATGTTATGTGGTATTTGTTATGTGAATTATATACATGATAAAAATGTGTATGGAAGTGAACACACTAGGGTTAGAAAACGTAACCTTGGGTGTGGGAAAAGGGCGAACGGATGGTTCATGGTACGAATGTCTACTAGTGGGTGGCATGTACCCTACTAGTGAAACAATGAGAAAATTCTCAAAGTTTGCACTTGATCCCTAGTTTGGGATACTAAGTTAGCTTGTTGTTGCCATTTGACATGTGTGTAGATGGCATGTAGAGGAAGAGGACGCCGAGGCAGTGGGAGGAATAATAACCAACCACCACCGGCCTTTGATCAACGGGCGTTTAATGAGACTATGGGCATGATGGCAGCCACTGTTGCACAAGATAGCGCCAATGCCAATCAGGGAGGCACGAGTAACCTCCTACACTTCAAGGCACACAAGCCTCCAGTTTTCACGGGAGGGGCAGATCCGATGGTGGCCGACCATTGGTTCCGGCAAGTAAACAAGATCTTAAGGGCTTTGGAGATCACTTCAGATGCCTCTAAGATAAGACTAGCCGCATTCCAGCTAGAAGGAGAAGCCCAAGTATGGTGGGATTGGGTGACGGAATCCAAGAACTTGGAAACCATGACATGGGGAGAGTTCCAAGAGCTCTTCATGGGCAAGTATTTCCCGGCGACCATTCGACATGCGAAGGCCCGAGAATTCTTAGAATTGAAGCAGGGCACGATGACGGTGATGGAATATGTGGCTAGATTCACGGAACTAGCCCATTTAGTTGATGATTACGTGGCCACCGTCATGGCCAAAGTGAGAAAGTTTGAAAATGGTTTGAAATTGTCCATCCAAGGAAATATTGTGGGCCTCCGCCTGCAAGTCTTAGATACAATGGTCGAAACAACGATGGCCATTGAGAGAGAAGTGGAAGACGCTCGAAGCATCCGGGTGGTGGCTTACGGTTCTCGGCAGTTAAAGAACCACAAGCAGAACTACCCCACGCATGATATGGAGTTGGCAGCCATTGTCTTTGCCTTGAAGGCTTGGCACCACTATTTGTATGGTGAGAAGTTTAAGGTATTTTCAGACCACAAAAGTCTGAAATACATCTTTACACAACGGGACCGCAATATGAGGCAACGCATGTGGATGGAGTTTTTGGAGGATTACGACTTCACTTTGCACTACTATCCCGGTAAGGCAAATGTGGTAGCTAATGTACTTAGCCGAAAGTCACGTGGAGTCTTGGCTAGTGTGGCTTCCTGAGAGTGGCTTATGCTAGAGACTGTGGGACAGTTCGGGCTACATTACTGGGGTCAGACTCAGGGTACTTTGGGGAATATGATGGCAATGCCTTCCCTACTGAGCAGGGTGATGGAGTCTCAGAGTCAGGACACTGAGCTGTTGTCCATCAGGGACCAAGTGCAAGTAGGTACAGGTGACGAGGGCTGGGCCATTCACTCGGATGGTAGTCTTCGGTATCGAGGAAGGATTATGGTTCCTCAGAGGACAGATCTGAGAGAGGAAATCTTTAGGGAGTTTCATTGCTCTCGTTTTTCAGTTCATCCCTGTGGAACGAAAATGTATCATGATCTTCGTCGTCAGTATTATTAGAGTGGGATGAAGAAACACTTTGGAGACTTTATCAGTAGATGTCTCACGTGACAACAAGTCAAGACCGAGCACCAGAGACCAGTAGGGTTCCTCCAGCCCTTGGAGATAGCTGAGTGGAAGTGGGAGCATATCATGATGGACTTTATGACCCACTTTCCACTGACATCGCTGGGATATGATGCGGTGTGGGTGATAATGGACCAGCTTACCAAGTCGACTCACTTTTTGGCGGTGCGGATGACATTCACATTGGATGAATTCTGCAAGCTATATATTCGGGAGATAGTCCGGCTGCATAGGGTGCCTGTATCTATAGTATCAGATCGGGACCCCATGTTTATGACTCACTTTTGGAAGAGTTTCCAGCGAGCCATGGGAACACAATTGATGATGAGTACTGCTTTTCATCCCCAGACGGACGGTCAGTTAGAGAGGACCATCCAGACATTAGAGGACATTCTACGGGCATGCGTCCTAGATCTCAAGGGTAGCTGAGAAAATCATTTACCTTTGGTGGAGTTCGCCTATAACAATAGTTATCAGGCGAGCACACAGATGGCACCCTATGAGGCACTATATGGGAGGCCTTTCCGTTCTCCGTTGTGTTGGACGGAGGTTGGAGAGAGACCCTCTACGGGTCCAGATTTGATTGGGGACACTTCGACAAAGGTAGACCTGATAAGGAAGCGTCTCCTTATGACTCAAAGTTGGCAGAAGAGCTACGCCGACAAACGGCGACGACCTCTGGAATTTGAGGTGGGAGTTCACGTCTTTATGAAGGTGACACCTAAGAGAGGCGTGGTCAGATTTAGGAAGCAGGAGAAGCTATCGCCAAGGTTTATCGGGCCCTTTGAGGTACTAGAGAGAGTTGATACAGTGGCTTACAGGTTGGCATTACCGCCAAATTTGTCGGGTGTTCACGCGGTATTCCATGTCTCAATGCTCCGAAAGTATACACCTGATCCGACCCATGTGATGGATTGGGGTGAATTGCTGGTTGACGCGGACGGGACCTTCGAGTAAGGATCGGTGCGTATCATGGATAGACAGGAGCAAATTTTGCGAGGCAAGACTATGAGGCTAGTGAAGGTGTTATGGCAGCACCAGGGAGTGGAGGAAGCAACATGGGAGCGTGAGGACACCATTCGTGCCAATTATCTGTTTTTGTTCGAGGATGAAGGTACATTTCTACAATTTTAAGTAGAGTATTACATGTTGCATATGCATATGTTTGATGTGTGCATGTGTGCATGAATTTCGTGGACAAAATTCTTTTAAGGGGGGAAGAATGTAAAAATCCGGGTAAATTTAAACTATTAAGAATAAAGGGCAAAATGGTAAATTACCAAAAATGATTCGGGTTGTAAACCTGAAATTTTCTATAACTCGGATGACGAAACAAACCTCCCCGTTGGAATCGTCTCACGAAATCTAATGACCATATTAATTTTGATCAAATTCCGAGATAATCGGATTTGCATGAGAAATTGCATGTGCAGGAGAGCCGGGAAGGGCTCGGGTTCATGGATGACAAGCATTTGTACGATTGCAAATTGCATGTGTCGAAGGGCCGGAAAGGGCCTGAGTTTGGTTATAGGGAGTGAGTCGCATCTCATTCCATAACATTACATGGCAAATTTCCTACATTGATGTCATATATATGATTGGAATATGTGAATGGTGGATTAGTTGCATATGAGCATTTTATGTGCATTTGGGTTGGGGAGTAGCCTATTTTAGGAAGTTCTCTATTGAGCGTAGCTCACCCTTTTATGGGATAACATTTCAGGTGTGGGGCTCATGCCGGCAGATGGCTCTCATTTTGAGTCCCAAGGATGAAGAAGTCGGAATGTAGCTCTTTTTGACAAAAGTTGTAAAAGTGAAATGAATATTTACTTTTGGTATGTAATTAAATGAGAATGTGTTCAAATGATGTAATAGAATTGTAAAACCTATGTGGAATGCCCAAATACATGTTGTGTAAGTGTTGGGTTGGTTTTGGAAAGATTTGGAATAAATTGAAAACCAAAAATGCAAGAAATGGTAAACATCTGGGTAAACAGTACCAGTACGCCGTACTGGTACAGGGTACCGGTACACTCTTGTCCAGAGAGTTCGACGTACAGGAACGGTTGCGTACCGGTAAGGCGTACCGGTACAGCTGGAAGATTCTGAAATTTTAAATATTGGTTCTTATGCTTTTGAACTTGGATTTTCCTTGATTCAAAAGTTACAAATGAACACTAAATGAACTATTTTGAGGCACACCAGACCTCGGATGAATTTTGAGGCACACTGTGGGTTAAAGTCCCGCTTAAGGGGATTTGTTTGGACTTAAGGTTTGGGATTGAGGTAAGAAATGTTTATTCCGTGGGTTGAAGGTGGGTCAACGGTTGATAAAGGACCTCCGAATTATGGGTTGTCACATGAGATGGTTTCCTAGCACTTGTAGTGGATTGTTGTTTATGAGAGCAACCACTATTGTTAGCATATGTTCGAGGCTAAGAGATGGTATACCTTTCCTGGGAAGAATTCGTTAGTGTCGTGGGAGACGGTAGACGCCCTTCCTAAAGTGTTTGTGATTGATGAGTGAACAAGATAAAAATTGTGGTATAGATTCTTGAGAAACGACCAACATACCTAAGATACAGATATACAAATTGTGGGTTATTGTTTATTGTTGTGAAAATGGTTTATTATAGGAACTTGTTGGAAATGGTCTATTGTTGGAAATGGCTTATTGTTGGGAATTGGTTTTACTTCTTCATTTACTTTATTGATATTGCTTAAACTTGAGATCGGTTTAACTGTCACTGTTTTCTTTCAAAAGTTATATATGATATTTATGAAATGAGACCGCCTTATTTTATATGTTATCAAAACATGTTCGAGTTTGGGAGAATTTTTCTGCAAAGCTTAGTACTCACCCCCTACAAATAATATTTATTCTCAGATTTTGGTTTAGAGGAAGAACTTGGAGTTGACGTGCAGGTAGCTTGGGAAGCGCAATTGGATGGAAGCGTGGATCCCGAGGGGGATGTCTAGAGTTATTCTCTTTATGTCCTAGACTAGGGAAAGCATTTTGAGATAATGTATGGATGATGTTTTGTTTATTCCGCTGCAAGATTAATACTTGATTTTGAAATTGTAATGACTATGGTTTGGCATATTCTTTTGGGTAACGTTGTAGATATTATGAAGGATGAATGAAATTTTCTTTACTTATGGATCTTTTTAGTTGCTCTCACGATGTAAATGGTTTATATAGTAATGTTGTCTAAGGTGGATTTTGGGGCGTTACAACTATCCACAGGTTTTTCTCTTAAATCAATGCACTTTTTTAACTTCATGAGTACTAAGCGGTGGTACCTAAAAAGTTTCATTGCATTACTCATTGCAAAACATGTTTCAGATCCACCTATGCCTCACATATCTATAAAGATAACCCCTTTTTTTAATTTTTATTAATATTTCATAATCCTTTTTCTAACCTTTCCATCAAAGGTTTAGTTCATCTTGAAGTTGGAATATCGATTTGGAAGGTCTCCTACCCTAACTTCGTGGGATTTTGGATGATTCAAATCAAATTCTAAAATTTTGGCTATCCTTTATATTTTCACTAGTATCTTAGTTAAACTATTGTGTTTTCATTAAAGTGTCTATTCTATTTTAGTATTTGTAGACACTTGTAATAACTGATTCTTGTTGGGTAATGGTTATGATTTCTGAGAATCGAATTTAATTTCCTTTCAACTACAATAAGATCTTGATTTTCTATTAATTGATTCTACAGATTTATTTTCTCGATGATTGTTTTTCTAGAAGAGATATCTACTTTGCTAAAAAAAAATTTAATTTCTTAATATATTGTTGGTTATTAACAATTCACTCCTTGTTTGCCAAGAGGGATTAAAAGGGCATAGGAAAAAAAAATATTCTGCCTAGTCGTTCATTAAGTTACATAATTGTTTAAACATAAGAATCTTTTTGTTCATAAAATTTTCTTCTTCCTAAAGATGTTTCTTAGGCTCTGATGCTAGTTAGTTTATTATCGAACCCTTTTCGATTTTAAGAAGGCTAAATGTTAATTTCTAAATAACTATAAAGGTTTAGATAATATTTGTTTATAACCTTAAGGGTTTTAAAAGTTGGAAGCTGGTTGGACTTGCTAATTTTGGTTTTCTACTGGCTGAGTCCCACAATCTAGGATTGTTGGACTACGCAAAATTGTTTCCTTAGTTCTCCCTAGATGCATACATAAGCTTTACATTCTTTTTTTCCCTGTGGAAAATCCTATGCTTACATATTTTTAGTGCCAGGTTTTAATTGACAGGGTCTAACATATAAAGGTTCTAGTTTTCATGAATTTCTTGAGGTTCATTTATCTATCAGTTACCATCACTCATAGCTTTCACACTCCCTTGCTGCAAGTAGTTGCTCAGTTGGGACCGACCAACACCATTACCTCGTAATATCTCAACTTGTGGATTAATTATATTTGAGGATAACTCATTAACCTTATTCTAACTTTCCTTGCTTGCCTTTTTATTTTTTGCCCCCTTTGAGGTTTTCATTTTTGTTATTAAATATACAACAATGCTACATACACTACCTTTATGCACCACTTTAATATGAACCGTTAGATCAGTTGGTTCCTGCAACGCCCCAAAATTCACCTTGAACGACATTACTATATAAACCATTCATATTATGAGTGCGACTAATAAAATCTATAAATACAGAGAGTTGCATTCATAATACATAACATCTATATTATCATCCAAAAGAATATGTCAAACTATGGCAATTACATCCCAAAAAATCAAGTATTGTCTTGCAGCAGAATAAACATAATATCATTCAAACAATAACTCAAAATGCATCTCCTAGTTTATGACATAAAGAGAGCAACTCTAGACCATCCCCTCAGGATCCATGCTTCCATCCACTTGAGCTTCCCAAACTACCTGCTCATTGACTCTGAGTTCTTCCTCTAAACCAAAATCTAAGAATAAATATTGTTGGTAGGGGTGAGCAATAAGCTCTATAGCAACATCCACCCAAACTCGAACAGGTTTTAAAAGTATATAAAATAGTTCAGTCTCACTTTCCAAAATATCGTATATAACTTTAAATAAAACAGTGACATTTAAGCAGATCTCAAGTTAACGCAAAAAACAATAAATTAAATGAAGACTACAATCAAGTTACAAATAATAATCCATTTCCAATGACAAACCATTTCCCACAAGTTCTGGTGGAATCCCATACTTCTCACAAATTCTTGTAGAAACCATTTACCATTAGCCATAATCAACCATTTTCACAACAATAAACAATAACCCATAATATGTATCTGTATCCCCCATTGTATCTGTATCTCAGGTATTATGTAAGATCTCGCATGAATACACACATTGAGAATATCCTAGCTCACACACACACACCCATCCTCGCAAGGATATCAACTTTAGGAAGGGCGTATACCAACGCATTGGCAGTGACGAATCTAACCCAGGAATAGTATACTAGCCCTCAGCCCCGATTCCACGTGAGCAAATAGTGGTTTGGTCCTCACAAGGCACCAACCCCACTACGAGTGATAGGAAATATTCAAACCCGCACGGAGTAGAAAACACATTTAACCCACTTCACAATATGTTGTCAATGGTCACCCATGTTCATCAAAACATCCATACAAGAGATACAATACCAACCAATTTCTTAAATCACAAGTATTTCAAAAACCCCTAATTCCTTAGGTATTTTTTCAATATAACAATTCAAGAAAATAAGCAAGAGATCATCAAAATATATAGTTTTATTGTTCCAAACAAAACACTAGAGTAAAGAAATCAAGAACGAATGATTTATCAAGTAAAGAGATCAATAATGAATATCAAATGGAGAAATCAAGAACAAATGAATTATCAAGTAGAGAGATCAAGAACAATGAATATTAAGTATAGAAATCAAGAACAAATGATTTATCAATTAGAGAGATCAAGAACAATGAATATCAAGTAAAGAAATCCATACTTCTTGACAAACTAGAGTTTGGATGTCGAGAACAAAGGTTTATTGGTTATCAATCTATACTTTCATCAAAAGGTGTTAATATTTGCAAGAACAATCAAGAAACAAGGATTCCATAACAAATATATATGAATTAGGAGTCAAAACATATGTATGTATAAGTCCAGCATCATGAAAAAGAGTGGAAGAAAACCCTACCTTCTTCTTCATTAGAGTTCTTGAAGAACTTGAAATTTTGATTCACTTCAAGATGAAAATTCTCTTTGATCTTGTGTTTCCCCCCTCCCCCCTTATTTCTTGTTTCTCAAGACTTTCTAGGGTTATAAATAGTGTTTGGAGGCTAAAGGAGGTGGCCTTCTGTATTTATAGAGGAAGAAAATATCTCAGACGACCTGAATCTGATGTTCTGATTCGTCGATCACGTTCGAACGTCATTTGGCATTCGAACATCACTAGTGCAAAAATCTGTTTTATGTTCAAACGTCATTTGGCTTTCAAATGTTGGTTACTCCCAGTACTTTTGCATTTCTATCAAACAAGCTCCCAGTACTTTGGTTGAAACGAACGGTCGTTCGAACGTACATTCATGTTCGAACGTCATCCCAGTTTCTGCTATAACTTCCAATGAAGTTTTGACCTATTTACAGGTCGATTTGAAAATTTTTCATGAAATACTCTTTTGTAGCCCTGAAAGTCTACTATCTATTGTCAAAATTTCAAATCAAATGGACATCAAAATAAAAAATAATGATCCAAACATTGGGGCAGTATCTAAACCCCTTCCTATTCAAATGCTCCCTAAGTGTGCTTTCACTCCGGAATGCTTCCAACTTCTACAACATACCCTATTTCCTCAACTAACATTTTTATTTATATTCTTACAATCCACTTAATTCATGCATACATTATTATATATATTAGCATTTCAAAAGCATAATTCTGTTATTATATAACGATAAGGATATGGGGATTTACAGTCCCATTGAATTCATTGAATATTTAAAGGTTGAGAACATATCACATTAGGTAGTGTAGACAAGGTGGTGCACAAACAATATTGTTGTTTCAGACTCTATTGGGTCTATTAATGCTTTGCACTAGGGTTGGAAATTGATTGGGTTGTCCCAAGGTTAAATTTTGTTAATAAAAAATTTATTTAGTTAATAATATACCTATTTATAATTTTCTATGACTGAAATTTTGTATTATGTTAGATTTGTGTTTCTTAGTAGTCTTATTCAGTAAGTTTTTGTTGTATTTAATCTAGTTTGCATTGATCAATATTTTTCATTTAATGGATTCATTTATTATTTTCCCATCTAACATGTCCATTTATTTAATGGTCCACATGTTTATCTTTAAATATTAAATCCAAACTCATTAATTTTCTCTCCATTCTGTATCCAATTCAAAATGTATTAATAATTGTTTGACCTCCTCTCCCCCTACAATTTTGTTCATATCAGGGTTTAGTTAGTCGAGCAATGCTAGAGGTCTCAAATTTAGGATTCCAAATGGCAATTCAATTTGCGATCATTAGATTAGTAGGTCCCATAAAAAAAATTAACAAGACCCACCTCATCCAATGATCACTATTCATTTGAGATACAATTGGGGATCCCAAATTTGAGATCCTATTTCCTAGTTAGTCATTCTTATCTCCTGATATCATTGGCACCTTGTTTTTGTACTTTCACTTTATAATATTCTAGAGGCTAAATTGCACAAATAGTCCTCAAAGTTTTTCATTTGTTGAACTTTGGTCCCTAAAATTTTAATTCTGCAAATTTAGTCCTTAAAGTTCACACATTGGACTAATGTAATCCTTAGTACTAACTGTCGTTAGAATTAAAGACGAAAACAATCACATGCTAGGCACATGAAGCTATTAAGGGGCACTTATGTCATTATATAGGAATCCTAGCATCCAAACACTCCAATCCTTTATTTGAACAACATAAGAAATATCCAAACACACATCTTCTTCCTCTCTTCCAAAACCACCATACGAAAAATCCCCCAATTCCACATTTTTCGTGATGGTGTGAAAATAAAAACTCCTTTTAGGTCTCCTCTCTTGGGCAATTTATGAATCTTCTTCCTCCCTTTTCGCACACTGCGTCTCTCAAACAATCTGGCACTCCCTCAAACATACAGTCTCTCTTCCTTTCTCAAACACTATGACAAATGACACTCAATAATCCACTGTGCCAAGACCATTTTGCAACACATACACGCACACTTGTTTCTCTCGCTCCAATTCTCTTTCTTTCTGCACCATTACATGCCAAGCACATCACTTCTCTCTATAATTCTCTCAATACACCTACAACCTTGCCAACTAAACCATCAAATGCAACTCAATTCCAACAATTTTCATCACCTATACACAACAACAATTCTACCAAATTCAAATTCCAATCCCCATCCAAACATGAAATCAAATTCTAATTCACAATCTAGATCAAAAGATCCATTGAATAGTTCTTGTCAAAAGGTTTGATGCAATTTTCACAATATAGAGCCGGAGAGATTGAGAGATGTAGGAGAAATTGGAAGATAACTTATTGAAAAATAGTTAGTTTGGTTGATAAGTTTTCATTGAGGTCTTTGTAGAATCTGAGGAGGCTTGCTCGCAGCGATGTGGTGGGTGGAACAATGATTTATACAGTAAACAAAGTTCATGTATATGAACTTGACAAGAATGCATGAGCATAAATTTTAAGAATGTAAGCTTCGAACATGAGAAATTGGATTTGTTGTCTACTATACCATCATAGACCTCTAATATTATCTCTTTCCTCAATCCCGCCTAACATGGTGGGTGGAGGATTCACATAGTGGGCTTCAACAGTGGGAACTGGGAAGGGAGGTAGACGATGGTCGAAAAAAAGAAGAGAAAGAGACCAACCAAATATGTTTGGGAGGGAGGAGAGAGAGAGAGTTGGTTTATTTTTTAGGTTAAATGGCACCGTTAGTCACTTAAGTTTGACACTTATTGCACTTTTGTCCCCAATGTTCTAATTTTGGAAATTTCGTCCTCCATGTTGTAACATTGGCTGACTTTCGTACTTACCCCTAACTGCCGTCTAAAATTTAGACTGAAAATAGCACGTGAGTGGCATGTGATGGAACATAAAGGGAAATTTAGTCATTTAACCTTCCTTCCCGCCCATTTAACCTCTTCATCTATGTTTCCCTAGCTAACAGTTGAATAATTCAACCACAAGCCAGGCTGAGGACGATGAAGACGAAGAGCAAGGGAGCTGGACAAGAATGAAGACGAAGACGAAGGAAGAAGAAAATGGAACATATGTCTTGCTATTTTGGGAGAAGGACAAGGATGTTTACTTCGTGGACATATCAAAATCCCGGTAGGAGATTCCTTCGCTGCGAGAATGATACGGTAAGTTTCAGTTGGGTTGGGTTGGGTTGAATTACTTAATTTATTCGGAAGTTTCAGTTGGGTTGATGTTCTGTTGTATGCAGCAAAGTGGAGGATGTAGGTATTTTAAATGGCATGACCCTCCCATGTGTAACTGATCGAAGAACATCATTCCTGACTTACTGGTGAGAATCAAAAGAATGGACGCACAGTTGACAAAAATTCGACACAAAGAGAAGGTGTTGGGGATCTTGCTGATTCTGTGACGCCCCAAAATTCGAGGTTGATTTATTTTTTTTACCGTTGACCACCCGTCAACCCACGGAAATACCAGTGAGTGTCACACGACTCGAAATCACATCCATATCATCCCTTAAGTCGAGAATTATAACTCACACGTGCAACCCGTGCACATATTACCATTTAAATCAATCGAAGTTTCATATACTCTAATATATCTTATTTAAAGTCCATATGTGTCCTTTGAACCCATGAAACCCAAGCCCAAAAACATAGCACATGACTTTAAAATTTTCAATTTCAGGTTCACATTCGAATGTCATTTGGCGTTCGAACGTCTTCTTTACGTTCAAACGTCGCTTGGACTTCGAACGTCACTTACTTCCAATACTTTTACATTTTCATCAGAGCTCTACAGGAACCAAAGTACTGTAAGCTCCCCACGTTCGAAGTGGCCGGATGTTCGAACATGGATTGCGTTTAAACAAAGGTTGCGTTCGAACGTGGACTGGCGTTCGAACGCCACCAAAATTCCAGAATGTTTGTATTTCTATTTTCTGATTTCCAATCCATTTCAAACCTTCCTAAAATCATCCCAAAATCATCCAAAGCTTATACCACATATATTTTAATCTCAAATATAGTTAATATAAGTTCTATTACAATCATTTGCATAATTTTACCTTCCAAAACATTGCTTTCATAATTGTTTACAAAAATTTCAAGTAAACCCACAATCCGTCTTTCTTCACCCTTGATGGCCCGAATAAGATCCGTCCACAGGCGTGTAACCCGCACCTGAAATGTGTTCCTGTATAGGGTGAGCCACGCTCAGTAGAATATTTCCTACAGAAGATACTCCCCACCTAGATGCACATGGAACAATCACGTGCAACATTCAATAATAAATCACCTTTCAAGCAAGAATATGCATTCATGTTGGAATTTATCATGTCATGCTATGAAATGAGATGAGACTCACTAATACAATTCAAACCTGAGCCCTTCCTGGCCCCTCAACACAATGCGATGCACTTGTGCAATTGAAATCGTCATTTGATGAAAACACATCTAAAGATCATTTGAAATAGAAATCATATATTTGTAAACCAAATCATCGTTGGATGTCACCCATTGAATGGGTGTTTTATAAAATAAGATCTTGTGTCTTTGTTGAGCAATGAATTTTGGAATCTCACCGCCAGCTCCGTGTGCCTATCTACACTTTTCGGACTTGCACCGTTAGAGTGTATGAACCAAGTAACCAGGCTTTGCACCTGAGGGACAATCTAGCTCTGCTTGCTATACCCAACACAAGTTTTTCATGTAACCATGAGACTCAGTCAGATCCTCAATCCAACTTTCCCGAGCCCACCCATCAAGCACCAATTATAGTGTTGATTAAACCATGTGCCCACACTCAATCTTAAAGCCCATGAATGTGACACCACACCATGTCCAATATGCAACAATGCCAAATGATCAATTCAACCACATGTTCTCATGTTCCATGGTAATTTATTACTCATGCATATAATTACCAAACCTTGTCACAATTTTAATATATCAATAGCATGTGCATATCAACATTTCATTCAACATAATATCCAAGCATGTTATACATAATCTATGCAAAACATACTTAATTTTCACATAAGCATTTAATCAAACACATAGCATGCCTACATACTATCAAACTTCATGGAATTACACAAGTACTCCCACATATCCAAATTAAGCTAGAATATAGCTCAAGTCACTTCAATGCCAAATTTCTTCATTTCTATGACCATAGATACTCCTTAGGTCAATTCAATATTAAACCCTTTTTCCATAACCATATATATATACATGGGTCAATATATATGCATATACACCCAACCATTTCTTATAGGCATTCTAGGTTAGAAATCAATCCAAGTAGGAGAAACCCTACCTCTTGTAGCGGGAAAGAAGTGGTAGAACTTCCAAAAACACCAACTAAAACCCAAAACCTTTGATTTCACAAAATCCTCTCTTTGGATCTTCGGTGATAATTCTCATTTTTGGTGTGGTTGTGTAGCCCTCATCGAGGAGATGAACTTTAGTTCTTGGCTCGACGGATTTTGACCGACAAAATTTTTTGGATCGGGAGGAGAAGCTTGAAGATCAAAGCTTTTCCTCTTCTCTCTCTTCTCTCTCTTCTCTCTCTATGGCTGACCAAACAAGACTGATGAATGGGGATATTTTTGTGCAACATATCAAATATTAGCCCCTTTTTATAATTTCCTAGACTTGGCTCAGATCGTGACAAATGTTCCCCACTTATTCGGGTCCGTTTTCGCCCAAAATGATTTATTACATCCCGATTTATGTTCAAATTAATTTTATTTGAACTTTTATTCAATTTTAAGGAAATTTCATAATTTCTATTTTTGGAGACCTTTGTGAGGTCAATCGCCACCCAGCCGTCTAGATCGACGTCCAAAATCCGACTTTCTCAGAATTCGACGAAATTTGATAAGATGACTAGATTTCACGATATGAATCTAATGGAAAATTCCGTTATGTCATACGAGGTCTATAGAACACGTATTTTAATTCTGTATTACAATGGCAAAATGACCATTTTGCCCTTACTCAAAAAAATTCTAAATTTTCTCGGGTTTTACAGATTCTAACTTGGCTGGTTGTGTTGACGTATTGGAAGAAATCAAGCGTGAACATGAACTAAGAGAGTAATCCTACAGCTATTTATTAATTAGGAAATTAAGAATGACATGTGTTGTTAGGTTAGTCCAAAAGGGTGTATTATTTAGATATGCAAAAGGGTGTGTTGATTGTGTAAGTAAAAAAAGGCATTTGTGCCATTTAATTATGAATGAAGTTCTCTTGTCTTCTTTTTCAAAGACATACTTATTTGTTTGATAGAATGTACTACGTAAAATAGAATAATACAAGAGGCATAATATACACATAAACAAAAGAGTGGTTCATAGACAATGTTCAAGCTACCAAATTCTATAACATTGTCTGCAAAAACAAGTATTGGAACAACTACACCATTATCTTATACCCCTTTCCCCTTGGCCTTCACACCACCATTATCTAGATTCCCTCCATTCTTCCCCTTAGTATCTACACCAATTGCTGAGAGTAGTTGTCCATTATTTATACCTTTCAGATGACATCCATCCAAGCATACCACATGTCTGCATGCTTCCTTAAATCCCCTTTTCAATGCATTTAAACATATGTACAATCTCTCAAACCTAGGTTCACATTCCATCTTAGACGCATCATCCATTTTCATTACTATAGTACTACCAGGGTTAGTCCTCTTGAATTCATCACAGTAATCCCACAGTTTAGCATACTACTCTGCATTTTTTCTTGCCCTATAACATTGATCCCTAGAAAAACTCAATTGATGATCCTTCATTACCCTTTCTACGATTGCTACGACAAGCCAATTGGGATTCGCTCTAAAGTCATCGAGGTAAGTTTTGGCCAACCAATTAGAATTTGCCATTGGGTTCTTAAATAACCTGCCACATGTATGTTTACCATTGAATGTTTGGGATTGGGATGTTTTATTGTCATCTATAACTGATGCAAAAATCATCCACTTGCACTTTCTTTTGCACACTGCTCTAACCCTCGCATGATCATTTTTCTTAAAAGTTATTTATTTTCCCTCCCTGATTGAATATTCCTTTACTGCTTCTTTGAATTTAGCAGGTGATCCAAAAAGCATCCCCAACTTGAATGTTGGATTCGTCATATCAGTCTTAGCCCTAAACTCAGGGTACTTTGATATTCTCTTTTTATTACTATCTTCATCTGATGAGGAACCATTTATGCTCAATAGTTCATTTGATGATCCATAATCAGACTCAACCTCATCATTCTCGGCATCGCCATGGTCTACTGATTTCTCCTTTTCCACACCCTTTCCAATGTTAGGCACACCTGCCCATTCAGCATCCATGTCAACATAAGTCTCATACATTTTCTCATCTTCTTCTATATCATATTCACTGTCATGAAAATCAGATCCATCAGAAGTTTCATTGTCTCTCTCAGCACCAACTTTCTCATTCTCCATGTCATTCCCAATTGTTGCACTATCTCTCTCAGCCCCAACTCTTTCATTCTTTATGTCATTCCCAATTGTTGCACTATCTCTCTCAACCCCAGCTATCTCATTTCTATGTCATTCCTAATTGTTGCACTGTTTCTTTCAACCAGCTCTTTCCTTTTCTATGTCACCCCCAACTGTTGCACTATCTTTTTCAATCCGTACTCTTTCCTTCTCAACATACTCCAACAAATATAGTTGCATATTATTTCTTGTACTACATACAGTAGTTACTTGACTTTCCTCTAAACCATTTAAATCTTCATCATCAATCTACATCATTTCTTACCTCTTCCTCATCAAATACATCAAATAGTGATCTATGTTCAATATAAACATCAGCAACTGTGTTCGGATATAATGAATTAAGCGTTGTAAAGACTTGATTATCAGTATACAGTAAAATCAAACCATTATCTAAATTCTTGTCTGGTATCAGATAATGGTACCTAAGAATTTCTTCATCATATCCTAACCCCCTCGCCATCTCTTCAAGTTCTAATAAAGACATTAAGTCTGAATGTCTGTGGTGGAAGACATCGACCCTACCCCCAACATATTCCTTATGTGGGTTGTCTCGAAACTCCCCATCAATGATGCATTTTTAGTGTAAAATACTTGGAATCTAGATCTGCAAAACATAATGGGTACCACTCCATTATCAAACGTTGCGACCGCATGCATATAAAACAAAACAAAATCTGGGGGCCACATGCATATAAAACAAAAAATTTGTATAAAAAATCACAGATTGCATGTAAGAAATATTTCGTATACGTCCAATTCATGAAATTTTTTTCAGCAAAATAGATGTGTTAAAGAGTGAATAACAAATATATTCAAGCTTTAATGGTCCTTGATTTATCGTATTCTGGATTGAAGTCATCGTCTTCACATCATTGACAATTAAACCAGCCGGCCATTATAGCAGTATTTGAAACCCTACTTAGGTGAGAAACTACCCTTGATTTTAACAGCAGCAAAAGAAGAATATAAATACCCCAAATCCAATTGCGAACCCTAGCTTTGATCAACTACAGGAACACACCCAGGCAACTAAAGAGGTTAAATGGGAGGGAAGGAATGTTAAATGACTATATTTCCCTTTCAGTTCCATCACATGCCGCTCACGTGCTATTTTCAGCCTAAATTTTAGACTTTAGTTAGGGGTAAGGATGAAAGTTAGCCAATGTTACAACATGGAGGACGAAATTGCCAAAATTAGAACATTGGGGATGAAAGTGCAATAAGTGTTAAACTTAAGGGACTAACAATGCCATTTACACTATTTTTTATGATAAATTATTGTATTTAACATGTGTTGCATGTATAAATACAAAAATAATTAAAATTCTATTGAATTTTTTTGCAATGACAAAAATGTCCCCTAAGAGATTCATGTGGTTTGTATGTGATGGTTTTCCATCTTTAATTTTAACGGTAGTTAGTACTAAGGGCTGCATTAATCCAATGTGTGAATTTTAAGGACTAAATGGATAGAATTAAAATTTCAGGGACCAAAGTTCACTAATTACAAACTTCAGGGACTATTAGTGTAATTTATCCAATTCCAAATTATTACTATTTTTCTATCACTCTTTTTTCTTCTCTTTTTCGTTCTGTAAACTAGTCCTCTTTTGAGAGTGGAAGAATGAAAGGAAGATGTTACCCGAGCAAGTTTTGATTTTCAATACCATGCCTACACAATTTTTAATTACTCTAGTTTTGGAAGTAAATATTTTTTGGGTGTTAGCCCGTTGGATAAAATGTCAAAATCTTGATACTACTACCACACGTAGAAGGCATGTTTTTTTGTTTTGGCATTTTTCTTAGTTATTGTTGTCACTCTTAGGTTGTTTTTATAGTGGAGAAATGAATCCAATAGTTGGGTTTTTACAATCGAGGTTTATATTTGTTGATTTCGAAATTTCCTCTGATAAAATTTGAAATTGGTAAATTTGTGAATAAATTTGAATGATTATAGCATAAACTGACATTTCCACGTATTTTGGTCTAAGGAGTTTGGAAATTTTAAAAAATTTCTTGTTTGCTAGTGTGGGGTATTAAGATTTATGTGGTGCTTCTAATGTCTGGTTGCTCAGCAGAACATAATAAGGAGATTTAATGCGAGCTTTTTACCATACTCATTCCCCTAAAAAACCATATTTTCCAAAATCAGTCACTTTTAAACTTATTTTTCAAACTCAATCTGCTTTTAAAAACGTCATTTGAAATGATATCTTTAGGGTTAAAAATGTCATTTGAAATGATAAATTTGATAAAATTTTTAAACTTGATAAAATTTTTGAAGCCTGCATATATTTACTCATAAAAGGTCATTCCAAATGACGTCTTGAAAGACGTCAATTTAATAGCTATTTTAAACGGCAACCTAACGGTGTTAGGTTAGACTTTAAAACATTACTTCAAATGATGCCTTAAAGTCATCAGTTGAAATGACAATTTGGTTCACAAAATTTTTTTTTTTGTAATATTTGTGATATTTTGAATTTTTGTTTAAAACTAAAAAAATTGTGTAATCCAAAACAATGCTATAAATTCATCGAACAATGCCTTGTTTCACTCAAAATTTTACAAAAGCATGAACATACCCAAAAATGCAACTTTTGAACTTAAAAAAAAAAAGTAAATTCATTTCATGACACTGCGTAAAATGCATAAAATACAGCCTATCAACATAAATGAATTTTGTGATAAACTTCATCATGACTTCAATTTTTGTTTTACATAAATTAATTTGTTTATTCTAAAACAATGTCATAAGTTCATCGAAAAATGTGATTTGTCCCCCTAAAATTGTACAAACCATGAAAAATGATACTTATGCATTAGAAAAATAAAATTTATTACATGGCATTGTATAAAATACCATTTGTCTGTTTGATGTTCATAACAACATAGAGGTTGATCACATATACATAAGCTTGATGGAATAAAATGTCTAATGCATCATCACTTAAATCTGAAATATCAAGAAGTTTAGAATAAAAAACAAGTAACAGATCTTCTAAAATTTCAATCTTAGCATAGTTAGGACCGAAATGCTCATTTTTTGCATACACGATTGAATGCAAGCGATCAAGTTGACGCTGCATTTGATTATTTTTACGTTCAAACCTAGCTATGATCTAGTCATGATTGTTTGAGTTCAATGGATGGTATATATCAGTCGGACGTAACTTTGGTATATACTTCAAGCTCACAGCGTTTGTCATATAACTCTCTCATATTAGTGTGGGTTTAATATAAGCACTCGAAGGTGGATTGTAGGTCACAGGCTCAAGAATTACATGTCCAACGTGCCCTAATAGGTTATAAGTGTTGATGGCCTCATTATGGAACTTATGATTTCCTCAATTCTATGTTACACCACCAGAATTTGTATATGATTCAATAGAAGGAATTATGTTTCACGATGTTAGTCGGTCAGTCAAGCGTTGATGTTTTGTGATGTCTCTAAAACCAGGGATTCTTTATTAACCGTTGATCACCCATCAATCTGCGGAAGTACCTGTGAATGTCGTACAACCCGACATCAGGTCAATAACATCCCCTTAATCGAGATCATGACCCACACATTCGTGGTCCTTTATACATTAGTTCGTGGTCATTAATGTCCAATATAACCTTTTTAAGCAAGAGAAATCGATGTCCAAGAGCTTAATTTCAAAATTTCAAAATTTTAAGAAAACCTACCAGTAGAAGTGGTCAAAGTCCTACCGGTAGAAGTTGTACACTGGACCTCTGTTTTTAGAAAATCTGAGAAAACCTACCGGTAGAAGAAGTCCTTGTTCTACCAGTAAAAAAAAAGCCTACTGAAATTCTTCTACCGATAGGAACAGTGATGTTCTACCAATAACACCCCAAAATTTCCCTTGGACGGCATTACTATCTAAAATCATTCATATTATGAGAGTGACTAATACAACTCATAAGTAAATAAAATTTCATTTATTATCTGTAACACCCCGCATTTTCTTTTATATATGTATATAGTTATATGGTAGATAATTGTTGTGAAAATGAGGATATATACAATGATGTAAGAATAAATCACATAGGTTAAAACATTAGAAATGAAGACAAATGGATTTGGGAAGTTTAAGTTTCAAAGACGTTTGAGATTGGAATTAGTTATTAGATAAGTTTTTAAATGTTTTTAGGTCAAAATAATGTTTTCATTGAATCCGGAAGGTCGAAAAACTTTGGGAGAGGTAATATGAGGTGCATTGGAAGCTTGGAAGTACTCCGGAATAAAAACACAAATTTCGTAAGTTTTGGGTAGAAAATATTTTGGACACCTCTTAGTATTTTGGCCATAAATTTTTATTCTTATATCCAATTGATCTGAAATTTTGACAGTAGATAGTAGACATCAAGGGATACAAAAGTGTCTCTAATAAAAATTTTCCAATTCGACCTCTAAAGGGATCAAAATTGCACTGGAAGTTGAGGCAATCAAATAGTACCGGTACCCCGAAACCAGTAGCTAAATGGTACCGGTACCGCTTCTCTGGAGCCTTCCGAACAGTTAAAAAGTCGGGATTTTGGGTTTTAAAACCCCATTCCAAGCCCTATTTGCCCCATTCTTCATCTCATTCTCACCACAAACATCCTAGAGCCCTAGGAGGAGATAAAGAAAGGGAAAAACACAAAGATCAAGATAGCTTCACACCTTATAGAAATCAAAACCGAAATTTCTCAAGAACACCATTCTTCTCCTCTCTTCTTCTACACTTTTAATACACCTTTACCCACACCTCTTGGAACCCTAAGAGAAGACAAGAAGGAGATCTTTGGAGCTTGGGGTTAGCTTACAACTCTTAGATTCATGTAGGGGATTTCTTCTCTTTCTCTTACATTGAGGCTAGGTTTACTTATATGTATTCTTTACACTCTAAATTGTATATGTATGCTATAAATCATTGATTCTTGATATCCTCATCTTTGGAGCTTGGGGTTAGCTTAAAACTCTTGGATTCAAGGTAGG
>CM042193.1:25666397-25677922 GCA_023539305.1 Ilex asprella | reverse complement strand
GGCTAGGTTTACTTATATGTATTCTTTACACTCTAAATTTTATATGTATGCTATAAATCATTGATTCTTGATATCCTCATGAATATTAACATGATTTAGACAATATAAATGGTGGGCCAACCATTAAACCCTAGTTTCCAAGAGAGATGAACTTTCTTTTCTAAATTTTGATTTACCCTTGATTTCAAAACCTTAGTGTTTCATATTGAAAAATAAAATGATGTTGTTGTGATCTCTTGTATTTTACATACTTAGTTATTGAAATTGTTACATGATAAATTTGAGAATTTGGCTTATAAATTGGAGACTTGCGAAATTGTTGGGCATTTGAGAACATATTGGATATTGTATTGCTTGTGTGGTTACTTGGATAAACCTTGAGGGTGAGAGGTTCCTTGTAAGGATGTTCTTGCCAAGAGAGGACAATTGGTGACATTATCAAGAGGTTCCTTGTAAGGATGCTTGAATAACTCAAACCTTGAGGGTGAGAGGTTCCTTGTAAGGATGCTCATTCCTAAGAGAATAATAGTATATCATGTATTGGAGAATAGTGATATTTTGAAAATGGATGTTTATGGGAATTGGTTGTTATGGTATATTTCTGTTAGTATTGTTATTTAAACTTGAGATCCGTTGTTAAATGTCCTTGTTTTACTTCAAACATTATGTATGTTATTTGTGAAATGAGACCACCCATTTTATATGTTTTTATAAACCTTGTTTGAGTTTGGGAAGATTTTGCTACAGAGCTTCGTGCACATCCCCTACAATTACATTTTTCAGATTTGGTGCTAGAGGAGGTTCTCGGCATCGACGAGCCGGGACATTGGGAGGCTCCACTCGAGGGGAACCTAGATCCCGAAGTGGATATGTAGAGTCGTAGTTTCTTTTGTACTAGACTAGAAAATTCTTTTGGACATTGTATAGTCTAGTTTCTTTTGTAATTTCCGCTGCGCTATAATAGTAAATTTTCATTGGGAATGTAAAGGCCAAAGATGGCATATTCTTTTGGGATATTGATGTAAATGTTATGGAATATTGTTAGGAAGTCTTTTTATTGATGGTTTATCTTAGTGCTCTCATGGTATGAAAGGTTATTTAATGTAATGCAGTCCAAGGTGTATTTTGGGGTGTTACATTATCCACAATATATCCAACATCATCCAAAAGAATATGCCCAACTATAGCAATTACCTCCCAAAAGCAACTATTGTCTTGTAGCGGAACAACAAAACATTAAACTTCACATTGTCTCAAAAGGAATTTTCTAGTCTAGAACAAAAGAGAATATAACTCTACACTTCCACTTCGGGATCCACGTTCCCAACTATCGGAGCTTCCTAATGTATCAGCTCATCAACTCTGAGCTCCTCTTGTAGACCATAATCTGAAAAATATATTGTTTGTAGGGAGTGAGCATTAAGCTCTGTAGCAACATTCTCTCAAACTCGAACAAGGTTTAGAAACATATAAAACAGTTTGGTCTCACTTTCCAAAATATCGTATATAAGTTTGAAATAAAACAGTGACATTTAAACAGATCTCAAGTTAATGCAATAACAATAAATTAAATGAAGAGTAAAACCAAGTTACAAATAATAAGTCATTTCCAATGACAAACCATTTCCAACAAGTTCTGGTGGAATCCCATACTTCCAACAAATTCTTGTAGAAACTATTTACCATTAGCCACAATCAACCATTTTTAACAATGAACCATAAACCACCATTATAACATAACCCTCAATGTATCTCAGGTATGAAGTAAGATATCACGTGGAAACACACATTGAGAATATCCTAGCCCACACACACACACCTAAATTCTCGCAAGGATATCCAACTTTGAGAAGGGCGTATACCAACACAATGGCAGTGACGAATCCAACCCAGGAATAGTATACTAACCCTTCTCCTCGGTACCACGTGAGCGAATAGTGGTTTGGTCTTCACAAGGCACCAACCCCACTACGAGTGGTAGGGAACCTTCAAACCCGCATGGAGTAAGAGACGCATCTACACCACTCTATGATTTTTATTCAATAGTCACTCATGGTTATACAAACCTCCACAAGAGATACCATACAAAGCCATTCCTTAAAATCACAAGCAAATCCCAAAAATTTCTAATTTTTACATGTAATATTCCAATAGAATAATTTAAGAAAATATGCAAGAGAGCATTAAAAATACCATTTTATTGTTCAACACAAAGCACTAGAGTTTTGAAATCAAAAATAAAGGAAGAATCAAAAGAAAATCCCTTTCTCTTGAAAACTAGGGTTTTAAGACAAGAAAAAGAGATTTCATGGCTATTCCACCATAATTTTGTTTAAAACATGAGAATCTTTGCAAGAATACCAAGAAATAATGATTTCATAGCATATATATAAGATTTAGAGTCAAAAGAATACATATAGTTAAGCCCTAGCCTCGATGTAAGAGAATAGGAAGAAGCCCCTACCTTGAATCAAAATCTCCAAGTAAAACCTAAGCTCTAGAGACCTCCTTCCTACCTTTTCTTTCTCCCTTTATCTTCCTCTAGGGTTCTAAGAGGTTTGGGGTGAGAGTGGAATGGAAGAATGGGTCAAATGGGGCTTAAAATGGTGTTTTAAAACACAAAACTTTTGAATTTTTTACTGTTCGGCAAACTTTGAATAAAGCGTTCCGGTACGGTTTAGCTACTGGAGTTCGGCGTACTGGTACAGTTTGACTGACAGATTTTTACTGCAACTTCTAGTGCAGTTTTGGCCTATTTAGAGGTCAAATTATAAATTTTTCATGAAATACACTTTTGTAGCCCTAGATGTCTACTATCTACTGTACAAATTTCAGATCACATGAACATCATGACAAAAAGTTATGGCCAAAATACTATGCTGTGTCCAAGATCCCTTTTTACCCAAATTGTCTCTAAAGTGTGCTTTCACTCCGGACTACTTCCAAACTCCTACAATATACCCTATTACCTCAACTAATATTTTTATCTCTTCTCTTACAATCTATATAGTTCATGCATACTTCATTACATATGTTAGCATTTCAAAAATAATTATTTGCTATATAAATATAAAAGTGTGAGGGTTTACACTACAGGTAGGAGAACCCTACTAAAAAAGTTCTACCGACTAAACCTACCGGTGGAAGCTACCTACTAGTCCACATTTATAGGTAGAAGAGCTCAACTTCATTCCGGTAGGTGTGCCCAGAATTGCCCATTTCATCCGTTTTAGATTTTCAATCCATTCCACTCCACTTCATATCAACCCAACACATGTATAGTGAAGTTTTCACATAAAACATAGTCCGTACAAGTTTGATTTCCATCATTTTCATATAATTACATGCTAAAACTAAGTTTTCATAATGATTTTACAAAAACTCAAAATAAAGCCACATGTCGACTTTAATTCATCCTTAAGGGTCCGAATGAGAGTCATCTACCGGTGTATAACCTACACTTGAAATATTGTTCCATAAAGGGTGAGTCATGCTCAATAGGGTATCTCCTAAACAGGCTACGTCCCAACCTAGATGCATATGCAATGTTCACATGCAAAATACAACAAACAACAAGCATTCCAATCAAGAATATGCAATTTAATGATAGGAATCACTATGTCAAGTCATGAAATGAGGTGAGACTCACTCATGCACATTAATACGAACCTTCACAGGTTCCCACAACACATGCAAATGCCATGCGTGTTACTCCGGGCATTCCAAACCCTGTCATTGATATTAAACATCTAATGACCATTAAATTCTTGGGTCTTGCTTGGGGTGGGTATTTATGGACTTACACCAACGACCACCTAATCGACACGGAGTTCATGGATTTAAACCAGCGGTCCCGCGTACACTGGCACACACTTTATGGACTAAACCAAGAGATTCCGTATCTTAAGTAACCAAGTCTTGCACCCAAGGGATATTCTAGCCTTTCTTACTAACTCCGACCTAATTTTCAATGCAAACCGTGCGACTCAACCGGATCTTCGATCCAACTTTCTCGAGCTCACTCATAATCCAATGAGTGTGGTGTTTGATGACAACCATGCGTACACACCTACACTCATGCCTAATGCCCATGAATGTAATGTCGTCGTACAAATGCAATGTAATGTATGATTGCAATACTATAATCATGTTCAATCTGTTATGAGCACCACAAGAACCATTGCCACCACATTTGAACACATATCATGGCCAATTATATCACAAGCATATAATCACCATATTTCATCACAATGTCAATATATCATCAAGCATATATCACCATTTTATTAAACAACAATTTTAAAGCATATTATCACATAATCTCATGCAATTAACACACTTAATTCTCTAAGACATAATATAAACACATAACATGCCCATATAACATAATCTTTCAAGAAATTACAAACTAGTAATTTTTACATACCAATTCAAGCTAGAATTTATTTCACCCAATTTTAATACCCATTTCATCAAAATAACAACAATAGGTAGGTGTTATACATCTCTAACAACCTACCTATTACCTAATTATGGAGAAAACTCTACCTCTTGAAGCCTAAAACCACGGTAGGAAGCTTCAAGAATCCTAAATCATGCAAAAACCCTTAATTTCTCGAAGCTTTGTCTTTGAAAATTCACCCAAATACATGCTTCTTGGTATGGTTTTGTAGCCCTCGACAAGGAAAATAACTTTTGTTCTTGGCATGTGTTGATTCGAGCAACGTGGAGGCGTAGATCATAGAGAGGAGTGACTTGATCCAAAATGTGTACACCCAAGTGCAGGCGCTCAAGTTGTAGTAATAATCCAGTTTGAGTCTAGAGTTGAATCCACAGGGAACTAGTATTTTTGGTGTTTCAAAGTAGACGGTAATGGAGACCAATTGATTGTATCCTTTGAGATTTTTAAGTTGTGGATGGTGGGTGATTTCTTGAATAGAATATTAAATTCTTTCTCAGAAGTTTCTAGACAAAATATAAGATTAATTCGAATGGCAGGAAAGTCACTCTTTAGTTCGAGGATCGGGACATGTGATCAATTATCCGATGCATTATATTTATGCTTGATAACTCAATTAACTCCTGTGTCAATAGCAAGTTAATCGGAAGATAGAGATGGATTGTGAGAATTAAAATCATGGTTCCTATGTCTTATAGAAATTTACAAGAATTGTTTGTACCGAGAGTTATCGCGTCCACAAACAAGCAAGTGTTTCTACGTGACATCCAACCACAGCTTTAATATTCCATTCTTTTAAATGGGGATGATTAAAGGGTAGTCATGAAGATCTAGCAGGGGTATTTGCCTTGAAACTAGGAATCTTTCCATGCAAGAGTCATCCGTGTCAAAGAAAGATTTTCGATTATACAAAGTACAATAGCTTTGCTAGATGCAATCAATCATCCAATAAGAAAGGGGATATAAACGTTAAGCATTAGAACAAAGCATCATATAACTTCTGGATAATTAATACATGCCCTTCACCTCTTACTAAAGAGTGAATGAGAAACTACCCACTCTTCATAGCTTTGGTAAAGCTAGAAAAGTGATTGATGATCATTCCTCTAAGTAGAGGACTTCTCAAAGTAAAAGTACAATTAACAAGGAGCTAATCTTTAACGAAGAATGAGGGAATCATATTCCACCCTTCACGGCTTTGATAAAGCTCTAGAAAGGTGGAAGAGTTTCACTCCTCTAAGCAAGAAGGGAGCTCAAATAATGAAAGTGCAAGACATAAATAAAAGCATGTATGTAAGAGCATAAAAGTAAAGACTAGAAGTAAATATAGACATAAAGGTAAAGACTTGAATTAAAACAAGAGCATAAATGTAAAGACTTGGAGTAAATGGAGACATAAATGTAAAGACTTGAATTAATTAAAGAAACTACAACTCTTAAGCAAGTGTAAATGTAAAGAAAAAATGAGTGAGAATCTATACTCCCCACTTCTTCTAGCAAAGAGAAAGACTAAGACAAGAATTGAAATAGATAAATGTGATGAATGCCAAGTGATGAATCCCTCAAATGATTCCACCCATGAGACTCTCCATCTCTCCACAAAACCAAGTGTATTTATAGGCAAGGGGAAGGAAGGGAGAGGGGTAAAAGAATATAACTAGGCGCCAAAGTCAAACTGAAACCCCAACCACTCTGCAGGCAGTCAGCCAATACCGTTCGAACGGTATAGGGCATTCGAACGGTCTTTCTCTCTTTGCTCTACAACATTCAAACGTCAGATGAATTCAGTGTCTGTCATTCAAGTCAGAAGACACGTGGTCCTTTGTGAAAATCTTCCCTATGTCTTCTGGGCATATCTCTGTCCAGGTCCTTGCAGAATCTGACTGCTCTCTCCAATAATTCCAGGGGTGTTAGAACGGTAGTAGTCGTTCGAACGTGGCACTCAAGTGCCTAAACCTTCTGACTGCAAGTCTACAACACGCCATGTCTTCAGTCAGTCTGATCTTGTCATTGCTCTAGTGGACGTTCGAACGTTGAGGACCATTTGAACGTAGTACTCAAGTCTCCAGGGCCTTGGGTCTTTGCCTGCAACACAGAATATAATAGCTGGCCTGGTTTTCCATGACCGTTTGAACGGTATGTAAAGTTCGAATGTTGCTTCCTTATTCCAAGCTTTTACAATTTGTTCCCTAATGTGCTGTGGCTGCCTTCAAAAGGTACTTTTTGTTGCCTTTGAACCCTTGTTCACTTTAAGACCTGAAACATCATCACTTAAACTCCACCAACGCACAATTAGTCCAAAACGGGGCATAAGAGTATGTTATATTTGAGTATTAATCACACCCCCAACCTAGATATTGCTAGTCCCTAGTAATACAATTATAATTAGATGTAAATTATTCTAACACCATTTTCATAAGTTATCCAGTTGTATTTAGCTTATCCAACAAGCCGTTAAATCTCTAGGTTTGCCCTAGAGGACAAGTGCTGTCTCGTGAGGGTTTTCAGTGAAGCTACTCACAAACTTCTATCAAACAAATGTAAATGTGAGATTGCTAATTATAGTAAATTATCATCATGGTCATTGAGATACCATCCCTTAGTTTTGATTTTACATTCCGCACGCTCTTCACCATTGGTACCATCCCTACGCAAAAATTACCATCTAACACATTAGCATTTGAAATTTTCTTTGTAGTAGGATGATCATTCTAGAAACAAGAATTGGTGCATAACAAATAGTCTACTTTTATCACCCTTCATGGATAGTTTTGACTTTCCAAATCTCTCATAGGGATGCTCTCAGTAAAAGATTCACTCCGACTATAGTGACTTGTTTCTCACTGAGCATGTAATTAGAAGATAGCCAATCAGAAATTGCATGCATAATTTAGTAAAGGAGTGAAACTTTTTAGCAAATACACTAATCATGTTCTTGGCATAACCTCATGGAAGAATATTGATGCAAATAACGAAATGCTATATAACATACCCCAATTTGTGATTGACAACGTGCATAGGCATCAGACTTGAGATCAGTTAGGGCTTTTATAGGTTGTAATGTGGCTAGAGGTCAGTGGCTAACGAAATGACATCAATGGGGTTTCAAAAAAAGGCTGCTATCTCTTTTATGCATTTTAGCACGCCTCTGGTTGGCTTTTCGACATTTCTTCTGGGAATGGGATTTCTTTCATGCACATTTCCCATTTTTCACTTTCTTGGCAATTCCCTGTCTTTCTACCTCTTTTCCTTTTTTGACTATTTTCACTGATTTTCTTTTCTTTCATGGAATAGTAGCCTCCAGTATCTTTTCTAGTTTCCTTGCTTGTCTTGTATCATTCGGATTTATACGAGGGTGCAAGAAAATTTGATAACAGGGTAGGTCAAGTATTTTTTTTCTTGTGGCTTGGTCATCATATGGGCTTATTGGAAAAGAATTTATACTTTGAAGGCTCAATCATGGCTGACTAGGGTCATACTTTTGTGAAAGGATTAGCTATGGCTCAAAGTTCATCCAAAGATAGTCTAAGATCCTTTCTCCAGTATGTGCATACGCATGTGTCGTCTTGCCTGTATTTATTGCAGGATATGTCAATAGATCATATTTGTTGTATCAATCAAAATAAAATTAATGAGATTATTGAAAGAAGGGTGATGAAAGAAAACATTTCTTAAGTAAATGTGGGTGTTCTCTCTGAAGCATCGCAAGGTTCAAAATTTACCATAATATCCTTTGTTATCTCCACTGGTCATGTCAAGTTTTCAAGGGAATGTCGGTTATATACCGATTCCTTTTTTGGGTTTGATCACTATGTACTTCGAGAACAACAAATACTAATGTTCATTTGATAATGTAAGCATAGAGATAATATCAGTTAGAAGAATTGTGGTCTAAGGTCAAGATTGTCAAGATGTGTGTCAAACTGATCATGTGATTAGTTACTTCATCCAACAGTCTTACATCCACATGTGTTTTTATCAACAAGAATTACTAAAGTGCTAATTTTACAAATGCTTTTAACCAGATAAAAATGATAAACTGAATCATTCCATTCACAAAATATGAGCATTCGGTACATCAATTATTAATGATTCAATCCATCCAAAAGGAGTAATAGGATAACATCATAGACACACAAAACTTAAAAAATATCCATCAAAACACCCAAACAAACTAAACAAACAATCAAAAAAAATAGATAATCCATAAAAACAAACATTTCCTCTCAATCCCCTCTAGCTCCAGCCCTAAGATAGCTAAGAATCTCCTCCTGTTGTTTGAAGATCTCTGCTTGCTGTCGGAGAATCTCAGCTTGATTGATTTCAATCCCAATCATTACATCCCTAAGGGACCTCCGAGCACTGGAGCTAGGTCCTGCTTGATCATGCTGTGCTCTCTCCTCCACCATCTCTCTCTCTAACTCTCCCTCTTCCTCTCGGTCAAGCTCTTCTTGTACTTCATCCCCTCCTTGGGCTGGTGGCATTTCTTACCTTCTTGCCGAGGTATCACTGTGCCCCCTACTTCTTTTGAACGAGCCCTTGTTAAGTTGCCCCATTGGCAACTATATCTCCATCTCGGGCCTCTCCCATACTCCATTTTTAAGACAAATCTCCGTCACCAAAGTACCAAAGAGTAATGCACTTTTCTTCACATTACATCCTTTCTTGATTTCATTTAGGATGAGAGAAGGGAGGTCAATGCTATGCCTTTTTCTATAGCATAGAGGAGGCGAGCCATCTCTGGAAAAATCTCATTTTTTCTTTTTAGGGGGACTAGGTTGGAGACCACAATCAAGTTGAGCATTCTATACTTGTCGGTCAATTTCCCTTGTTCAAGAAAATTTCTCCTTCCCCATGAAAAATCCGCAATCCAAGTCAACTCCTTGCCTACCCTATTCAACTCAACATTTTTCTTTGGGGGGTATTTGGGGTTATTCACGTGAGGCATTTCTGGTCTAATCTCCTTGAGATATGCCTCGTCCACATTGATGTGGTTTCCCCGTATATAGGTCCGTATAGTGTCATTGATGATTTCGGCGTTGGAGTAAAACTCCTGCATAAATCAACAATGGCCCTCCCTCCATTCTTTAAATGCCACCCCCATTCGCTTCTCTCTATCTCCTCCAGCAAACCCAACTCAGCAAAGTCAGAGACTTTAATATCTCTCTCACACACCACAGCTTGATTTCTAAAGAAGTGCTCATACCTTTTCACTTTTAGAGCATTTGGAAACCTTGTATGATCGTACCTCTTTCTCCTCTCCTTGTCTTGGCCTTCTTGGATCACCTCCTCAACCCAGTCAGGCTCTTGGTTCACTGGTGGTTGTCGCCAAGCAGATATCTTCATCTGAGGCATGGCGCTCGAACGGTGGCAGCCTGGAGGAGGTTCTGAAACTTTGGGTTTTCTGGTGTGGGGTTGATGTTTTTGAGTTGGAGATGGGTTAGGGTAAGTCGAATTAGTGTTTCTTGGGGTGTAAGGGTAGATTGAGGTATGGGAAGTGAGAAATAAGCTCTAGGGTTGGAGAGGTTTTGGGGATTTTGAAATGAATCATAGGTTCAGGTATTTATACTCTGCGTCACACCGTTCAAACGATATAAACGTTTGAACATGAAATGAAGAATTTTAAACTATCATTCGAACGATAAAAGGCGTTCGAACAGTGAATGCTCCCAGTACTTTGTGTTTTCAACAGTGTTTTCATCAGAGGAGTCATAAGTCACAAAGTATTGCAAGCATCACACGTTCGAACGGTCCTAAACGTTCGAACGTTAAACCAAGACTAAAATGTTCCTCTATTACACTACATACACTCAGAGACAGTTAAACATCACAAGTTCAAAATAAAAATTTATGGCGTCTCAGGATAAATCCCCACCCATACTTGAGGTTGGTATTTTGGGACATTCCTTACTCGGCCAATATTTTCATTGTAGCAATTAAAAACAGAAAAATATGCACAAAAATAAAAAGGAATTGCACACTATTTACCAAAATTCGGACCATTGGCTTTCATTCCTCAAAACACAATTTTTCCACAGTTTGTCTGAGAGCAATCTTAGTCCAAGTCATCCTCTGTGTAGCTCGAACTACCAGTGACTCTTTAAATCTCTTGTCGCACAAATCGGTTAAGCATAGCACCGGAATAGAATGGCGTGTCAGGATAATCCTTACTCTGCCCATTCACTATCCAGTCAAATCAATCGAGTGCGCGACCAGAAATCGGTTTAGAGCACTGATTGTATCTTTTATCATGAAATACCCGGCTACACTGTTTACAGGCACCAAGTCTCTTGGCACGATGACGTTTAGCAAAAGTGCTTCTGCCACATAGAGGCTTTTCTTGCTGTTCTCGGATCTCATTTTTCCTTACCAGTCTTGCTTTTCTCATGATCACAGTATGCACATCTAATGAAAAAGTGCGTAGAGCTCCTAGACTAAACCAAAAAGTTTAACATCCATGATTCCTAAGCTTTAAGGCTCACTATCTGGTTCTTTAATGTATGTCAGTCATAAAGACAATTTTAAACTGACCTCCTGTTATACAATAAACAAGATACATTATACAATAAAAACAGAACAATAGCAACAATAGTAAAATAATAAAAAAAATTATGGTATGAATCGTGGTATGAGTCGCGGGTTTTCACACCCCCAACCTGAAATGAATATCGTCCCCAATATTTCGAATTTACCAGTATGGATCTTGGAAATGAGGTTGAACTGCAGTGACCCGTGCTTCTTCAGATACCTACAAATTTAAATGCAACCATTAATCCTTTCGGTTCAGATCTTGGCCTCGGTCAGGCTTGTATGTGATTGCGAAAAGCAGCAATATACTCATAAACAACTGAAGTAAAATAATATACAACATGAGAATAGGGATCTGTTCTTCGAGGTACATGGACATAATTTCGCTTGAGTATGGTCAATTTTGCAGACAAAGGAGGAAGAAAATTAAAAAGGAGAAAGAACGAGGCAAAACAGAAAGCGATGAAGAAGAAGAAGAATAAATAGAAGAAGGAAAGAAAGAAAAAGGCGGTGGTGGGGGGCTCAAAGGAGACAGATG
>CM042193.1:25639543-25666297 GCA_023539305.1 Ilex asprella | reverse complement strand
AGACGTTCTCGGTGGTGGGGGGCTCAAAGGAGACAGATGGGAAAGGTAGAAAAAAATGGTGGGGGTCTCAGATGGTGTCTCCTCAGGTCGGGTTTTAACCTGATCCGATCCTTTTGAGTGTCGGCAGGCGTGATTCTCGGAGGGATATTCGGGTTCCATTAAAATAATGATTTTCACATTTTTAACAAAATCCTCCAAAAATGGTTTTAACCTCTGGCCATTAACAGTAAAGATATTACCGTTTGATGGGTTTTTCACTTCTATTACTCCATGATCAAACACCTTTTTAACAATGTAAGGTCCAGTCCATCTTGATTTTAACTTACCAGGGAAGAGGCGGAGTCTTGAATTAAACAACAGGACCTTCTGGGAAGGTTCAAAAGATTTTCGTACAATGTTCTTGTCATGGAAAACTTTCATCCTATTCTTTGCAATCTTAGCATTTTTATAAGCTTCATTTCTTAATTCTTCCAATTCATTTGTCTGAAGTTTTCTTGAAAGTCCAGCCTTCTCTAGGTCAAAATTCATTGCTTTAATGGCCCAATATGCCCTATGTTCCAATTCGACTGGTTGGTGACAAGGTTTTCCATAGACTAATCGATAGGGAGACATGTCCAAAATGGTTTTAAAAGCGATATAATATATCCAAAGTGCATCAGTTAGTCTTGACGACCAATTTTGCGATCTGGGTTTATCGTTTTTTCAAAAATTAATTTGATCTCCCGATTAGCTAATTCGGCCTGTCCACTAGTCTATGGGTGATAAGGTGTTGCAACTTTGTGAAAAATCAGATATATTTTCATCAAATTCCAGAAGGGACGATTGCAAAAATGAGAACCCCCATCACTTATGATTGCTTTTGGAATTCCAAATCAGGACAAAATATTTTTTAAAAAAAATTTTATCACCATTTAGTGATCATTATTTTGGCATGGAATTGCTTCAACTCATTTGGATACTTAGTCTACTGCCACTAAAATGTATAGATAGCTAAAGGAAGGTGGGAATGGTCCTATAAAATTGATGCCCCAACAGTCAAAAATTTTAATCACCAAAATTGGGTTTAAAGGCATCATTTTTTTAAAAAAATATTTCCTAATCTTTGACATCTATCATATGTTAAACAAAAGGTATGGACGTCTTTAAAAAGTGTGGGCCAATAAAAGCCACACTGCAGGATTTTTGCAGCAGTTTTTCTTGATGAAAAGTGGCCACCACATGCTTCAGAATGACAAAATGATATTACTTGTTTACTTTCCTGAGCTGGGATGCAACGTCTTATGATTTGATCTTTACAGTGTTTGAATACATAGGGATCTTCCCAAAAGAAGTTATGAACCTCCCTCAAAAATTTCTTTTTGTCCATGGGAGTGAATGACAGAGGGAATGTTCCAATAGCTAGAAAATTAGCAATGTCTGCATACCATGGGGTCTCATCAATTATGAATAGTTGTTCATCCGAGAATTTCTCATTGATTGGCATTCCATCCTTATGGAATTCATAACTTAATCTGGACAGATGGTCTATCACCACATTTTCGACTCCTTTCTTATCTTTAATGACAAGATCAAACTCATAAAGTAAGAGTATCCACCTTAAGAGTCTTGGTTTGGTATCTTTCTTTGTGAGCAAGAATTTTAGGGTTGCATGGTCAGTGAATACACTAACAGAAGACCCAACAAGATAAGAACGAAATTTTTCCAAAGCAAAAACTACAGCAAGCAATTCTTTTTCAGTTGTTGAATAATTCATTTGAGCATCATTTAAAGTTTTGCTTGCATAGTAGATTACATAGGGTTTCTTATCTTTTATTTGCCCCAATACATCGCCTACAACATAATCACTTACATCACACATTAGTTCAAAGGGTAAAGTATAGTCAGGGGGTTGCTTTATTGGGGCAAAAATTAACATGCCCTTTAGTTTCTCGAAAGTTTTCTGGCAAGCCTCATTCCAGTCAAAGATTACATCCTGACTCAGGAGATGACACATGGGTTTAACTATGGTACTAAAGTCTTTTATGAATCTCCTATAAATACCTGCATGTCCTAGAAATGATCGGACATCCTTTACAGTCATGGGTGCTGGCAGATTTTCAATTAGATCAATTTTTGTCTTGTCAACTTTCATGCCCTTAGACGACACAATGTGACCTAAGATAATGTCTTGTGTTATCATGAAATGATATTTTTCTCAATTAAGCACCAAATTACCTTCTTTACACCTTATTAAAACTTCATCTAAGTTTGTCAGACACAAATCAAATGAGTCACCATAGACAGAGAAATCGTCCATAAATATTTCTAAAAATTTTTCAATCATGTCACTAAACAAACTTAGCATGCACCTTTGAAATGTTGCAAGAGCGTTACAAAGTCCAAAAGGCATTCTTTTAAATGCAAAGGTGTCAAAGGGGCATGTGAATGTGGTTTTCTCCTAATCATCTAAAGCAATATCAATTTGATTATACCCAGAATATCCATCTAAGAAACAGTAAAATTCATGGCCTACAATTCTTTCTAGAACTTGGTCAAGGATAAGAGGGGAAAATGGTCTTTCCTAGTTACCAAATTCAATTTTCAGTAATCAATGCACATTCACCAACTTGTGACGACTCGAATTGGCATCGTTTTTATCACTATGAACCCAGACTTTTTGGGTACAACTTGGGTTAGACTTACCCATTTTCTATTGGAGATGGGAAAGATTATTCATGCATCTAAGAGTTTAAGTTCCTCTGTTCTCACAACTTCCTTCATGTGAGGGTTCAGTCGTCTCTGCATTTGACGGGAGGGTTTTGAGTCCTCTTCAAGATATATTGCATGATTGCAGATCAACGGACTTATACCTTTCAAGTTAGAGATGGTCCACCCAATGATGCTTTTATGACTTTTAAGAACTTCAATTAGTTTAGACTCTTACAAGTCTATGAGCTTAGATGAGATTACCACTGGGTATGACTTGTTTTCTCTCAAGTATGCATACTTGAGGTCAGATGGGAGAGGTTTTAATTCAAGCTTTGGTGGTCTGTCACTTGATGAGATTAGCTTTGTGCTATTTGATGAAAGTTCCTCATTTTTGGGCGCCCATGTCTCAACAGCATGAGTAGGGCAACTTTGTGGATTTGACTCAGATGAGTCAGACTCAATCAGAGGTGAGTCGGTTAGATCTTCACAGAACGTGTCACTTAGATGTTCTTGTATCAAAGATTCAATGGAGTTTACTTCCCCTTTGTCCTCATCCTCTCCTGGGTGTTTAGCAATATTGAAAATATTCAGTTCAAGAGTCAGATCCCCAAAGGTTAATTTCATGACTCCATTCCTGCAATTGATTAGTGCATTAGAAGTTGCTAGGAAGGGTCGACCAAGAATAACAGGAATTTAATTCTCTGAATATAATGCTGGTTGAGTATCTAGAACAATGAAGTCAACAGAGAAGATAAAATTATCCACGTGGACAAGCACATCTTCAACAATTCTCCTAGGGATTTTGACAGATCTGTCTGCTAACTGGAGTGTGACACAAGTGGGTTTAAGTTCATCCAGACCCAACTGTTGGTAGAAGGAATAAGGTAGCAGATTCACACTAGCTCCAAGGTCTAACGGTGCTTGTTCTATCTTGAAATCTCCAATGACACATGAGACAGTTGGACATCTAGGGTCCTTGTATTTTGGAGGGGTTTTGCATTGTAGCAAGGTACTGACTTGTTCTATTAGAAAGGCTTTTTTTTAAACATTCTGATTTCTCTTAACTGTGCACAAGTCTTTTAAAAATTTGGCATAAGATGGTACTTGTTGGATTGCATTCAGAAGTGGAATGTTGATTTTTACTTGCTTGAAAAGCTCATAAATTTCAGGCTGATGGTTCATCTTTTGGGTAGCCTTGAGTATATGAGAAAAAGGAGCAAAAATTGGACATGAAGGTTCTCTTTCCCTAAAAGGTTCTGGCTCTTGTTCTATTATAGGCTCAGGCTCTTTTTCACTCACAAGTTCGGGCTCAATTGATGAGTCGACTGGGTTGACATCAGATTTTGATTTTGGAAATAGCATGTCTATGACAGTTTTGTCAATCACCTTGCCACTTCTTAGTGTAGTGACAACTTGAGCTTGATCTTGATCTTGTGGAGGTTTTGGTTGGGCAGGAAACTTGCCCTTTTCTTGTGTGCTCATGGATTGGGTCAACCTTTGAATGTGACTTTTGATATCTTCAAAGGAGTGGGTGATTTGTGCTTTGAACTCAGTGAAAGATTGTGTGGAATGTGCATTCAAGTTCATTTAAGTTTTCATAAACTGGTTTAGTGTATTTTCAAGGTTCCTTTTGTGTGGTGGTTGGTATGGTTGATATGCAGGAGGACCTTGAGAAGGTGGTTGTGAAGTTTGTGGTTGGTTTATGGGAATTGGTTGTGTGTTCCTCTAACTGAAGTTCGGGTGGTTTCGCCACCCTGGATTGTATGTTTCAGAGTATAGGTTGGAGTAAGACTAGTTGAAATTGGAGATTGCATTTGTTTGTTCCAACAAGACTACTTTGAATGCGGGTATGGTAGGACATTCCCCAGTAGGATGTCCTGTCAATGCACAAATCTCTCACACTTGTTCTGTGGGAGGGCCCAATTCGACTTGATGAATTTTTTTCATCTCTAAAGCTTCAAGCTTTCGAGATAAAGTGGACATTTTTGCTCTCAGGTCATCATCTTCTCTCAAGACATACTTTTCCCCTTGGGAAGTGGATGGTCTGGCTTCACTAGTGGTAGGGGAGGCTGAGTTCCACATCTGAGAACTATCAGATATAGTGTCAAAGAAATAGAATGCCTCTTCTGGACTTTTACCCATAAATTCTCCTTGGGCCATCATTTCGACAAACTGATGTAGTCTAGTGGGTAAGGAGTCATAGAAGAATCCTACAAGAGTCCAATTTTCAAAAGCATGGTGTAGACATGCTTGGAGTAGTTCTTTAAATCTTTCACAGCTTTGGTAAAATATTTTCCCTTCTTTTACCGAAAAATTCATGATTTGCCTTTTGAGTGCGTTAGTCCGATGTAAGGGGAAAAATTTTCTAAAAAATCATTTTGAAAAATCTGTCAGGTTGGCATGGAAAGAGATTTTAAAGAATTTAGTCATTGTTTAGCTTTGTCCTTTAGAGAGAAAGGAAAAAGTTTCATCTTGGCAAGTTCAGAATTGTCTTGAAATGTTCCACACACTTCTTCAAAATTTTTCATATGCAGATATGGATTTTCAATATCTAATCCATGGAAAATCGGCAACAATTGTGCAATCCCCGGCTTTAAAGTAAAGGGGGTGCATCTTGAGGAAATACAAAACATGAGGGGACACTATTTCTTATGGGATTTAAGTAATTCCTCAAAGTTCGAATGTTAGGCACCTCATCTTCCCTCCTGGGAACTACTTCATTTCTATTAATATTTGTCATAATACTCTTTCAAGATTCTGCTATCGATCTTGGTGAATTTGGTACAGATTGGTTCACAGATCCAGAAGATTTTGTCGGCAAATTTTTATAGTGAGGAGCGTTCTTAGACATAAAATAAATAGAAACAAAACAAATTATTTACAGTAAACAGAAGAATATATACAAAAAGAAAGGTCTTTTTACCTTTTACTTGTAAAACACTTTTACAAGGCTCCCTAGCAACGGCGTCAAAAATTTGACTTGATCCGAAATGTGTACACTCAAGTGCAGGCGGTCAAGTTATAGTAATAATCCGGTTTGAGTCCGGAGTCGAATCCACAGGGAACTAGTAGTTTTGGTGTTTCAAAGTAGACTGTAATAGAGACCAATTGATTGTATACTTTGAGATTTTTAAGTTGTGGATGGTGGGTGATTTCTTGAACAGAATATTGAATTCTTTCCAAGAAGTTTTCTAGACAAAATATAAGATTAATTCGAATGGCAAGAAAGTCACTATTTAGTTCGAGGATCGGGACATGTGATCAATTATCCGATGCATTATATTTATGCTTGATAACTCAATTAACTCCCATGTCAATAGCAAGTTAATCGGAAGATAGAGATGGATTGTGAGAATTAAAATCATGGTTCCTATGTCTTATAGAAATTTACAAGAATTGTTTGTACCGAGAGTTATCGCGTCCACAAACAAGCAAGTGTTTCTACGTGACATCCAACCACGGCTTTAATATTCCATTCTTTTAAATGGGGATGATTAAATGGTAGTCATGAAGATCTAGCCAGGATACTTGCCTTGAAACGAGGAATCTTTCCATGCAAGAGTCATCCGTGTCAAAGAAAGATTTTCGATTATACAAAGTACATTAGCTTTGCTAGATGCAATCAATCATCCAATAAGCAAGGGGATATAAACGTTAAGCATTAGAACAAAGCATCATATAACTTCTGAAAAATTAATACATGTCATTAACCTCTTACTAAAGAGTGAATGAGAAACTACCCACTCTTCATAGCTTTGGTAAAGTTAGAAAAGTGAGTGATGATCATCCCTCTAAGTAGAGGACTTCTCAAAGTAAAAGTACAATTAACAAGGAGCTAATCTTCAACAAAGAATGAGTAAATCACATTTCACCCTTCACGGCTTTGATAAAGCTCTAGAAAGGTGGAAGAGTTTCACTCCTCTAAGCAAGAAGGGAGCTCAAATAATGAAAGTGCAAGACATAAATAAAAGCATGTATGTAAGAGCCTAAAAGTAAAGACTAGAAGTAAATAGAGACATAAAGGTAAAGACTTGAATTAAAACAAGAGCATAAATGTAAAGACTTGGAGTAAATGGAGACATAAATGTAAAGACTTGAATTAATTAAAGAAACTACAACTCTTAAGCAAGTGTAAATGTAAAGAAAAAATGAGTGAGAATCTATACTCCCCACTTCTTCTAGCAAAGAGAAAGACTAAGACAAGAATTGAAATAGATATATATGATGAATGCCAAGTGATGAATCCCTCAAATGATTCCACCCATGAGACTCTCCATCTCTCCACAAAACCAAGTGTATTTATAGGCAAGGGGAAGGAAGGGAGAGAGGTAAAAGAATAGAACTAGGTGCCAAAGTCAAACTGAAACGCCAACCACTCTACAAGCAGTCTTTCAATACCATTCGAACGGTATAGGGCGTTCAAACGGTCTTTCTCTCTTTGCTCTACACCATTCAAACGTCAGATGAATTCAGTGCTTGTCATTCAAGTCAGAAGACACGTGGTCCTTTGTGAAAATCTTCCCCCAAGTCTTTTGTGCATATCTTTCTTCAGGTCCTTGTAGAATCTGACTACTCTCTCCAATAATTCCAGGGGCGTTCAAATGATAGTAGCCGTTCAAACGTGGCACTCAAGTGCCTGAACCTTCTGACTGCAAGTCTGCAACACGCCATATCTTCAGTCAGTCTAATCTTGTTATTGCTCCAGTGGACGTTCAAACGTTGAGGACCGTTCGAACGTAGTACTCAAGTCTCCAAGGCCTTGAGTCTTTGCCTGCAACACTGAATATAATAGTTGGCCAGGTTTTCCATGACCGTGTGAACGGTATGTAACGTTCAAACGTTGCTTCCTTATTCCAAGCTTTTACAATTTGTTCCCTAATGTGTTGTGGTTGCCTTCAAAGGTACTTTTAGTTGCATGTGAACCCTTGTTCACTTTAAGACCTGAAACATCATCACTTAAACTCCACCAAAGCACAATTAGTCCAAAACGAGGCATAAGAGCATGTTATATTTGAGTATTAATCAAGGAGGCTTGAAACCCTTGTTCTTTATCTTTCTTCTTCCTCTGTCTTTTCTAATGGGTAAAAGGCTGAGAATTCGAGAAGAAAATCTTATTTTCTTACCCTTTTATACTCTCCAAATACTTGGTTCTTATTCTGCAACAAGTTCTCCTTTCTCAAGTCTGGTTTTGACTCGAATCGATTAAATTTCGTTCTTGTTCAAATTCAAAATATTTTTATATGAACTAGCTTTAAATTATCATCCAATTTTCAAAATTTTATTCCCTGGTTCTTTTATGATGTCGCCCGACATCTAATCGCTTCGTAAAACGTAAAAAATTTGAATGTCTCAAAATTCGACAAAAATAGACGGGATTGCTAGATTTCGCAAGATGAATTTAACGGTGAGGTCCATTTTGTCATCTGAGTTCTAGAAAAATTTAGGTTTTCGACCCATACTGCAGCGACAAATTATAGTTTTTCCCTTTTCATAAAAAAATTAACTTTACCCGGGTTTTACTTGGTTCTTAGTTGAAGATGAACTATGCTGCTCATTGTGTGATGAAGAATCTTTGGTGGTTTGGGTGGATTACCTATTTGATGTGCGCCTAAACATTTTTTCCTAGGATTTACACAATTATGAATGATGGTTTATATAGGTGCAGTTGTGCATTTTAAAATTACAGTGAAATTATAAAGAAATTTGGCATGACATTACACTACCAAGTTGTGACATAACTTGACACTAATAAAGTAATGACATGAATTGACACTAATAAAGTAATGATATGATTTGACACTATTAAAATTGTGATATGATAATACACTAACAAAACAATGACATGACTTGACACTGTCAAAGTGGTCATATGACAATACACTGATTATACTGATAAAGCTATGGGATTACTTAACAATAATTACCACTTATCCAGATAGAGAGAGAAATCTTATACCTGGACAATAGTTGGAGGAGAGGAGATGGTGATCTGAATTGGGGGGACTTATAAAAATCATGACTTTCAGAGAGAGCACCATCGGAGAAGAGCCGTCGGAGTTAGACTGCTTCACCAAAGTGGTCTTCATCGTCGGAGAAAATGGTGGGTAAGTGTTTAGAGGAGACAAGATAGAGTTATGACATAGGGTGGATCTTTGAAAAAATTTGACCTAAGTCTTCTATAATTTGGGAAAGTAGTTTCTAATTTTATTCGTATAAATCGTCATTGAGAATGACGATTTTAAATGCGTCATTCCAAGTGACATTTTTAAGTTTCACATATCACAGTTACCGAACTGTTTAAAATAACATATTTTTAAGCGTTATTCCAAATGACGTATTTAAAGGTGTGACTTAAAATGACGTTTTATTCCTTAACTTATTCAGTCTTTGTTCAAGTTAGTCAAGGTTAAAAACGTCTTTAACTATGAAGACATCATTTCAAATGACATTTTAAAAAAGGACATAATTATGTTGGGACATAATTTGAGGATTTAATGATTGTGACCATTAAATTGTCAGTAGTTCTAAACATTAAATTATCAGAGCATCTCAACATTATCAATCCAATGGTCATAATGCATTAAGTTCTCAAATTATGTTCATAAATTATGTTCCAATAATATTAGGGTGTGTTTGGATCACCAGATTTGATGGGATAAGAAAAGGGATTGGGTTAAAATTGTCTTGAGGGCCCACTTATTCGTGATTTGGCAACCCAAATTCACACAGGATAATTGTTGGGTTTAAAAAATTGGGTCGTAGGTTTTGAGGCCTGATATCCCGTCTGAACTGGATTTATTTAACCCACCTAAACTTTGGGATTTCTTAGCCCATCAAAAGGATATGTCATGAAATTACGAAAACGCCCATATACATTAAATTAGCTTGGGTTTTTATCCCTCTTTCTCTCTGTTTCACCCCACTATTCCCCTTTCTTGCAAACAACGCCCACTGGTCCCCCCTCACATGCCCAAGGTATTTCTCTCTTTATCTCTTTCTCCATCTCCCTCCGTTCTCTCCCTTAATTCATCTATTATGGTTGTCTTTGTTAGCCTTTTGTTACAACGGTTCCACGTCTCTGTGTCTCACTCAAGGAGCTCACTGGGTGGAGGACCTCTTACTCTCATTCTCGTTCTCTCTCTCTCTTTCTCTTTCTCTCTATATCTATATCTCTCTTCTGTCTCTATATCTTTGTAATGCCGACGGCTAGGCCATGTTCGGCGATGACCATTGGAAAAATTTTGTTACCATTAAAAATATATTTATTCACTAATTTTTTTCCTATCATCCTCTGTGCCTCCCCCATTAATTAGGCACCCACCAAGGGGTAGACCATTTTGTAAGACCTAGCTTTAAAAAAAATTAATTAAATAAGGTCAATATCACCTTAAGAGTTCTCCTAAGATAAATAAAATGATCGTAGAGAATTAGAATCATGGTTAGAATATTGATTTTTGAAATTTGAGTTTCAAGTATATTAACTTTGGGGTAAATTGAGTTTTGGAGATGTTTAAGTTTAATAAGTGTGATTAGGTAATTTTTTAAATATTTTTAGGTCAAAATAAGGTCTCTATTGAATCCAGAAGGTCGAAAAACATTGGGAGAGGTAATATGGGGAGTACTAGAAGCTAGGAAGTATTTCTGAGTGAAAACACACTTGGAGAGAATTTGGGTAAAAAGAGATCAAGGACACTTCTTAGTATTTTGAACATAACTTTTTATCCTGATGTCCATTTGATCTGAAATTTGGACAGTATATATTATACATCTAGGGATACAAAAAAGTGTTTCATGAAACTTTTTCAATTCGACCTCTAAATGGGTCAAAACAGCACTGGAAGTTGAAGTAAAAATCTATCAGTCAAACCATACCGGTACGCCGAACTCCAGTAGCTAAACCGTACCAGTACGCGTACCAGTACGATTTGTCTGAGGCTTGCCAAACAGTTAAAAAAAGATGGAATTTTGGTGTTTTAAAACACCCCTCTAAGCCTCATTTGTCCCATTCTTCCATTCCACTCTCACCCCACAGCTATTAGAACCCTAGGAAAAGATTAAGGGAGAAAGAAATGGGAGAAAGGAGATCTCTAGAGCTTGAGCTTTACTTGGAGATCTTGATTCAAGGTAAGAGTTTTCTTCCATTCTCTTACATTGAGTCTAGGGTTTATATATATGTATTCTTTCTACTCTAAATATTATTTATTGTTAGTAAATCCTTGATTCTTGATGTTCTTGCAAACCTTCTCATGTCTTGAGTGAAGTATTAGTTGTAAACCACAAAAAACCCTTGTTGTGATGTCAAAACCTAGTTTGTTGGAGAAAAATGGATTCTTCTTCTTAATAGTCATTTGTTCTTGACATCTAAATTTGATATTCATTTGTTATTGATTCTAACCCTTGTGATTCATTTGTTCTTGACATCTAAATTTGATATTCATTTGTTATTGATTCTAACCCTCGTGATGCATTGTTCTTGGTATCTAAATTTGGTATTCATTTGTTATTGATTCTAGCTCTTTTGATTCATTTATTCTTGATATTCAATACTTGATATTCATTGGTTCTTGATTTTAACATTTGACATTCAATTACTCTTGATTTCAATACTTGATATTCTTTCATTCTTGATTCCAAAGCTTGATCATTCACTTGTTCTTGATTTCAAAACTTTAGTACTTTACATTGAACAATAAAATGGTATTTTGAAGATCTCATGTACTTTTCTTAAATTGTCCTACTGTATGACACATGTGAAAATTGGGGATTTGATATTTATTTGGAATTGTTGATGAATTGAGAATATTTTAGTTTCCTCATTTGTATGGTTGTTGTGAGGAACCTGAATTTCCTTCGAGAGATGCTGTAAAGTGTAGAGGTCAGTCGATCCCAGTGGGGGGCAGATGGTGTCCTACACTTGTAGTGAGTTGTCATGTGTGAATACAACCACTATTGTTCACTAGAGTTCAAACTAGAGATGGTATACCTTTTCTGGGGAAGGATTCGTCAATGTCATGGTGATGGTTTACGCCCTTTTCCAAAGTGCTTGTGATTGTGATTGGTGAACTAGGTATAATCGTTGGGTAGATTCCTGAAAAGCAATCAACATACATGACATTGGGGATGAATCATTATATATGGGTTATTGTTCACTCTACCAGAAACGGCTTCTGCAAGAGTTTCGGGAAGTATGGGATTTCAGGAGAACTTGTGGGAAACGATTTATGGTGGAATGGATTATTAAGTGTATATTGGTTATCGTTCATTGTACCAAAAATGGTTTCAACAAGAGTTTCAGGAAGTATGGGATTCCGCGAGAACTTGTTGAAAACGATTTATGGTGGAATGGATTAATAATTGCAAATTGGTTTGTTTCTTCATTATATTTATACTGTTGCGTAAACTTGAGATCTGTTTAAAATGCTTGTTTTTTCTTCAAAAGTTATATATGTTATTTGCAAACGAGACCAACCGTTTTATATGCTTTTCTAAACCTTCTTTGAGTTTGAGAGGATTTTCCTACAAAACTTAGTATTCACCCCCTACAATAAATATCTCTTTCAGATTATAACCTAGAGGAGGAACTCGGATGTGAAGAGCAAGTACATTGGAAAGCTTCCATAAAAGGGAATGTAGATCCCGAAGGGGATGCCTAGTGTTCTATTTTCTTTTGTGATAAGTTAAGAAATTCTTTTTGAGGCAATGTAAAGCATAACATTAATTATAGGATTTCGCTGCAAGTGTTAATTTAATTCTTTTTGAATGTAAATGTCATAGTTTGGCGTATTCTTTTGGATAATGTTATAAAAAATTTATGGATGATGAATGACGCCTCTTTTGCTTATGGATTTTATTAGTGCTCTCATGGTATGAATGGTTATTGTAACACCTCGCATTTTCTTTTATAAATGTATATAGTTATATGATAGATAATTATTGTGGAAATGAAGATATGTATAATGATGTAAGAATGAATCACATAGGTTAAAACATTAGAAATGAACAATTGGGAGACAAATAGATTTGGGAAGTTTAAGTTTCAAAGACGTTTGAGATTGAAATTAGTTATTAGATAAGTTTCTAAATGTTTTTAGGTCAAAATAATGTTTCCATTGAATCCGAAAGGTCGAAAAACCTTGGAAGAGGTAATATGAGGTGCATTGGAAGCTTGGAAGTACTCCGGAATAAAAACACAAATTTCATAAATTTCGGGTATAAAATATTTTGGACACCTCTTAGTATTTTGGTCATAAATTTTTATACTTATATCCAATTGATCTGAAATTTTGACAGTAGATAGTAGACATCAAGGGCTACAAAAGTTTCTCTAATTAAAATTTTCCAATTCGACCTCTAAAGGGTTAAAAACTGCACTGGAAGTCGAGGCAGTCAAATGCTACCGGTACCCCGAAACCAGTAGCTAAACGGTACCGGTACCCAGTACCGGTACCTCTTCTCTGAAGCCTTTCGAACAGTTAAAAAGTCGGGATTTTGGGTTTTAAAACCCCATTCCAAGCCCTATTTGCCCCATTCTTCATCTCATTCTCACCACAAACATCTTAGAGCCCTAGGAGGAGATAAAGAAAGGGAAAACACCAAGATCAAGATAGCTTCACACCTTATAGAAATCAAAACCGAAATTTCTCAAGAACACCATTCTTCTCCTCTCTTCTTCTACACTTTTACTACACTTTTACCCACACCTCTTGTAACCCTAAGAGAAGACAAGAAGGAGATCTTTGGAGCTTGGGGTTAGCTTAAAACTCTTGGATTCAAGGTAGGGGATTTTCTCTCATTCACTTACATTGAGGCTAGGGCCTATATATATGTAATCTTTTCACTTTAAATTATACATGTATGCTATATAATCATTTTTTCTTAATACCTTGTGACTACTATCATGATTTCAACAATATTATTGTTTGATTAACCCTTGAATCCTTTTTCTTGCTTAAAAACTTTAGATTCCAAGAGAGATGAACTTTTCTTTAAAATTGTTCTTAATTCTTGATTTCAAAACTTTAGTGTTGAATATTGTACAACAAAATAATATAAATTATGATCTCTTGTATATTTTCTTGGATTATTCGAGTATATGACACGTGTGAGAAAAATTGGGGATTTTACTATATTTGTGAAATTGTTGTGAATTGAGCATATTCTCGATTTTCTCATTATATGGGTGTTGTGATCGACTTGGATTACCTTTGAGAGATGCCGTAGAGTGTTAGAGGTTAGTCTATCCTAATGGGGGTGAGATGGTTTCCTAACACTTGTAGTGGGTTGTCATTTGGTAATGCAACCACTATCGTTCACTGGAGTTCGAACAAGGGATAGTATACTTTTCCTAGGAAGGGACTCGTCACTGCCATTGTGATGGTAGACGCCCCTTTCTAAAGTGCTTGTGACTGTGATTGTGATTGTGATTGGTGGACTAGGTATAATCGTGGGGTAGATTCATGGGAAGCAATCATCATACATGATACGGGGATGAACCGAAAATACGTGGAATTATGAGTTGGGTCGTTATTGCCGATGCATTGGTATGGGACAACGCATGGGGGAGAAGCCCTTTTTCTAAAATAGCTTAAATTGGAATATTGGTTATTATTGTTAAACTCCTTTTATTCGTTTATTTTAGTATTGCTACTGTTTAAACTTGAGATCTCTTTTAAAATGCCCCTGTTTTATTTCAAAGGTTATATATGTTACTTGTGAAATGAGACCGACCATTTTCTATATTTTAAAACCTTGTTTGAATTTGGGAGAAATGTGGCTACAGAGCTTTGTGCTCACCCCCTACAAATTACATTTTCAAGATGTTGGGCCAGAGGATGAGCTCGGTGCTAACGAGCCGTACCTTGGAGAGGCTTCACTAGAGGAGTACTTGGATCCCGAGTGGGACATCTAGAGATGTCGTTTACTTTTTGTTCTAGAGTAGAATATTCTTTTGAACCACTGTATAGTCTAGATTTCTTTTGTAATTTCTGCTGCGCTATAATAGTAAGTTTTCATTGGGAATGTAAAGGCCAAAGATGGCATATTCTTTTGGGATATTGATGTAAATGTATGAATTATTATTATGAAGTCTTCTTTATTGATGGTTTATCTTAGTGCTCTCATGGTAGGAATGATTATTGAATGTAATGCCGTCCAGGGTGTATTTTGGGGTGTTACAGTTATAGATAGTAATGCCTTCCAAGGTGAATTTCGGGGCGTTACACATTTCCAGCAAGTTAATGGTAGGGGAAAAAAGAGGAAAATTAGCAAATATGGGTTTTTTTGGTGGATGGGTGAGCAGCAAATGGTGAACATCCAATATAAAAAACTCTTTCATTGTTTAATTTTTTATTTTTTTTGTTGTGCTCTTGAGTACACTTGGGACACATAATATACATTATACATCTATAATGTGTTCACTTAACTGTAATTTCTTCTTAATTTTGTGAGCTCTGAGGTATGATTTTTTGATATTTTACATTCACTTAATGAAACAATGACATGGTTAAAACTAAATGTGGATGGGGAAGCAAGGGGTAATCCTGGGCCTTTAGATGGGGGGATAATTTTGAGAAATCATGATGGAGGTGTGGCTCTGGCAGCTTCCTGCTTTTATGGTTTGGGTTCTAATATGGCTGCTGAATGTTTTGCTCTAAGGGAAGGGTTGACTTTGATCAAGAGGTATGGTTTGGAGGATTACAAAGTCTTGATAGATTTAGATTCCCAAGTCTTGGTGCACATGGTGCTGGGGAAAATGGATTGTCTGTAAAAGCTTTTAAGTAGTCTTGATTATCATATCAGTCACATATTTAGAGAGGCAAATGTTGTAGCTTAATGTTTGGTGAAGCATGCTGTGCAAACTGCAGGTTCTGTAGATTTCTCTGGTGATTCTTCTCTGCCTTGTCTTGTGAAGGCGCTTGTTAATTCTCCAAGGCACAGGCATATCGATGTTATAGTTATCAATGATTGACTGCGTACGCAATCTTTATGTGCATGATTCATAGTTAAAATTTTTATTTGTATGTACTTGTGTGTGTATTATATTTTGTACGTGCCATATGTCATTTTGGTAATTACTCTGACAACGCTTGGGGTAGTGTAGGATGTACAACTTATTTGTGCATATGGCTTCAACAAACAATTTGAAATATGTTGCCTTTATTTTGTACTTATAGGATAAGGTAACCAATAATATGGACATGTACGGTACGAAATATGAACCACGATGTCTTAAATTTTTGTACTTTTTTTGTTTAAGGCAACGATTAATTAATGTTATGGTTCATGTGAATTTGGGTTGTGAAGTATTTTCAGATATATTCTGATTTTTTTCTAATTTTTAATATCTTTGGTGGATGAAATAAATTTATACACGACTTATAAACTTGTATTCTAAAATCATCATGTAATAGCTTGTATTTACAATACATACGCATTCTTATATTTTTCACAATATTAAAGTGGTAACCAACAATTCTCAAGCCAAAAATGAGATAGGATTGGATAGGATTCATGGGTAAAGTGATGAATTAATGTCAAAGTTATTAGAAGTTTAAAAAATTGTATTTTGTCCATATCTCAAATACATCATAAATCACTATCCAAAACAGGGATTGGATAACACAAATTAATTTTAGGGATCTTTGAAAGCGGGTACACCTAATTAGAATTATTTGGCAAAAAGTACATAGAACAAAATATTTTGAAAAAAAGTATGCAGCAGAGATACAAAGACGTAAATGTTCATTTTAAGGTCATTTAATTCAAAATCTTTTATCTTTAATGCACCTTGATTCATGTGTATTTAATAATACATATACATACATATATTTATATATGGGAGAACTTTAATATTCTATATTTGTATGTCCTCGCTTGATTCATGTGAATTTTTTTTGGAAAGTGATTTTATTTTCAAATTATATTTAATGCACCTTGATTCATGCGTTTTTTTTTAAAGTGGTTTTATTTTCAAATTATATTTAATGCACCTTGATTCATGAGTTTTTTTATTTTGGAAAGTGGTTTTATTTTCAAATTAATTTAATATCCGAAGAGTGTAATAGTGTAACAATAATAATGTAACAAGCTATATACACAAAATATTGTACTATTATATTTTTTTCAAACATATATTTTTATATAATTTTATTCAAAATAGTCCATATCCGTTTTGAATTTGTTACCACATCACAAAACTATTGAATATTGTTTTTGTTACAGTATATTGTACTGTCTTTGTTACAGTGTATTTGTTACACTGTCTTTGTTATACTGTTTTTGTTACACTATTATAGAGTTTGTATATTAACAAATTTTAAAATTCAAATAAATGATATATTCTAAAATAAGTGAAATATTAAAATTCTCCTATAAAACTAGTAGTAGTAAATATTTAATGCATAAATATAATTTGAAAATAAAACCACTTTCCAAAAAAAAAAAATTGAATCAAGGTGCATTAAAGATAATTTAAAATTTAGATATGAGATTTAACAGGAAATATATATATGTATATGTATATATACTTGTATTTATATAAATATATATATACGCAAGTATATATATAAATATATATATTTAAATTCACATAAATATATGTAATACCCCACATGTGTATATTAAAATAAAGGACATAAGTGTTTAGAATTTATTTCAATTGAAATGATAATATTGTATAATACGAGTTAATAGTAGTTAAAAAATTTAGTTTTATACGGGTAAAAGTAAGAAATTAATTGTAGTAGGACTTGCACTCATTAGGTTTGATGTAGGGAAGTATGTTGGATAAGTTAGGGTTGAAGTTGGAAGGCTTAGGAATGGATTGGAAATGAAAAAGGGATGAAACCGGTTGTGAACACTGCACGTGAACAGTGCACTGGATGCAACTTCAAGCGCGATTTCGACCTTGATTCTGTCAATATCTCTTAAAACTCAAAACATGAAAGTTGTAGATCTCTTTCTTAGAATTCCATATCATCTTGAATCATCTCAATCGGAGCTCGGATGAGAGAGTTATGCCCAGATAACGAAGCGATGTCAAAACAGCCAATTAGCTTGAACAGTGCACTGGCTGCAATTTCAAGCCCTATTTAGACCTTGATGCAGTCAATATCTCTCAAAACTCAAAACATGAAAGTTTTAGAGCTCTTTCTTATCATTCCATAGAATCTTGAATCATCTCAATCGGAGCTCGGATGAGATAGTTATGCCCAGATAACGAAGCGATGTCAAAACAGCCAATTAGCTTAAACAATGCACATGAACAGTAACATTCGGGATTTTGCTGGTTTAAAACACCATTTTCAGCCCTTTACTCTCATTTCTCTCATTCCACTCTCAAACCACTTCTCTTAGGACTCTAGAGGAAGATCAAGAAGGGAGAAAAGGGAAGGAGGAGATCACAAGAACTTGGATTCTAAGTTTAAAGTCTTGATTTAAGGTAGGTGTTTTCTCATTTTCTCTTACATTGAGGTTAGGGTTTAATCATATGTACTCATTTGCTTCTAACTCTTATATATATGTTAAATAATGTTGATTCTTGTTCTTATATCGAAAGTATCCATACTTTAACCAAGATTAGGGTTTAATCACTCTTGAATCTCACTTTCTTGCTCTAAACCTTAGTTCCTCAAGAGAAATTGATTTATCTCCATGTTCTATTGTATCTCTTTGCATTAATTTAAGTTTTGATAGCTCTTAGTGCTTCATTTCAAGACCTTGTATCTATAGTTCTTGATTGTATGATTTGTTCGTTCCTTGTTCTTAAATTCAAGACATTGTGTTCATTTGCTTTGATCATGGGAATTATAATTCATTGTTCTTGATTCCAACACTTAATCTTCATTTATTATTAATTTCAATACTCGATGGTTCCTTGTCCTTGAGTTCCAAAACTTGTTACTCTTTAGTCATTGATTACAAGAGTTGTTATTCCATTGTTGGCGCATTCTAACCTTGATATTCATTTGTTCTTGAGATAAAAAATTTGATATTTGTTTGTAGTGATTTCAAGACTTGATTGGCCCTCTACTTTGACTCCAAAGTTTGACACTCGTTTGTTATGAATCGTAATATTTGTATATTCCTTTGTTTTTGATTTCAAACCTTGTTGTTCTTAATTTCAAGCCTTGAGATCCATTCGTTCATGCTTTCAAACTCTATATCCAATGGCCCTTGATATCCTAACCCAACATTCACATGTCTTCACTTCAAAACTCTATTTCTTCATGAAGTGTGGATTTTCCCTTGGATATTCTTTTGTCTTGTTTTAAAAAGAAATTTAGTGTTTTGTGTTGAGTAATAAAATGATATTTCGATGATCTCATGTGTTTTTCTTAAATTATTTTATTGAAAGGTTACATGTGAAGTGGGATGGAAAAATTGGGGATTTTGGAATTGTTGGTTAATTGTGGAATGAAACCTTGAGGGTGAGAGGTTCTTTGTAAGGATGCTCATTCCGAAAAGGTAAAAATTGGAGAAAATGGTGATGAAATGGTTGAATATTTTTTAAAAGCGGGGGTATTGTATCTCGTGTGTGGTTGTTCGATGTGAACATGGACTGCTATCGACCGGGTATCATGGAGGGGGTAGACGTCTTCCGTAGGGGTCGGAACTTTTCCTACCACTCATAGTGGGGTTAGGGCCTTGCGAGGACTAACCCGCTATCGCCCACGGGGTATGCGTACACGTGGGACATGAGACCTCCGATTGTGACCATGCGGGATCTTACAACATACTTGTGATACGAATACAGTGTGGGTTATTGTTCATTCTACCATAGACGATTTCTACAAGAATTTTGGGTAGTATGGGATGCCACGAGAACTTGTTAGAAATAGTTTATGGTGGAAATGGATTATAAATTATATATGGGTATTGTTCAATGTACCAGATACGATTTTCACAAGAATTTTGGGTAGTATGGGATGCCACAAGAACTTGTGGAAATGGTGTACGGTGGAATGAATTATGTTTTGAAAATTGGTTGTCAATTATACTGAGTTTCACTTTTCATTCAATTACTGTTGTTGCTTAAACTTGAGATCTGTTTAAATGTCATGTTTTTCCTTCAAAAGTTATATATAATATTTGTGAAATGAGACCGACCTGTTTTACCTATTCTCCAAACCTTGTTCGAGTTTGGGAGAATTTTTCTACAGAGCTTAGTACTCACCCCCTACAAACCAATACATTTTTCAGGTAATGCTTTCAAAGAGGATCGATTAGAAGACGAGCAGGTGGATCCGGAGGGGCATATCTAGAAGGTCCTTCTTTGTATTAGATTGAAGAGTTATTTTGAGATCATGTAAAAATATAATCTTTTGTTGTTCCGCTGCTAGATGAACTCTAAATATTTTGGATGTAATTGCTATGTTTTGGCTTACTTTCTTTTGGGGATTGTAGTGTGGATATGACATATGGTGAATAAAAATGTATTTTATGATGGATAAATGGACCCGGTGTGGTCAATAGTTATGCATATGTAGACTCGATGTAGTCAATTGTAATATAATTGTACAGGTTGTGTTCTTGGGTAGAGTTCCCCGTACAAAGGAGACTCTGCCCAATTTTTTTTTTAAATATAAATGGTTGATGAATGAAACTTTCGTCGTGATGGATTTACTTAGTGCTCTCATGCGGTGAATGGTTTTTAGAATGTAATGTCACCCAAGGTGGTTTTTTGGGGGCGTTACAATATATATATATATATACAGGGTCGGACTATGAACAACGAAAGTTTTTATTTAATGAAAGCTTATGTACAAGAGTTACTTACAGAGATAGGGGAGAAGGTAGAAGATGAAAGCTATATGACAAGAGAGTGGGGTTCAGTGAGGGTGTAAGAAAGAGAGAGAAGTGGGGGTCTAAGATGCAGTCCTCCACAAGTCAAGCCTACATCTCTTCATATAGAGTCGGACTTGAATTCCGGATTTCAAAATAAAAAATACTATTTACAACTTTATACTGTTCATTAATATATATTGACGTCAGTGCGTACGTTAACAATACTGTAGACTGTTGTACAATTTTATTATTCACATAGTGACATCAGGGAGTGCATCACTTCTTTAGGGTCGATTTTATCCAAAACTTTAGATTTATCTGATTATTTCCTGTGCAGTAAATTATACAGGATATTTCTGTCATTATCATCACAGAGATTTATCTCAATATCATAATTTAGCAAGTCTTCATTAATTTCAATGTCATCGTTAATAGGGGTATATCCCTGAGAATCCATAAAGTCTCATCAGAGTTAATAGAAGTGGAGATTTTCTATTTTTCTCCCCCACTTTATCTTTCCCTTTGCCTTTTATGCCAACTGTTGGAGTATTAATGAGATCCATCATTTTGGTTTTACCCATACCAAATGTAGACATTACCTGAAGACGGAATTCCTCCATGACTGCTGCTTTAAGCTGCTCAATGTTTAAATGTGATATTTCTTTTTTAATTTGTTCTTTAAAAACTTCAACAGGGTTGAGATTAGTTCCATTATTTATATTGGTGGGGACCTGTAACGCCCCAAATACCATCCTAAACGGCATTACATTCTAAAACCATTTACATCATGAGAGCACTAAATAAATCCATCCATAAAAAAAATTTCATTCATCCACCGTTGATATTTAAAACATCATCCCAAAAGAATATGTCAAACTATGACATTTACATCCCAAAAGAATTAAATTACACTTGCAGCGGAAACGTAAAAATAATGTTAGACTTTACATTTCCTCAAGAGGAATTTTCTAGTCTAGCATCAAAATAAAGTGTCGCTCTAGGCGCACCCCTCGAGATCTACGTTCCCTTCTATGGGAGCTTCCCAATGCACTCGCTCATCAACTCCAAGCTTCTTCTCTAGGTAATAATCTGAAAATATTATTTGTAGGGGGTGAGCACAAAGCTCTGTAACAAAATCCTCCCAAACTCAAACAAGGTTTAGAAAAAATAAAAAACAGGTCGGTCTCATTTTTCAAATATTATATATCAATTTTGAAAGAAAATCGGGACATTTAAATAGATCTCAAGGTTACACAACAGTAATAATTAAATGGAAATAGTAAAAAGGTTTTTTCAACAAGAAACCATTTCCACAACAACAAACAATAGTTAACAATCTCATGTATATTGGTTCATCCTCGTGCCATGTACGTTGATTGCTTCCCATGAATCTACCCAACGACTATACCTAGTTCACCAATCACAATCAAATCACAAATACTTTGGAAAAGGGAGTCTACCATAACAATGGCAATGATGAGTCCCTTCCCAGAAAAGGTATACCAACCTTAGTTTGAACTCCAGTGAACGATAATGGTCATATTACTAAATGACAACCCACTACAAGTGTTAGGAAACCATCTCACCCCCACCGGGATAGACTAACCTCTAACACTCTACGGCATTTCTCGAAGGCAATTCAAGTCCATCACAACAATCATACAATAAGAAAACCAACATATTCGCAATTAACTAACAATTTACAAAGTATTAACAAAATTCTCAAATTCATCATGTGACGATTTCAATAACCAAATATGAAAAATGCAAGAGATCACAACAACATCATTTTATTACTCAACACCAAGCTCTATAGGTTTGAAAGCAATCATAAAGGAAGAAGTTAAGAAAAAAAATCCAACACTCTCTAAAAAAAACTAGGGTTTTGAAATCCAAAAGATATTTCATAGGTATTCAACCATAACTTTGATAAAACATGTACTTTTTGTCAAAAATACTAAGAGAGGATGATTTCATATCATATGTATAACATTTAAAGCAAAACATACACTATATACATAAGCCCTAACCTCAATGTAAGAGAAAGAGAAGAATCCCCTACCTTATATTCTTGAAAGCTAGGTTTTAATCTTGTATCTCCCCTTTAAACTCTTGTTTTTCTATTCCTTTCTTCCTCTCTTCTATTCCTTTCTTCCTCTCTTAGGGTTTCTAAGGTTAGAGGGGCCGAAATGGAGCCAAAGGAGGCGTAATAATGTATTTATAGGGCAAAAATAGACCCCAAATCGCAACATTAAACTGTCAAAATTCTTTCGACCGTACCGGTACGATACAGTACTGGTATGTTGTATCGGTACATCTAACTCTCTAGACCAATTTGCTCCGGAACACAATACCGGTTTGGTTCAGTACCGGTACGGTTTTGCCCAATTTTGCCTTTTGCCTCTGTTTTTCATTTCCAATTCATCTTAAACACTTCCAAATCCAACCCAAACTTACATAACATACTTTTGTACCCTAAACATAGTTGATAGAAGTTATTTTACAAGATATGTCATATATTCACTAGCTAAATCGGCTTAAACTATTATTTTTACAATATTAGTAGTTATAACTGATGGGTTTCATTTCTACACCATTTCATATATTTAAATATTAATCAATCTATCATTACATCACTTTTACACATGTGGGGATTTATAGGACCATAGTAGTAGAAGTGGAAGCTTTATCTTTAGAAGTTTCATCTTCTTCTTTATCCATGTCTTTAAAACATTCTTCAATAATTTGACATTTACAGTCAGTTGGGTAATTATTTCAATAACGAACTTGGTATTCCCGGATTAATCTGGGATGTCTATTATGATTATAATCACAGGCCAAAGACCAAGCCCAAATTCATGAAACGAAAAAATCGATTGAAAAGTTGATAATTTACTTGTACAAAATATCATTATCCTTTAAGAATGGACTTTTTTCTTTACATAAGTCAAAACATTTTTTCATTCTTTCAGGGTATATCCTGTCAATAGCACCATGAGTTTCCAACCAATCATAAAACCAGTTAGAAATTTTCAAACAAGTTTAAGTGAATTGGAAGAACCATGTATGTCTTAAATTACTAGCTTCTTATAAGAAAGCATTAGTCCAAGCTTCAATATAATCAAAATAGTTATTCTCCGTATATGGAGAAGTACTTAATGTTCTGGGGAGAACAAAATCAAGATCCCAGTCTTTAGCATATATTACCTTTAGTATGAGAGCTTTACTATATTAAGGATCTTTACGATCACCATAGTTATAAAATCTCTGGAACTTAATAGAGTTAGTTTCAATAAGAATATTTTCATAGTATTCTCTGTTTTTAGGTCCAGAAAATAAAAAATCATTATCTATAGTCATAAATTTTCTTGCAATACAATATGGATCGGTCATCCAATTAACTTATTCATAATCAAGAGTTATTATACTGTTATAAGCAGGCAGAGTATTTAACTCTGTATAATTTAGTTGAGGTTTCGCAACTAAAGCTTCTTTAATAGATTTTTTAGATCGAATGACAGTATAACCATCATTATCTTTATCATCACGTTTATGTGAAGATGAAGATTCACCTTTATGTGAAGTTAAAGATCCTTCTTTAAGAAGTTGATTATTAACAACTTAAAGTTTTTATGATTCAGTTAAAGGGGGATAATAGGCATTGACCTAGGCTTTTCCGCAAGCCTTCCTCTTCTGCGGCCTCTGCCACGGGTATTACTCTGACCTCGATTCATGAGAACCCTACAAAAATTTCCTAGTTAGAAAGTTGGGAAGAGAATTTAACTCTCCTTTAACATATTTAATTTTAAAATAAAAACAAATAAAATAGTCTATCATCTTGCAAAAATCTGTTTAGATACAATATTCTTGACATCCTATTCAAGAATATTTTTAGCAAAACTACAGTCAATTCATAGTAAAAATTCTTGATTTAATAAATCATCTTGAAATTTACTAATACATTTAACAATGGATAAAATTTCTTTTTTAATAGTAGAATAATTTAATTGAGTGGATCCCCATTTTTCAGAAGTAAATCAGACAAGAAATTCTTTATTAGAAATAGGGTTTATTTGTTTTAAAATGCCTCCATAGCCTATATCAGAGGCGTCATTTTCAACAATTTTATACCATATAGGATTTATCAAAGAAAGACATGGTAAATATTTAGTTTTAAGTTTTATCTTTTTGACTGCTTCTGCATTAAAATCTGTCTAGGGAGACGGATTCGTTTTAAGTCTATCATATAAAATAGTAGTATCTTGTGTAAGATTTTGATAAAAGTCGGCTAAAATAATTAAACTTCCCAAAAATCTTTGTAGTTGCTGCTTTTTTTTAATTTCATCAGGAAATTGAGAAGTAAATTCAATACTTCTTTTAATTGGGATTATATTCCCTTGTTCAATATAATGTCCAAAAAATTTGACTTTTAATTGAAATAATTTAATCTTTATAGCAGAAAGAACAAAATCATTGTTTTTAACAATTTGAATGAATCTATTTAGATGTTTAAAATGTTGATCAATAGAATCATAAAAGATTAGTATGTCATCAATATAAACAATGCAAAATGCATAATAAGGATTAAAAATATCATTCATCATATTCTGAAATTCAGAGGGGGCATTTTTAAGTCCAAATGGCATAACATTTCATTCATAATATCCAAAAGGTACTGTGAAAGCAGTTTTATACCTGTCTTCCTTAGCAATTTAGATCTGTCAATAACCTGATTTTAAGTCAAACTTAGAAAAAATCTTTGTGTTATATAATCGAGATAATAAATCATTTTTATTAGGAATAGGATATCTAATCCATTGCAAAACTTTATTTAAAGGTTTATAATTTATTACAAGTCTAGGAACTCTTTGTTACTTCTCTGCAGCATTGTTAACATAAAAAGCTGCACAACTCCATTGGAAATAGCTTTTTCTAATTAATGATTTTTCCATTAAGGAATCAATTTCCTTTTTATAAAGTTTCAAATATTCTTTATTCATTTGGGTTTGCCTAACCTTAGTGGAAATATCTTTTTCATTAAATTCCTTAATATATGGTAGGGTTACCATATGTTTCTTTCTATTCCAAAAGATAGTAGGAAAAGTATCACAAATTTTCATAGTTATCTTAGTTTCAATTTATTTGATTTTTTGTATAATTTTAGGAGAATTAAGTTTATCAGATAAATTTAAGATTTTGATCTCTTCTTTTAAAAATTTCAATTGATTCTCTTTATGAACCAGATTCTCTTTTATTTGATTTATTAATTTTGTCTAGGTGGAGTTATTGTAACGCCCCAAAATTCACCCTGGACGGCATTACTATTTAAACCATTCATATCATGAGAGCGACTAATAAAAAAAAACATACATACATAACGTTTCAATCATCATACATAATATCTACATTATTGTCCAAAAGAAATATATCAAACTATGGCAATTATATCTCAAAAATTAAGTGTCTTGCAGCGGAATAAACCTAACATCATTCTAACAATGTCTCAAAAATGCCTATCTAGCTTAGGACATAAAAAGAGAAATTCCTCTAAGCCATCCCCTCGGGATCCACGCTTCTATCCATATGATCTTCCCAAGTGACCTGCTCATCGACTCCGAGTTCTTCCTTTAAACCGAAATCTGTGAATAATATTGTTTGTAGTGGGTGAGCACTAAGCTCTGTAGCAACATTCTCCCAAACTCGAACAAGGTTTGGAAAACATATAAAACAGTTCGGTCTTATTTTCCAAAATACCATATATAACTTTTGAAAGAAAACAAGGACATTGATACAGATCTCAAGTTTAAGACACAATCATAAGGTAAATAAGAAATGCAACCAAGTATAATTGACAACTAATTTTCAAAACATAATCCATTCTATCATACACCGTTTCCACAAGTTCTCATGGAATCCCATATTTCCCAAGACTCTTGTGGAAACCGTATCTGGTCCAATGAACAATAACACATATATAATTTATAATTTATTTCCACCATAAACCATTTCCAACAAGTTCTTGTGGCATCCCTTACTACCCAAGACTCTTGTAAAAATCGTCTATGGTAGACTGAACGATACACGTCTGTATTCGTATATCAGGTATGAAGCAAGACCTCACATGGTCACCATCGAAAATATCATGTACCATGCAAGTACACACTAATGTTACCCCGTGAGCAATAGTGGTTTAGTCTTACCGAAGTACTAACCCCACTATGAGTGTTAGGAAAGATTCTTAGCAAAGAAGACGTCTAACCACTCCATAATACCCGGTCAATA
>CM042193.1:25588791-25634543 GCA_023539305.1 Ilex asprella | reverse complement strand
TGGAATATTGGTTATTGTTGCTAAACTCCTTTTATTCGTTTATTTGATTATTGTTACTGTTTAAACTTGAGATCTCTTTTAAAATGCCTCTGTTTTATTTCAAAGGTTATATATATTACTTGTGAAATGAGGCCGACCGTTTTCTATGTTTTAAAACCTTGTTTGAGTTTGGGAGAAATGTGGCTACAGAGCTTCGTGCTCACCCCTTACAAAATTATATTTTTCAGATTTGGTGCTAGAGGAGGATCTTGGCATCGACGAGCCGGGACATTGGGAGGCTCCTCTCGAGGGGAACCTAGATCCTGAGGTGGATATGTAGAGCTGTAGCTTCTTTTGTACTAGACTAGGACATTCTTTTGGAACATTGTGTAGTCTAGTTTCTTTTGTTTATTCTGCTGCGTTTCTTTAATTAATTTTTTGTAATAGCCATGACACGACCTATTCTTTTGGAATGATAGTGTGGATATGATATATGGTGAATGAAAGTTTATCTTATGATGGATTAATGGACCCGGTGAGGTCAATTGTAGTATAATTGTACAGGTTGTATTTTGGGTAGAGCTCCCCGTACAGAGGAAACTCTGCCCTAATTTTGTTAAAATATCGATTGTGATGAATGAAACTTCCTTATTTATAGATTTATTAAGTGCTCTCGTGAGATGAATGGTGATTAAATAGTAATACTGCCAAGGTGTGTTTTGGGGTGTTACAGTACGTTACTATATAACGATAGAAATATGAGGGTTTACAGTTATAAACTCAAATAATATTTGTTGACCGTTTATGGTAGTCAAAATTCTTTTAGAATCAATTCTTTCAATATGTTCGATTAAGGATAAAAATGGAGTACCTAAAATTACCAATTGATTTAAATTATCAATAAGAATAAAAGTTGTAGGAATACAAATACCTTGGTTACATACCAAAATATTAGAGAGTTTAAAATTTATATTTAATTTTGAACCATCAGCAACACTTACTGACTGAGTAGTTTTTTCAAAATATTTAGTTAGAATTAATCCTATATTTATGCAGTTCATATCTGCTCCATTATTAATTAAAGTAATACTTTCAATAGTAAATTCAGAATTTATAACTAATATGATTTTAACATACCATTTTTTATAAGTTATTTTTTCTAATACATTTGAGTATTCAACATTATAACAATGTGATGTTGATGTTTTATCATCTTGGTTGTCATTTTCTTTAGGAGGTAATTTTTCCAAGGCTAGAATCTAAGCTTTCCAGACTTTTATGTTTTCTGTGACATAGTGAACTTCTTTCTTTAAATCCATAACCGTAAGAGTTGTTTCTTCTTTTATGGAAAGTGATTTATCACTCATGTGACTTTCGGATCTATTAATGACTTCTTTTAAAGAATAAGGTTGAGACAAATTAGGTCTCTTCTCTTCTGGGTTTATTTTTTCTTCTGGATTTATCTACAAATATTGTTCAATAGTTTTTCGTTTAGAATCTAGATCTTGAATTTTATCAATAAGATCAAGAATAAAAGTTTGTGACTTAGTCAAAGTATTTATACTTAACCCAAATAACGCCCCAAAATACACCTTGGAAGCATTACTAGCTAATCACCATTCACAACATGAGAGCACTAAATAATTCCATCAAATAAAAAGTTTTATCCATCAACCATGGATATTTAATACAACATCCCAAAAGAATTAAATTACACTTGCAACGGAATTATAAAGATAATGTTAGACTTTACATTGCCTCAAAAGGAATTTCCTAACTTATCACAAAAGAAAATAGAACACTAAGTGTCCCTCTCAGGGTCTACGTTCCCTTCTATGGGAGCTTCCCAATGCACTCACTCATCAACTCCAGGCTCCTCCTCTAGGCAATAATCTGAAAATATTATTTGTAAGGGGTGAGCACTAAGCTCTGTAGCAACATTCCTCCCAAACTCAAACAAGGTTTAAGAAAACATATAAAATCGGTCGGTCTCATTTTGCAAATATCATATATCAATTTTGAAAGGAAGCAAGGACATTTCAATAGATCTCAAGTTTAAACAATAGCAGTAATTCAATAGAAATAATAAAATTCATTTCTCAACCATAAGTTAAATCAATATACAATTAACAAACTATTTCCAAACATAATTCATTCCACCATAAACGATTTCTAACAAGTTTTTGTGGAATCCATACTTCCCAAAACTCTTGTAGAAATTGTTTCTGGTACAATGAACAATAACCCACAACTGGCATTCGTTAATCCCCATTGCCATGTATGTTGATTGCTTCTCAGGAATACATTCAACGATTATACCTGTCCACCCATCATAATCACCAATCATAATTTCTTCGGGAAAGGGCGTCTACCATACCAATGACAGTGACAAGTCCTTTCCCAGGAAAGGTATATCAACCCTAGTTCAAACTCTAGTGAACGATAGTGGTTGCATTACCAAATGACAACTCACTATAAGTGTTAGGAAACCATCTCACGCCCACTGGGATAGACTAACCTCTAACACTCTACGACATCTCTCGAAGGCAATTCAAGTCCATCGTAACAACCATACAAGTGAGAAATCAACATATTCTCAATTAATCAACAATTCCACATCATACCAAAATTTCCAATTTTAACATGTGTCATACGGTAGAATAATCAAAGAAAATATACAAGAGATCATCATCAATATCATTTTGTTGTACAATATCAAACACTAGAGTTTTGAAATCAAGAACAAAAAAGAAATCAAGGGAAAAACTCATCACTCTTGAAATCTATATTTTTGAAGCAAGAAAAATGGGTATCAATCCTAACTTCATGTAAAACATGATAATAATTGCAAGGGAACCAAGAAACAAAGAACTCATAGCAAATACATACTAATAAGAGTCAAAATATGTATATGTATTAGCCCTAGCCTCAATGTAAGAGAAAGAGAAGAAATCCCCTACCTTTGTTCCTTAGTTTTTGGGAAGAAGATGAAGGTTTGACCTTTTTGGACGTGTAAATCCCTCTTGACTTTATGTTTTTCTTTTCCTTTCTTCCTCTCTAGGGTTTTCTAGGATTAGAAGGGATGAAATGGGGCGAGAAGAGGCATCTTAATGTATTTATAAGGTGAGAAACGAACCCTAAATTGCGACTTTAACTGTCAAACCTCTTTCGGTAGTACCGGTATACAGTAACGGTACGGTACAGTTCCGGAGCATAGTACCGGTACGGTAAACTCACTGGACCAAATGATTCTGGAACACCGTACCGGTACAGTTCAGTACCGATACACAGTACCGGTATAGTTCAGTACTGGTAAGGTTTGCTTATTTCCTCCATTTTTTATTTCCAATCCATTCTAAACTCTTCTGAAGTCAACCCAAACTTATACAACATACATTTGCACACCAAACATAGTTGATAGAAGTTCTATTACAACTATTCCATATATAAAATTACTATACACCTTTATCATTATATTACTATAAACATGTGGGGGTTTACAACTCATTCACATTTGTGCTAAATTTTTTAATAGCTTTTTTAGCTTTGTAATAATAACATGTAGAAGCAACATGTCCTCTTTTGCCACACTTAAAACATTTAATAGTTGATTTATCTCTTTCTTTAAGGACTTTGTCGTTATCATCCTCATTTTTATGGAAAAGTTGACCTAGGTTTAAATCTTCATCCGAAGAGTCATTTTTAGAAATTATTGTATTAATTTGTGGACTTTTATGTTCAACTGTGTTTATTAATGTAGATGACTTTATACTTGTTTTTTAAAATGTGTCATTTAAATTTTTCTTGAGTTTATTTATAAACTCAAAATTTTCAATAGCATAAATAAAATATGTAATTTGATTAAAATTATTTTTATCTAACGAAGCATAATAAGTCAAAAACCAGCTAACAAAAGGAATTATCCTTTTTTCCCTTTCTATATAAAGGTAAAACATTTCTTTATAATTTTGAAATTTTTCGGGAGTCATTTTTTTAAAATGTCAATTCCTAAATTTTTCATATTTAGGAAGATTAAACTCTGCATTAATTTCTTTTTTATTAACAACAAATTCTTTTTGGTGTATATCTATAAAGATTATAGTTGAAATCCGACTTCGGATGGGGTTGGATCAATATAATCTTCTTCTAGAGAAGATTCATTATAAAGTTCTTTATTTTGTCAATAAATTCCATGGGAAATCTAATTACAAAAGGTTTTTATACTTTCAATTATGAGTTCTTTATCTCTTCTTCGATTTTGGACCGAAGAAGTAAATCTTTTTAAAGGAGTGCAATATACTGATGAAGTTTTTGCTTTATCAGATAGTTTTAAACGATTTTTTAGAATTATCTCTAGCAAATTTTATCAAAACATCACATTGCGTTGATTGGGAGATTTGAGTTATTTCTTCATTTATCTCTGATTTTTTAGGAACCACAACCTCCAACTGCCAGGTTTATGGAAACTGGATATCTGACCATTTAATGGTTTTAGGAATTTTAAGTTTATTTTTAATTATATTAGTTTCAATTAAAGTGGTTTGATCTTTAAGGTTCAAAAGCTTAGCTTCAGGACACAACATATTCATAACTTTATAATAAACTCTATAAACAAACACAATTATATATGTGTCATCTTTATAATTATAACCATAAGTTTTAATGTTGCATGTTAAAACATCCAAAATATTTTTATCTGTCAAAGATACAAAAAGATTAAGAAAATAATTAAAATAAACTGGACCAGTACTTAAACTGGACTGCATAACACCCATTAAAGACTGATTAAAATCAAGATATCTAGCATCTCTTAGTGCTAACATAAAAGATACATTTAATCATTGAAGAGTTAAATGTCTTAAAGTAATATGAACTAATCCAATATGCAAAAACTTATAATTTTTCTGAGCCTTTAAGATTTCTCTTTCAGTTAATAGTTGTAAAATATCTCCATTCTAATAAAAAAGAATAGTCATTTCAATTGTTTTAATAGTTAAATTCGCCTTAAAATCAAAAGTACCAATATTATAAATTTTCTTAGTGGGATACTGGGGTATATCCCAGTTCTGCAATTTATTTTTAATGTCATAGAATTCTATTTCTTCCATATTTTTAACATAATCATCTTTATGATTAAATTTAAATTTAAATAGATTTAAAACTATAGTGGTATTTCAAAGAGTGTTCTGTCGACTTATATGTTTCACTATTACCTCCTTCCAATTGCTATTGTAATTTGTCTTTTAATTCTATTGTAGTACTATATATGTATATATGATTGTTTGAAATTCAAATTTTGTATTTATGTATATATAAAAACGTGTATCTATATATATATATATATACTTGTATTAAAGTTATTCTATAAAATTAGGAGATGTTTAATGTACCACTTTCCAAAGAAAAGTGGTGTATTAAATACACATGGATTAATGGAGGGCAAAAATGTCTCAAAAAATTAGTAAAATTCAAATAATGCACTTAGATACAAATAAGTATCAAAATTAAGGACTTAGTTACCCAATATTTTTTCTGTGTATTTTTTTACAATTAAGTCTAATTTAGTGTATCTCCTTCTAATTTTTCCTTACTTTTATCGTCCTATAAATCTGGTCCATTGAAATTTCATTGGACTGATTTGAAATTTAAATTCAATCTAGTCATTTCCATCAATAAATTGCCAAACACACTATTAGTGTTTAAAAAGAGATTTAGTTTGAGAAATACGTTTTCAAAAAATATATTTTTGAGGAGAATAGGTATAGGAAAGAGTTCCATTTAATGCTATAAGAGTGGCACGATTTATACTTTTTCTGTCAAAAACGTTGATATCAATAAAGGTTTTTTGAGTTTTTTTTTTGGATAATTACCAAAAAAAAATAAATAAGGGTTTTTGGTTACTGGTTTTTGTTGGTATCAGAAATGGCAATCTGAGTACTCTTTTTTCTTTTAATCCATTTCGAATTTCTGTCTTTCTTCTTTGTTTGGACTGATTGTGGTCTCTTTCACACCCAAATCAAAGACCTTATTAACTACTGAATTAAGTTCACCGTCACCATTACTTTTCTACTTTCTTTTATTTCTGTTCTTTTTTTTTTCTTGCCATTCTTTTATTCCGGTTCCAAAATTGGCATTTATTGCATCTTTTGAGTTTATGGTTTTCAGATTTTTCTCATGGTCTAACCAAACTTGTTGCATTTTCTCCATCGGCAGGGACAGAAATTCAATGTGCCCAATTAATCAACTGTGAAGCCAATCACCATTGTATTCGTCAGTATCTTCTTCTCTTCGGGTTCCTTTGTGATCTTTATTTGAGGTGTTCTCCAGTGCATCTCACTTGGCTATTTTTGGGGTTTTTTGTTTCTATTCTTCCTTCCCTCTGTGTCTGACACATCTACCGACTAACCAGTTGTACTCATACCCTCTTGGAGAAATAACCCAGATCCCAGTTTGAAGTACTATTCTAGAGAATTCCATGGTTGTGCAGATGGTTATTTCAGCTTAGATGTGGGAGTAATTCTGTGGGTTTCTTTGTATATTCCTGTGGGTGTAACACTTGATACTGGATTCAAGTAAACTCAGATGACGGCCAATGAATCAGGCAACAGCTCCGGATGGAGTAGAGAGCAGGATAAGGCATTTGAGATTGCCCTGGCAACTTATTCTGAGGATTCTTCAGATCGGTGGGACAAAATTGCAGAAGATGTTCAAGGGAAATCTTTAGAAGAGATTAAAGACCACTACGAGCTATTAGTTGATGACATTAACCGGATTGAGTCGGGCTGTGTGCCTCTGCCTTCCTATGATACTACTTCAGATGATTCAACGAGTCGCGCAGGTGATGAAGGAAGTGGTAAGAAGAGTGGCAATTTTGGGCACTTCAACAGTGATGCTAATCATGGAGGTAAGGCCTCAAGGTCAGATCAGGAGCGCCGCAAGGGTATCGCCTGGACAGAGGATGAGCACAGGTGAATGACCATTGTAGTTCTAGTGTACTCTCCTATATGGTCTTCTTCGATTCTCACACACATATTAATCTTGGTTATTGCTGCTTTACCTTAGTGATTAGTGGGTTTTCTTTTGACTTAGTAAGAACATGATATACTTACGTGGTTACTTATATCTCACTATGTTTGTTCTTGTCACGAGAACTAATGTACAACTGCAACTTTGCATATGGTGTAGTATGTTTGCTTGAACCAGTGGTTTCAAAAAGTTTCAAGCTCTCATTGCTTTTCTGGTTGCATATGCCTTAATTTTGTCATTGTTGTCATTTTGCAATTTTAATATTTGCCACAAATTATTAATGTTATTCAAGAATTCGTTCATCAATCATAAAGCCTTGAGATTGTAGTATAATCTGGATTTTTTAACTGGTTGAACAATAATCTTGATTGAATGGACCTCGTTAGAACAGAGTTCCCAGCACAAGCCTTGAGATTTTGTTGCTCCTGTTTGCCATACCTACCTCTGTAAACAAAGGGATGTAGTTATTAGTTTCGTATCTTTATCATATCCTTCTTATCTGCTGTAGAGATTTTTGTTTTTTCGGACAACCTATTTTAGAAAAGTTGTAGTTTCTGGGATGTACTTCAGCAGTTTCGGTGAATCCGTTGTTTATTAACTTCTGGATGTCTACGCATGGTTGGCAGTGTTACCCAGAAATTTGCCATTAGCGGGGTTTCAATTGTAGGAAGAGCATGATGTGAAATATCTACAATAGAAGATAGAAAGAGAGGGTAGGGGAGAGAACTTTTTATTTTGCTGGTGAGTAATGGACGAAAGGGTGAACATGAATCCTAAAACACCTTTATCAGTTTCATAATAGTGTCTGGCCAAATTATTTATGGTTTATGGTTCCCCAGAAAACAAAGATATGCCGATTATTGCCGAAAGGTAAAAAAGTCTGCAGAAACCCAACTGTGTTTCAACAGTTGGCAGCTCCACCCGCTGAAAAGTATGAAAGTTCCTTTTCTTATGTACCTCGTGATGTAACAAGTTGCGACAGTTCTTTACTTTTCCCTACCACACCAATCCTCTTTCTGTCCTCTGAACGTGTCCATCATTGACTTTGCAATCCTCTAATGATTACTAAATGGAGGGAAAGAGAATAGATGAAATAAAAGGCCAACACTCACTCTTCATTTAATAGCTATTTGCCATTAAGTCCACAATGTAATAATGAGGGACCGCGGCTCTATGGCCAGATTGGGGAGAAGACAATTCCTTCAAAGCTTTGACTTTTATTTCGAGGAAGAATTTCTCACCAAAACAAGAAAAGATTGAGAGGTACTTTGATAGGATCAAAAAAGTAACTTCTAGCTTAATTTTGCCATCTACCTCAGACGAATTGATATCCTATTTATAAAGTATAAGTTGTTGGATTTAAGACTTTTGAACTTAAAGGTGGGATTGTATAGGTCAACAAAACGATGAGGGGTCGTTTGGTTTTAGGATTTAAATGGTGGATTAAGGAATCATAATAGATTAAAATTCTCTTTTCCAATTTTATGCTGCATTTGGTTGCAAAAAATAGTCCGTATTATATGTAGTCTTATTTTAAATGCTTATTCAAATAATACAATCAATCCGTACTATTGAGCCGATTATAATACCAGTTCAAATGTATTAAGTTATAAATTTACTATTTTACTTACCAAATAAACAAAAACATTAATAACTATACAATTTTGATGGTTTTTTAGTCAATATGTAATTAGTACTCTATTATCTCACTTTTAATTCAGTGTCTTACCAAACATTGTATTGCAATGTGTAGTATTTTTTTTTCATATTTAATCTTGTATTTAATCCGTTTCTACGGAATTCGCGTGTATTATTTAATACAATCATCCCGAGAGGATGCATCCTTTCAAGGGCGCACATGTGTAACCTATTTTATGGGGCTTGTTAGTCTTTCTCTTGGCTTTCCTCCACTTGTCCTACATACTAAAGCAAAAGGAATCGGGTTTGGCTAAGCAATGAATCCACCAACACTTACTTACTGTAGTGGTAGTTTGACCTCACTTCTAGCATCCTTATTGTTACTGCTTGAGGAAGCTTGAACTCTCTTTTTAGCTTGCTAGAAAACTGCATGGCATGTTCTTTGATGGGTTTTTTTTCGGTTGACCAAGAAAAATATTTTATATAGAAACCCTAGCAATAGGAAGGATCAATATGTTTTTCTATGAATAGTATTATATGAAATCTCTGAATTCGTCTTCGTTGCCAACCTCAAATAGTTGGGATAAAAGCTTTGTTGAGTTAGTTTAGTTGACATAATAGAATAATGTATGTTGGGGCAATCTTACTATAGTTAGAGAACATTTTTTTTTGAATTCCAACAACATATATATATGCCAAGTAGGGGTTACGATGTCAATTTATTTGGCTAAACTCTTGCATTCCTAGGTTTTAACCTAGCCACTCTTGACATAAAATATTTTTTGGTATCTGTCAAAATATCACTTGCATCTAGACGTAACCAGCGTTGGTATCATTTAATGGCTACTTTGGTACGGAAAATTCATAATAGTTGCCGAGGTATTTCATGCATCTGGACACGTACCTGTTCATTTTTGCAACTCAAAAGTAGTGTTTAGTTCATTACGATTATCTAGCTATTGAGCATCAGAATTTCTTTAAGTGTATAGTTTTGTTCAGCTCTGAAACAAACGTTTCGAAAATATTTCCGACATAGAATAGAAACTAAGATTTTTTGAAAATCCTTTGTCCAAAACATACCGATACACCTCAAAACACCTTGAAACATTTCCAACACCTCTCGAACCATATAAATTTTGATATTCAATCACTGACAAAAGTAGTTTTAGATGCATAGAAGATTGGTAACGCTTGAAGCACACTCAAGCATTGGGTCGAGATCTATTGTGCTACATTTCGACCTCATGGGTGTTTAAATTGGAGATAAAGTTCCCGTTTTTTCCTTCACTTCTATAGCAATGCCTTCGAGTATGAAGATACTCTATTGTTGCGTGCACGTGTTGTATTTTTATATTTATGCTCGTTTGAGGCTTATCTTGGACGATGGGGGTCCTCCATTGGCTCCCAGACACATATCCCAGAAGAAATGCACCACATTAGAGTTTCACTACCCCATTGTCACATTGTGTCAAAGGCAGATTAAGCACAGATGAGCCTCAGGTAGGGAATATTGCAATGCTGCATAAATGAATCAGTTGGCATGCTGCATATGATTTATAAAGCTAGGTATCAGTTCTTTGTGAAGGCATCTATCCCATGTTGATTGTCAGTTTGGTTGTTTGAAAAATGTTCCTTCGTTTGGGAGAAAGCTACTGATTAAGACCAATCAAACATGAAATAGATTGCAACAAAGCATGTTGTTGTGGGTCAAGAGAGCCCATCCGTTGCAGTAGCCTTAATGCCAAACATGGTTCAATTTTCACCAAATTCTTCATGTGAAATACTTATTTCACTTTGGTGGCTTGAGGAAGAGATTAGTAATATGTTGCACTTATAAGATCAGCATAGATACGGAGAATTGTATTGACACTCGAAGTTAAAGTCCAGTATCTAGGGCAGAGTCTTTTAAAAATTACAAATATGCATGCTCGTGGCTGCCAGTGTTATCTAAAGGACACCTAAGCCAAGTTAGGTGAAGCCAGCTCGCCTCAAGTAGTCCAAGGCAAGGTGATTTTTCGGTATCAAAGCTTAAGCACAAAAAGCGAGGGCCTCAAGATTAATCTCCAGGTGACGAGGCGAGCTTTTTTCTTTGTTGGCTTTGTTGATCTATTATGGACCTTTAGATCTGCCCAGTTGGACAAAAGTTTTGATGTGCGTTAACACACCAGGTTGAGGCTCAATGTATATATATGTTAACCTAATCCCAATAGATCTGGATCAATCTATTGGAATCCGGGAGAAAGAGAAACGAAACTTGAAGTTCTTTAATAATTGGACCGTGTTCTAAAATGTTAAGATTTGAGATATTATTGTTGTTTGTTTGAATTTAAATGTTTATACTTTTGGTTGCAATTAAGATTTGAGATATTATTGGTGTTTGTTGGAATTTAAATGTTTATGTTTTTGATTGCATTTGAATATTTAGTATTTGAGAAGTTGGAACTTGAATATTAGTTCCTGCTCCCTAGAATGTTAATGCATTGTTTGGTACAAAGGAAAAATAGAAGGATGAAAAGCTGGAGGGATGAATAAAATATCATGTTTACTAGGGAAGAAAAATAGGAAGGATGAAAAAGTGAATGGATTAGTTTTCCTTTTAACTCACCAAAATCAATCTCTCCAAAATTAAGAGAAAAAATGGATGAAAAGTTAATTTTGTGTGTTGAAATGTATGCTATTTGTTTATATATCTTTTGATATATACATATATATCATATTTATTAATTATACATTATGTATACATTAATTTCATATATAGATATAATGGTAAAGTAAGTATTTATACTTTTTCCATCCAATCAAACACAAAAAAATATTTTTTTTTACTTTTCATCTGTCGTACCAAACATAAATGAAAGAACGAAGGATTTCTCCTTTGAAAGATAGAAAGTGTATCACTCACTTTCCATCCTTCCATTTTTTCATCCACTCTATCAAACACATCATAATAATGAAATATTTGCTTGTTTTTTATACTATTAGCCACGTTTCACCTCTTGCCTTGGCCTTTGTACACTTGAGTGCATTGGCTCGCTCTAAGCTTGGTTGCTTCACGTTGGCAATTCATGGAAGAAGGCGGGCTTTGTGATTTTCTTAACATTGCAGTTTTTAGTGGTTGGAACATGGGGTACGTCCTGGTTGTGGTGTCCTTGACTCCTTTGGCACTATAGTACCATTGTTGTTCTCTTTTTAGTAATTGTCCTTCTGCTATGCCACAAACTCTTCCTTATCTTCCTTTGCCTATTATTGCCATTAGTTTGTGATATCTATGGTGGGTGTCTTGAGACACTCAAAACTGGATCATACTGGAGTTATGCCCAATGTCACTCAATCATGGAAGATATGTAGTGGGGATAATTAACAATCTGCTTTTAAGGATGTTGATTCTAGGCTAGAGGTCAAAAGAAATTTCTAAGCATTGCAAAGTGGATATTTTGTGAGTAGTAAGGTCTTTGGTTTATGCATGCCATCTATTCTGTAGAGTCAGATGACCAGAGGCAACACTGAAGGTGATTTTGATGTTGGACGTTTATAACGCCCTCAAAACCACCCTGGACGGCATTACATACTAAATCCATTTACATCATGAGAGCAATAAGATAAACCATCTATAAATAAGACTTCATAAAAATCGTTCATAACATTTACATCATTATCCCAAAAGAATATGCCATCCTTGGCCTTTACATTCCCAAAAAAAATTAACTATTATAGCGCTGCGAAAATTACAAAAGAAATTTAGACCGCACAGTGTTTCAAAAGAATATTCTAGTCTAGAACAAAAGTAAACGACATCTTTAGATGTCCCACTCGGGATCCATGTATCTCTCTAGTGAAGCCTCCTCCGGCTCGTTAGCATCGAGCTCATTCTCTGGCACAAAATTTGAAAAATGTTCCACTGTAGGGGGTGAGTACGAAGCTCTGTAGAAAAATTCTCTCAAACCCAAACAAGGTTTAGAAAAGTATATAAAACGATTGGTCTCATTTCACAAATAACATATATAACATTTGAAGTAAAACGAGGATATTTAAACAGATCTTAAGTTTAGATAGCAACAGTAATTAAAATGGATAAATAAACACAATATACCATTGGTAATCCATTCTACCATAAACCATTTTCAACAAGTTCTCGCGGAATCCCATACTTTTCGAAACTCTGGTCGAAACCATTTCTGGTATAATGCACGATAACTCACACTGTATGTCCGACACAATCCACATTACTAATCCGTGATCATTAGTGATAGGAAAAGTTCATACCCACACGGCGTACAAAGGCGTCTACCCACTTCATGTGGTAGGAAAAGTTCATACCAGCGTGGCATACAAAGAGGTCTACCCACTACATGATACCCGGTCAATAGTAATCCATGTTCGTATCATACAACCACGTAAAAAATAAAATACCAACAAATATCTCACATAACCAACAATACCATAAACTTCCAATTTTTTTCAAGCAAATTTCATAAAATCCACAAATCCATCACGAGACAATTTCAAATAAATAATGAAGAAAAATACAAGAGATCATGCACAATAGCATTTCAATACTCAACTCAAAACACTATAGTTTTCACAACCAAGTTTGAGTGAAAATAAAGAGAGAAATTCGTGTTTTTCACAAACTAAGGTTTTTATGGCTCTCCACTCATAACTTTTCTCAAAACATAATAAAGTTTGCAATAATACCAAGAGACAAGGAACCCATAACAAATAAATATGATTAGAAGTCTAAATCCTACATATATAATAACTCTAGCCTCAATGTAAGTGAATGGAAGAAAACCCCTACCTTGAATCCTTAGTTTGTATGAAGAACTTGAGTTTTGATCTTGAATCTACCCTTAAATCTATTATTTTTTCCTTCCTTTCTTCCTCTCTAATGCTCTCTAGGGTTCCTAGAGGTGTGGTGGTGTGAGTGGAGTGAAAGAAATGAGGGCAAACGGGATGAAAATGAGTTTAAAACGTAGTAACCTCGAAAAACATTGTTCACAATCTGTTTTGGTTTTCTCCAAAATTACGATTTTGTCATTAAGAATCTCCAATTTGATCCATATGACTACCCTATGGTTTTTCGACGTTCCGGATTCATTTTTAATGTTATTTTAACCAAAAAAAATATTTATTTTTATGATTTATCTCAAAACCAAAGTCAACGTACACCCGAAGCACTAAAGTTTTTTTTACCCATCTGAACCGGCTATTAATGAAATTTTACGATGTTTGCAAATAAAAGGTGATAAAGGGTGTTTCTTAAAGCCTTTTATACTTATTTGAAACCTAAATGTACTCATTCTTCTTATATTTTGATTTAGGATGCTAATGTAGACGTTACATGCAAAACGAAGCTAATTGGACTATTTCGACATCGTTTCGTTATCTGGGCATAACTCTCTCATCCGAGCTCCGATTGAGATGATTCAAGATGCTATGGAATGCTAAGAAAGAGCTCTACAACTTTTATTTCTTGATTTGTGAGAGATATTGACTGAATTAAGGTCTAAATCGGGCTTGAAGTTACAGCCAGTGCACTGTTCACGTGCACTGTTCAAGCTAATTGGACTATTTTGACATTGCTTCGTTATCTGGGCATAACTCTCTCATCCGAGCTCCGATTGAGATGATTCAAGATGCTATGAAATGCTAAGAAAGAGCTCTACAACTTTCATGCTTTGAGTTTTGCGAGGTATTGACTGCATCAAGGTCTAAATCGGGCTTGAAGTTGTAGCCAGTGCACTGTTCAGCTGCTGAACTTGATGCACGAAATTCCAATGTAGGTTTAATTTATTAGGACTTTCCTAGCTATATTAGGACTTTATTTTATCAGGATTTTATTAGGACTTTATTAGTACTTTCCTAGTTATATTAGAACTTTACTTTGTTACCCTTATCAACCTTAAACACCTCCAAAAATTAAATTTCACAATCAATTTGCCTCCCTAGTATTTATTCTTACGGTTTCAATATATATGGTTTATTCTTACGTCATTACATATATAAATATCACTAAACAAGTACATTACTATATTAATATAAAACATGTGGGAGTTTAGAACCTTATTTCTTGATGTATCCTTTTCTTGAACCTTAAATGTATCATGTTCAGGTCTGATTTCGTGTTGAGCAATTTGCCTTTTTCTAACCTCTTTTCTTGCCATTATTTGTTGTTTCTCTCTAAAGGGATCACAATATATTTCTCTAGATTAGCTCAAGTTAGTTAGATATTTATACTATGTGAAACATGAATCTCAAGCCATTATTTCATGTGGAATGATGCCATTTCGCGAGCTCTTTCCTTGTCTTCATGGGAGTGTCACTTAGACCAACCTTGACACTCGGATGTAGTTCTTAGCACTTAAAATGGAATTTAATGCCCACGCGCGGGGGGAGGTGGGGCGGGAAATGGAATAGGTCTTAGCACTTAACATGGAATTTGATGCCCTAATCAAAACCTAATTTAACCATTTAATTAATTTATCCAGTTAATGCACCAGAACTCCCAGATTCAGGCAACACTTTAATTAATTTTAAAATTAATTCAAAATCCCCAAATTTAGGTTACCACCCAAACCAATCAAAAAACCCAATCGATTCGGGCAAGCACCCACGGGGCGATTCTCAAGCAAACATTCAATTAAAGCATAGAAGGAATGTTAATTGCAAGCATGTATGGAAATATGGAAAAAAGCAAGCAACCAAACAAGCAATTTTATGTTGAAATCCTTCTAGGAAGAACCACAGGAACGAAGTACATCTAAACAAATTCACTAGTCTCAAAGTTAGATTATGATCTATAAACTCTTATACTTCAACTAATACCATGGTTAGACACTTTCTCACTTGAATCTTCACTCTGTAATCCATCACAAGATCTTGAGCACTAGCTTCAATAGGTAATGAACTAAACTCCACGATATGCTCTTGGGATCCTCCTTCTCCGCTTTGCTTGAAATCCTCTTTGATCCTTGGAATGACTTCTATGGGTTTAATGGTTTTCTACTAGATCTCTCTATCTTTGAATGAAGAAAATCAATAGCTCAAGTTTAATCTAGGTAGAACTTTGGCATTTAGAATTATGGGAGAGTAATGTTTGTTTCTTGCCTCTCTTAGTAGTCTTCTAGACTTTTCTTAGCTTAATGAAGGCTTATCCTAGTGAGAAAATGTTATCTTATTTATAAAGGTCCCAAAAATAAGATTTAATTGGAGACCACCCAAATTTGTTAAAGACTAATTGAGTCATCAGTTGGCGGTCTTCGGGCGGTGGCTAATAGATTAAAAGAGGAATTTGTCCAGGCCTCAACAATGGAGAACACTCAAGCTGTCATGAGTTTGCTCGAGCGGTCAACCAGTAGTTAGTTTCCCCACTTCTCCCTGGGTGATCTGAGACATCTTGAGCCAAAAGGCCAGTGACCATCTAGGTATCCCTTTTGGGTTTTAAGTCTAAACCCAAGTAAAAACTAGCCTAATTGGGTACCAAGGGGTCTTACTCAATAAGAGTCCATTCCATGACTCTTATAGTGTTTTCAAAACATTTTTTTGAGTTTCAAAATGCTTTGCCGTTCAATCTATGAGAGTCATCCTATGGATTAAAACCTAAATTCAATTTTAATCACCTAATTATACCAATCTAGGCAGCTAGGTATCTAGATCATTTACCTTTACGTAAGCTTGTAGGATTCGAAAAAGTCTTTAAATGTAACTTTGTAGCTATCTTTCCTTCCTCCTTTGGTCTTTATCTCTTTTTTCCTTCCTCCTTCGGTCTTTATCTCTTTATCATCATGACCATGGTTTAGTTGAGATATAATTACACGTGACTTACTGAATTTTCCAATCACAATCAATTTCTTAACAATCTTCCCCTTTGACAATTTTATAGCAAAATACAAGAATAAGAAATTAAACGATTACAATTTGATAAATCACAGAAAAAAGTGAATTGTAAACCTAACTAATATAGAATGACATACGTGATCACAATATTTCCCCAGTAATACCCTATCTTAATTGACAAACTTAAGTCATTTGATTTTGTGTAATCTCAAAATAATTACCGATTTTTTTTGGTCCTCAAAACACTATCTCCCTCTCTCTCATGTAATGGCCTGTTAATACACATCAACTTAAACCCAATGCATTTTCATTTTTTCTCTCTCTCTAAAAAGCCGTGCTTTATTCTTACTTTCTCCGTCTAGTGTAGTTCCAGGTTGAATCAATAAATAAAGATAAACCCAGAATTTTTTTTTTTTTTGATTCAGTAGTTGGGAGGGCTTGATTCTTGCCAACCATTGAATACTGCTGTTCATGCGACCTGCTGTGTTGTTCTCGAGAGGCCTCAAACTAAGTTACAGATTGAGAATGACAAAGATATGGGTCTGCCGAGATAGAGAATGGAAGAGATCGAAGTTGGAGAAGCGGCTCCAAAGGGTGTATAAGTGATGCGGTTGTGGAGGTTACCTTCCGATTTTAGAATTGTAATCATGTTGGAATCAAAATCCCATCCTTGGTGTTTGGTATTGGATTCTTACAATCATTGGGTTTCTGATACCCATTGTAATGGCATTCCCACCTAAAATTCCAGTAAATTTTTATCCAAACATGGTAATTTATCGATTTAGGAATGAGATACCCATTCCCATCTAAGATTACCTCGATCCAACCGTGACCTAGGAGCAATAAGCTACATGTATGTAAGCAACATGCAAATACAAACAATATACAAACATGTATAAATAAGTCAATCATACTTATGGTTAAGAGCCACAAGATACACCAAATAAGTCTAACTAGTTTAGTTCTCCCCCTTTGTTAGCGCTAACACACAAAAGAAACTAAAGTGAAAAATTAACAAATGAAAAAAAGTTGTTAATGCAAACTTTTGAAAAATTTTCTTTACTCCTTTTAACACTTTCTCCTCAAGCTTCCCAAATTTCCCCCCTTTTTTGTCATGAAGTGCCAATCACATATCACGAAGGTAGAGAAATAGGCAACAAATCATCAAGCTAAGGGAAAGGAGATAAAAGAATAACTTAAACAGAAAAAACAAAGCATATAACAAAAGGATCAAGTAAAGTACTAAAATGAAAAACAAGATCCAAAGGTCACATAGACAAAGGGCCACTCAAATCATTCATATGTACATTCAAGCAAGTGAGCATGTCCATGATTTCACAAATTTGGGTTGAAAATGAAGAGGGACCACAATCTGGAGGTGGTGCAATTGATGTACTCGGACAAGTATTAACCGGTGGTGGCGCTCTTGAAGAAGTAGGACTTGATGTAGACGGGGTATGGGGTCCTCTTGTTGTGCATCATCTCCCTTAGCCTCTACATCCATAGGGTTAAAGACCAACTTCGCATGTGAAACACTTTGTCGCACCGTGACCTACTCGACTTCAACTAATTAGAACATAGGGCAACAACACCCTTCTTCATGCAGATCCTCCTCATGATCAAATAACCAAAGTGCAAACCATAAGATATTCTACCCACCTTATATGCTCTCCAAATAATCCCAAAGATGAGTGCAGAAAAATTAATCTCAACACTTTTACCAATAGAGTGTAACAGATGTGCTCGTGTATCACAGAAATCTGAGATATGAGATTTCAGATTAGTACTGGACCCCAATATATGATTTAGTAACTTATAGTTCTTGGTGATGTCCTTCTAGAAGAACTTTTGATGGTTCCACCGGTTGGGATCCGGGGCACCATTTAGCTCAGCAACATATGAGAGAGGGCAAATCAGTGATAGTTTGTGCATTTAATGTCATTGGGTATTCTCAAGAGTCCTCACGTGGTGGCTATGTTGTCAAAAGAGAACTCAAATTATACCTCTCAAACATAGGTAATGAAGCACTCAACCTCGGTGTATGTGTCACAAATGTGTGTGTAAAACTCTGTAACCATCTCCACATTCAGAGGCACCGAAGCCTTGAATAATTTAGCCCAACCTGTTCTCGCAAAGTTTTTGGGGTATAACAGAGTTACTTACCCCTGAAAAGACTACTACTTCATGCTCAACCATGAGTGGTTGACGTTTGTAGACAATCGCTTTATAGTTCTTGGTATGCAAGTGTCTAAAAATGGTATCCTTGTTGCCTTTTGCAACCTTAGCACTCTTCGTGGCTCAGGAGTCATTTCTCTCAATTTCAATCGGTGAAAATATCAAATCTAAAGTAGTTTAAGATCTTAATGAAACTCCACATAGTTTCTTGTTATGCTATTGTATATTATGTTAAGATGTATTTCTAGTTTAAGGGTATTTTTGGTATTTGACGATTATATATATAAATTGGGATGTAGCAATGTAACCTTAACACATTACTCTTTTCTCTTCCTTAACCCTAATTATTTTACAATTTAACTTGGTGTCAGAGCAACAATTCAAATTTAAACTCTCAAAGTTGTCAAAAGTTATTGGAAATTAACAAATTTGATCACAGTCACAGACACAATTTTTTTGATGTGTTGATGTCAGTCTCATGCTAACGTCAACATGAGTAGTGCCATTGTTTTTCATGGATTGATCGACTTGATACCCCGAATATTATGGTGATTTTCTTAAAAATTTTTGAAATCATCTACAAGCAGCTTTTGAAGTTTTTCGGCATTTTTTGAGTTTTGACCGCTAATTTGCGATTTCTGGGTGATTGTGACTAGTTTTCTAGTTCGATCTTACTGTGCAAGATGTGACTAGGGTGGATATGCATTATCCATATAGTTTTGTTGAAGTTTGTTGGGTTTTGAGATGATTTTTGAGTTTTTTGGAGTTTGACTATAGTTATTGGGGTTCTTGGACCTCAGATCTGGCCTCTCTAAGCTTATTTCTGTTTCGGATCTGCTTTGTGAGGCTTGACTAGGGTAGATCTCTAATGTCCAGTTGTTCTTGTTGCATTTTGGAATGGATTTGTGAGGTTTTTTGGCATTTGATCTCTTTGGGCTACCATATTTGGCCATTGTTGGTCCATTTTTTGCTCCGGCGGTCTCTATTCGAATCTGACAGTCCTTGGCGACTGTTGAGACATTATTCTGGTCACAGACCAATTTTTTGGTTTTACTTTCCCGTGATTATTTGGTTTTTGTGATGATCCCATTTTGTGGGCATATCAAATGGTAGTAGGACTGTCTATTATTATTGGGGGAAGTATTGGAGGAACTGGGTTGAGCCATTTAGGTGCTCTCGTGAATAACTCATCTCTTCAAATTAGTCTAGAGAAATTAGATGGGCACAATTATTTGGCGTGTTCACAGCTTGTTTGCTATTGGTCTAGGTCATCTCTTTTGGTAGATATTTGATTGGGGGGGTTAAGAAATCCACTGAGACTAGTTCTCCATTGAAGCAGTGGACATTTGAAAATCGTGGTTGCTTAATTCAATGATCAGTCGTGGTTTTTTGTTGCCTGATACGGCTCATAAGATTTGGACAGCCATGTTACATACATATTCTCAGAGGGGTAATGATGTTAAAGCGTATGATATTTGGAAGAAAATTCGAGTCCAGAAGGATAACACTCTTGCATCATCCTATACAGAGTTGACTACCTTGTTCCGGAGCAGTCTGCATTAGTTGTTATTCCTCAACATGACTTGAGTTCATCTCAGTCCAAGTCTATTGAGTCGACTGTCACTATTGGCAAGGATACTTTAGGGTACGATTATTGTGGGAAGACAAGGTATGTAGGAGAGTTTTGTTAGAAATTGACTAGACGTCCTACATGTGAGCATGGTGGTGACCAAAGTGGAGGCTGAGATGGTAATGTGCGACCTCATGCACACATGGTTGAATCTTTAGAGACTCTATCTTAGGCTAGTGGAGGCTGAGATGGCTCGGCTTGATGTTTCCTCTACTCTGGCTCGCTCTTATATCTCTTCTTCCAACTTTGTTCATACATGTATATTTATTGGTGTGTTTACTATGTCATTCTCATATATTCGAATAAAGTCAAGGTAGTAGATAGATCTTTATCCTCTATTTTTGGGAGATGTTCAACTAATTGCTCACGTATCTTCTTGACTAACTTATTATCTATTAGTAGTATTTACCAAATCGTTGAATTGTTCAATGACTTTTTTACCTACTCATTGTATCTTTCAGGAACAATTATCAAAGAAAACGATTGGCGGTGATAGAGCACATGGTGGTTTGTATCTTCTTGATGATGCAACTTCTCCTCAGTTTACTTAGCAAACTCTCCAGGCAGATAGTGTTTTGACCCTTATTCTCTTACATTAGTGGCATATACGTTTAGTGCATCTCTCGTTTGGTGTCTTAGAGCATCTTTTTCCTAGTCTAGCGAGGCAGTGTAGAAGACGATTTTTTATTTTTGATGCTTGTGAATTTGCCAATCACAAACGCTTATCTTATCCTAGTACTAATAATAAAAACACTGCTCCTTTTGTTATTATTCATTCTGATGTGTGGGGACCTTCTAATGTTTATCTTTTTTCAGATTATTATAGGTCTAGGTCGTCACTTTTATTGATTTTTATTCTCGTCTTACTTGGGTTAGTTGCTATGAACTAAAAGTGAAGTTTTCTCTTACTTTTGATCCTTAGATAAAATGGTGGATATTTAGTTTGATGCCAAAATCAAAATCCTTCGAAGTGATGGAATACATTGATGTGGAATTTCACTTTCACCTCAATGAGAGTGGCATTCTTGATCAAACGAGTTGTGTGAGTACCCTAGAACAAAATTGTGTTGCCGAGCAAAAAATCGCCACTTTCTTGAGGTTGCTTGTTCATTGATGTTTACTATGAATGTTCTTCAATATTTTGGGGAGATGCAGTTCTTTGCCTACCTTATTAATCGTCTACTTTTAAGTGTTCTTCAATTTAAGTCACCTATTGAGTATCTTTCTGGAATTTTTTCGGTTCTTTGTGTTCGTTCACTTTCTTCTAATTTTTTTTAGGTGTGTTTGTTTCGTACATGACTATGATTCTCAAAGATTACACCCAAGTACAGATAGTCAAGAAACAATAATTGTCGGTGAAGTTCGAGGTCGAACTACTGGTATAAGGGAATTTAGAGACAAAAGTAAGTGAAGAATTGTAAAGATTGAAGGAAGTATTGAATTGGTTTGAAGAACAATTTCAAGTAAATTAAAGGTAAACAACTATTGGGAAAACTACCTTTTAGTTTCGAGATCTGGATTTGTTCATGTTCGTCAAATAATTATATTTATGCAATTTATATATCACTCAGTTGATTTTCAACGTCAGAATAATCAACTAGAAAATATTTCTTTAAATACACTATGGTTTGATTTATATAAAAGTTGGATTTGAAAACTAGATTTATAAAACTTGTAGGGAATTATAAGCATTGAATATACCAAGAACTCAATTTTGTTGATAAATAATCAAATAATAGTGCAAAGTAAATAATTATCCGAAAGATTAATAAAAAATCCATACCCTAGCTAAAAGGTATAAGGAAACTACTCACTAGATATGGGTAAATCTCCAAAAACTAAAAAAAATAATGTAAAAGATGAAAAGAGGGATCCTCCAAATACATGAGAGGTAGTTTTATATTAGGGAATCTAGGATTGGCCTTCGTATAAGTCCTTGTCAAAAAGGAGTCTATTAGGTCAAAAAGTCATGCATTAGACCCTAGATGTATGTCCTGACGGTCTTTTGGTGTCCTAACAACTCGAATACACTGGATTAATCTTCATGTGTGCGTTCGTACGACACCCGTGTGTCCGGATGGCACCATCGCATCCGGATAGTGAAGTCTTTAGAATTGCATCACCAGTATCATTTGGACGGCATGGGAGCATTTGGACGGTGCTCTTGTATCGTCAAATCTAAGTAGTTGCGTTCGGACGACTTGGGTGCGTATGGACGTTTCACTTTATGGAAAATCCCATCTGTCTTGTTTTCAACAAAATAAATGTTGGGGTTGCATTAGGATGCCCATTGCACGTCCGAATGCTTCTCAATCTCAGTCAAAACTCAATTTCCTTTGGTCAAATCATCCCTCCATTGCTTGCTCTACTTGGATCACTTGTTATCATCACAAGTTATTGCTTTTACCTACAAAATGATACACAAAGCTAGAACAAGGATCAAGAATGAAAATTGGATAATTTAACTCATAAGTCAAAAAAATATGTAACCAGTCATTAAGTATAATAAAGTAATACTTTTGATGGTTAATCAATGACTACAGATCATCTAGGGGAAAACTTGATCCTAATGCTTTGCTATGTTTTTGTTGGTTTTTCTTCAACCCAAAATGGGTATAAATGCAACCATCTAGAGTCTCAGATGTATGTTCACATGAATGTTATCTTTCATGAGTTTTGAGTCCTTTTTTTCTCCTCCTCAACCCTTTTCAGGGGCAGAACTCCACTATTAAGGAAGAGATGGTATGTCTGGAGCCCTTTCTTTAATTGCTTTTCCAGTGGGATACTAATAAGGGGGAGTAATAGATTCTTGGTACTAATGATCCACCTAGTACATTGAAGACTTATTCTCAACGTCATAAGGTGCAAAACACTCATGTACCACCGAGTTAGCTGAATTCCCCCACTTTAGTTTTAGCATCTCCTACTAATTTACCAGCTAATGAGTTTCTAGTTGTCTCTCCTATTGTTGATAATTCAACTGTTGATGATTTTGAGCTTCATATTGTAGTTAGAAAAGGTATCTGAGCTTGCACTCAACACATTATTTCAAACTTTATCTCTTATGATTCTTTGGCCCTATTCTATCGTATCTTTGTTTCCATATGTCTTCTATATCATTCATTTATGTTAGAAGGAAGCTCTCACTGAATCAAAGTTGAGAGAAGTTATATTAGAAGAAATGAGAGCCCAAAAAAAGAATGATATGTGGGTATTAGTTCCAATTCCTGTAGGAGCAAGAGCAATTGGATACAAATAGCTATTCAATGTCAAGCAACAGGATGATGGGACAATTGAGAGATACAAGGCAATGCTGGTTGCTATGGGATTAACTATGACAAAGATGAATTACATACGTGCCTTTCTTTCTTGTGCCACTAATTTGGGGTAGGGCTAGTCGCAGTTGGATGTGAAGAATGCCTTTCTCTATAAAGACTTGGAGGAGGAAGTATATATGGAGATTCCACTTGGGTTTTCCTCTCAAGTAACTGAAAGGAAGGTGTGTAGGTTGAAGAAATCACTTTATGTGTTGAAGTAATCACCTAATGCTTCGTTTGACCGGTTTCTCAAAGCTACATTAAAATTTGGATACAAACAGAGTCATGTTGATCTTACTATGTTCATCAGACAGGTAAATGACAAGATAACGGTTCTTAATGTATATATGGATGATATAGTGATAACTAAGAATGATTCTCATGAAATCACTAAACCAAAAGTTTAGCTGACTAAGGAGTTTGAAATCAAAGACTTGAGTTCATTGAGATATTTTTGTGGGATTGAGGTTGCCAGATTAGGTAAATGCATTTTTATCGCAAAGAAAATATGTTCTTGACCTACTTGACGAAACGGGTATATTGGCATGCAGACTTATAGATTTTCCTATAAACGTCAACCATCGACTCGGCAGTGGTGTTGGTGATGTTGTGGATAAGGAGAGGAACCATAGATTAGTGGGGAGATTGATACGTCTCTCTCTTACTTGGCTGGACATTGTTTATGCAGTTGGGGTTGTAAGTTAATTCATGCATGATCCTTGAACCTTTGATCTTGAAATTATTTATCGTATTTTGAGGTATTTTAAGTCAACTCGAGGAAGGGGATCTTGTTCTCCAAATATAGACACGTGAAATTGGAGGGCATTCACTAGGCAGGTTTAGTGGATGACACTTTGGACTATTACACTTTGATAGAAGGAAATATTGTCACATGGCGAAGTAAAAAGCAAGCATAGCAAGGTCTAGTGGTGAGACTGAATACAAAGCAATGACCCATGGTGTTTGTTGAGCTTCTGTGGCTGCAAATTTAGCTGGGCGAGCTTGGAATTTGTGATGATGGGCCTATGAGAGGGTACTGTGATAATAAGGGTCTATGAGACGGTAATGCATTTCTCCATAAGGGTCTTAAATATTTATCTTAATGGTGCAGAATGATATTCTCTCTTTTTCTCTTCTCTTTATTCGATAAAATCTTACATAATATTAGAGCAGATTTCGATCTAAACAGAAGGGAATTGAACACATAGTAGCATAAATTAGGAGAACATTCTGTCTAAAGAACAGGGGCTCACGTCATCTCAAGTTTGGTGGCGTCATGATCGTAGTACTCAATTTTCCATGAGCTACAACATGGTACTAGTTGTTTCTGATTTCATGCCCATCTGTCAAGATTTTTGATTTTTCAAATATTTTTGGAAAATAAGGTTCAAATTCTTAGGCCCTGTTTGATAACTGTCTTTGTCTCTGTTTTTGTGTTTTTGTTTTCAATTTTTGTCAAAAATGAAAACAAAAATATGTTTGGTAGGTCCTGTTTGGTAATGTTTTTGTTTTTCGTTTTTGAAAAACGAAAAACGAAAACCAAAAACGATTTTTTTTTGTTTTTGAAAATCGCCCCTCGTTTATCAAACGATGACAGAAACGAAAAACATAAACGGTTACCAAACGGTTTTTTTTTCTTGTTTTCTCTAAATATCAAAATAAAAACGAAAAACGAAAAACGAAAAACGAAAAATTTAAACATTACCAAACGGGGCCGTAACTGTTTGTGGTTTTGTTTTGTTTTCGTTATATTAGAGACCAAGACAAAAAAATGGGAACAAAAAAAAGATGTTTTAGGAAACAATTTTTTTTGAAGACACGCGTGTTTTTTCCACAGCCATTTAATGAGATCCCCCATTCGAATCTCATTAGCAACAAAAAGAAGGCCTTTTTTGTGTTTACTATAAAAATCCGACTTCCTTTTTTTTTATTTTTATCTTCACTCTACATCTTTTCTCTCTCACAGACGAAGCCTTAGACGAAGATCAATCCTCAGACAAAGATGGTGCTCTGAAGATCGATCCTCAGACGAAGCCGAATGAACATCTTCTCTCTCTCTCTCTCTCGCTAGCTATCTGTGAAATCTAGATCTGCGCATATATGTACAGATCCATGCGTGTGTGTGTGAGAGAGTGACGGGTCTGTGTGTGTATGTGTTGTCTGTGTGTGTATGTGTTGATTTTGGGTATGGGTATGGCTATGAATTTGTGTATATATATGTTTGATTTTGGGTAAATCTGTGTAATATATGTGTTTGATTTTGGGTATGACTATGAATTACAGTGGAGCACTACATGGCTCAAATCTTCCATACACAACTAGAGTTGCAGCACAGTATGATCTTCTATTCTTTTGTTTCAAAAGATCAACTGTGTGTGTGAATTTTGATGAATTAAGGAATTTTTGGATTTGTTTTTTGTTGTATGAAATTTTGATGAACTTGAAGTAGGTACCAAATATGTTTTTTTGTTTTTATTCTCATAATTTGATAGACAAAAATGACACCCAAACATGTTTTTGTTTTGATTGTTTTGAAGACACGAAAACGAAAACGTTACCAAACGATCCCTTAGTTCTGCAATTTTTGGGAAGTTTCTGTGAATTTTCAGCATCTAATCTGTCATAAAAGGTGCAATTTGGTGTTGTTGATACTTAATTGGTGGCTTTGAGTTCATTAGAACTGATTTGTGTTGGAAATCTGGGGATCTGCACTGTTGGCTGTTGGTTTTCTGGCCACTGTGATGTGCTTTTGTTCCACCAGTCAACTGGGCTGGTAGATGTTTTGCTTAGGAGTGCTATTGCATTGGTATTTTGCTGATTTTTTCTCTTTGGTTTGCTGATTTTTTGAGTTTTGTTGGTGGGGTGAGAGAGGCTGTCGGTGAAGACATTGGTGGTGTAAGACTGGAAGGCACTGCACGTTAATTGCTGTGGCTGAACGCTATCTTTTGGGCTGACCTTACTGATCTGGGTGGTTGGTGAAGTTGTTGGGCTCAGTTTTGGGTTTAATCTCTTGCTGCCAACTTTGGGCTATCATTGGGTTATTGGACTTAGGTTTCCTGTTTTCCAATTATTGGGCTGTTTTTTTTTTTCCTTTTCTATTGGGCTATTAATCTTCTGCTTTGCTGAACTATTCTTGGCTGGTTTTGTTGATTATTGAATGCTGGGTTGCTGTGGATTTTTTTTTTTCTTTTGGTATCTCTTTGCTGGGTTATTTTGTTGGGCTATTTTGATTCTCTTTTGGTTGCTGATTTCTGGTGGTGGAAGGTGGTTGTTATAGAATAGCAGCTGGTTGTGTGTGATGTTTTGGGTTGCTGTTTGAAGCCTGGTCTTTCCTGGTTTGGGTTGGCAAAGACAATTGGTTAGCGTGGGCTACACTAAGGGTTGTGTGCGTTGTTTTGGGCTCAGTCTTGGGTTTACTGTCAATTTGCCAATTTTGAGATTTGTATTTGAATTTTTGCTTCTAGTTGGATTTTCATTATTGCAATTATGGAAAATTGTATCTTGGATTCTTTTTAGACATTGAGTGTCAAATTAATTGGTGATAATTATCGAGGTCGAGCTACGTTGAATGAGTGTAACTTTTGTCGCAAGAAGGGACACTGGAAGGCCCAATCTCTCTTTATATCAGCCTGGTGCTCTCACAGTCTCTTCCTCCATAAGTGTGTTCCATTTTGGTCCCTTAGGTATATCTCGAAGCATCTGGATCTATGACTTAGGTGCCACACATCACATAACTAGTGATTCATCTTTATTTGCTTCTATTATCTCTCCTCCTTTTGAATTTGTACTTGTGGAGAATGAAACTCAGTTGTCTTTGTCTAATATTTGGGACGGATATTTCTTCTCAACTTACTCTTTCAAATGTTTATTATATCCCCAAGCTTACCTTCAATTTAATCTCAATTAGTCAACTTTTTGATTCTGGATTTTTGGTTTATTTTTTACTCTTCTGGTTGTGTTGTGTAGGATCCACGGTCCAAGAAGTTGATTAAGACTGGTCGTAGAAAGTGAGGATTGTATGTGTCATAGGAGCTACATGTTCTATAGGTTGTTGCTTCCACTATCGACTTTTCGTTTGAGTCTACAGTTGTCTAGTTTTTATGTCGCATTCTCGCCTTGGTCATGTTTCTCATTCACGTTTGAAAATTTTGACTTCTACTAGTAACTTGGGAAGTGTAGAGTGTCATGACATTTTGAATTGTAGTGAATGCAAATTAGCAAAATTTTTTGCATTACCTTTTAATCAGAGTTTTTTTTACCTCTCTTTACACTATTTGATCTTGTTCACTCTTATACATGGGGACTTACTTCTATTCCTACACAAGGAGGGTATAAATATTATGCCCTTCATTGATGATTATATTTGGTATTGTTAGGCATATTTGATGAAACGTCAGTTTGAGTTCTTTTCCATATTCACGACTTTTCGTGTTATGGTACACATTCAATATTCCTCTGTTATTAAATGCTTCCGGTGTGATTAAGGAGGTGAATCCTCCTTCACTCATTTTTCGTGATTTGTTGCAATCTGATGGTATTATTTATCAATTGTCTTGTATTAACACCCCCGAGTAGAATGGTGTTGTTGAGCGCAAACACCGCCACATTATGGAGATAGCTCGCTCTCTTGTTGTCAGCAAATGTCCCTAGCTGTTTTTGGGAGAAAGCAGTTCTCACAGTAGTTTATTTAATCAATTGCATTCCTACCATTCTCACTTCTGGTATATGTCCATTCGAAAAATTGTGTGGTAAGCCAACCGATTCTTTTTCCTTGCATGTGTTTTGTCTTGCTTCCTAGTGTTCTTCGTACCAAGTTTTCTGCTTGCTCTATTTTATGTGTCTTTCTTGGTTATGGGGAGGGTAAAAAGGGTTATTGTTGTTATGATTCATTACATGTAAGCTATATGTTTCCTGTCATGTAATCTTTATGGAACATATTCCTATCTTTTCGATTCCATTTAGTTCATCTTCTCTACATAAATCTAATCTCATTTATATTGATCTCTTTTTCGTTGATGTCCCCACTGACACATATGTTGATGATATTTTTGTGTCTAACTTGCCATCCTTTTCCTCTTCTTCTGATTGGACTGTTACTCGTCTTCCTATTGTGGATTCTTATGTTCACAAGACTTCTATTACCAATTCTATAGATGCGGTACCTCTTTCTTCGCTTCCTGTCACTCAACTTGGTTCTTAAACTGTGGATCCTCATGCTTGCTATCCTCAGCCAGTAGGTTCTCAAACTATAGATCCTCTTGCTCCCTCTTGCTTCCTGTCACTCAACCAGGTTCTCAAATTGTGGATCCTTCTGCTTGCTATCCTCAGCGCTCTTAGAAGTGTTCAAAAGGTTTGGTTTCTTCAACTCTTGTTATTCTCATGGTTTTTCCTGATTTCTCACTTCTACTCTCTCTTTATGAACCCATTTCCTATATAAGGTTGTTCTTGATCCTCTTTGGCAACAGGATTTGGGTGAGAGCTATCTGTAATAAATTAAACTTGAGCTTGGGAATTGGTGTCCTTACCCCATAGCAAATGTACTATCGGTTGTAAGTGGGTTTATAAAATCAAAATCAAATCTAATAGCTTTGTGGAAAGGTATAAGGCTCGCCTTGTAGTCAAGGGATTTGTTCAGGTGTATGGCTTGGCCTATGATGAGACTTTTGCTCCAATTGTCAAGATGACCACTGTTCGCACTTTGATTACAATGACTACCATTCGTCGAAGGAGTTTGTCTCAGATGGATGTGAAAAATGCCTTTCTCCATGGATATTTATTTAAAGAAGTGTTTATGACTCCTCTTAGGTTGGATCATAGTCCTGGTCAAGTATACATGCTTCACAAGGCTTTATATGGCCTTAAACATGCTCCTAGGGCATAGTTTGCCGAGTTTTCATCAGTTATATGTGATTTCAGTTTTCGTGTCAGTGATCATGATTCTGTTATCTTTTTGCAATCTATTGTCTCTGGTTTTATTGTTCTCTTACTTTATTTTTGACGATATGATTATTACAGTTTATGACACTAATGACATATAACTATTGAAATATCGGTTGCAGAATTATTTTGAGATATAAGATGTGGCCCAATTTTAGTATTTTTTAGGGATTGAGGTTGCTGCTTCTCTCAAAGGTTCTCTTCCTTCTCAATTCAAGGACGCATCGGATGTTATTCAATGAGTTCACTTATCAGATAATCAAACAATTGAGACATCCATGAAGCTCAATGTTCGGTATTCTTCTACTGATGACTCTCTTGCCTGATCTTACACTATATCTCACTATTGTTGGGGATTTGGTGTATTTTATTGTTATCTGCCCAGATATCTTTTATGCTATTCAGATTGTAAGTCAGTTTGTTGTTTTAGCTACCATTGTTCATTGGGCTGCTGTTCTAATATTAGTCTATTATTTCCTTTATCCTCTTCTATGGATCTTAGGGCTTACTCAGATGTTGATTGGGCTGGCGATGCTATGGATCGTAAATTCACCACTAATTTTTGTCTCTTTCTGGTTGATTCTCCAATCTCTAGGAAAAACAAAAAATAAACGCTAGTTGCTCGTTCTTTTGCTGAAATTGAGTATCTTGTTATAACATCTACCACAGTTGAGATAGTATGATTACAATGGCTACTGGTTGATCTTGTCGTATCTTTGTACTGCGACAATACCAGTACTATTTAGATTGCTCATAACTTGGTAAGCACATTGAGATTGACTGCCACTTTGTGCGCCATCATCTTTAGCTTGACACAATTTCTCTCCCTTTTCTGCCTTCTACTGTGTAGTTATCACATTTCTTTACGAAGTCTCACACTATAACACATTTTTGTTTTCTTCTCAGCAAACTCTTGATGTTTCAACTATCACATTATGAGTTTGAGGAGGGGTGTTAGAGTAGTCCAGTATATTTAGTATTAAGGTTGGTTTAGTCATTTTCTTTGCTTTGTGTTGCCATATAAGTGTTTTTAGTATTTATCTTGGGACTTAAAGTGATTGCACAGAGTAATGGTGTACTAATGCTATTCGCTCTTTTTCTCTTCTCTTTATTTGATCAAATCTTACACAAGTAAGGTGGAGTTTGGCTGCATTGTGATAGTTAAAATGCAAAGCGTAAGGTGTATCATGTCATAAAAAAACATATTGATGTGAGGTTTCACAAGGTGAGAAAGTCAATTGCTAGTAGGGAGGTGATACTGAAAAAGGTGTGTACTCTTGATGATATAGCTGACGTGTTGACAAGGCCAATTCCTTTGGACATGTTTACTTATTGCTTGGACTTGGTTAATATTTCTCAATTTTGAGAATGGTGGTATCCCCAACCTTTGAGTTTGCAGTGGAAATAGGTTAAGATACTTTTTCAGATTGGTGAATTATTCGCCAAGGTAGAGATTTGTTGGGAATAGTGAGTGACTCATATTCACTAGGCCCAACTAACTTTAATGTGGATAATGTACATTTGGTTTTGCTTTTGGATAGGGATGTGTTCCTTTCTAAAAGTCAATGGGGTAGTGTAGTGGTACTATTGTTTGGTTGTTGGGGTCAAATAATGGGTAAGGGGATATGGAGAATACTTCGTAGCAAGGAATGCCATGCGACAGAGAATACCCCGAGATAGAGAATACTCCGCGGCGAGGAGTGGGTATATCAAGGTTTTCAAATGTATACTTGACAGAAGAGTCTTACTAGGATTGGGTAAATTAGGAAGTTTATTTGGAATTGATGTATTAGATTTACTACAACTAGATGTTAGATATATATTTGTAATTGACTAATTTTGTGATTTTTTTTTTAAATCTCAACCTATTCTATTGTCATAATGCTATCAAGATTGAAGATCCGTAAGTGTCATTGAGGGAAGGAGATTAAACGTAAAAAGTTATTTCATTTACACTCCTGTTGTACCTTTATACCAAAGATGATCTAAATATCAAAAATGATCCGTTGGTTTAATTAACTTAGGAGGATTAGAGTTAAAATAGAATTGGAGATTAATCCGTGTATGGCTCCTAGGTGATTTTAAATAAAAAAATTTTCTAAACCATTTTGTGTATTAAAAACTTTGTTTGAGCCATTAGCGGACTCCTCTTGAGCAACACCATTTAGTGCTCAAGATAACAAGTTTTTTTCTTGGTTTTAGGTTTGAAAAACTAGTAGGGATCGCCCTATGCTCGCTAGTCTGCGCTACAACAATTTCTTTATAACTTATGAAAGAGAAGGAAAAGACCACTGAAGGAGAATAGGGCTCATTCTATATGCTTGCTCGAGTGATCTCATGGTCGCTTGAGTATTTTGCTCTACTTGGCCAAAGATAAAAATTCAATTTTTATTTTCGTGACCACCACCCTATGACTGCTCTCCCACTGATTGAGCGATCGTTTGCGAATTTGAGTTTTCTTGTTGATCAAGTTTACCTTTATTCCGGACCTATAAATGGGGAGAGTCTTTTCTTTAGCTAGGATAAGCCTCTTGTAAGCTGTTTGGGAGTAAAAACTCTTCTTTAACTTAGAGAGTTTCAACCAAACCCTAGATCTCTAAACCTATGATTCCCTTCTAGAGATTCTACTCAACCTTTCAGCTTAGAGTGAAGATATTGAATGATAAACTAAACTCATTGGTGTATGCATACCGGGGATCGTTGATGTACCCATGATTGTTCGAAGCCTAGAGGATCCTCACGGAGGTGAATTCAAGTGTAGCTACACAATATGTTGAAGGAGGATTTTTGGTGGAGAGACATATTGAAGGAAGGGAGCATCTAACCATAGTATTGATTGAGGTATAAAACTCGAGTCCTTCTATGTAGAATTTGAGAGTAGTGAATTAAGTTTTGGTGAACTCTGAGTGGTTCCCCGTAGTTTTTTCTAAGGGGATTTTTTGCACCAACAAATTGCTTGTGTTTGTATGAATGATTGATTGACTTTTTTTCATCCATAGTTGCGTTTGGGTTTTGGGATCGCCATGAGATTGATTGTTTGAGGGAATTAATTGAACAATTAATTAGCATCAATCTTCTTGGATGTAAGGGTTTGTGGTAACTAAAAGGGGTTCTCACCGTTAATTGTTAAATTCATGGGAAAAGAATTAATCGAGGTAGAATTAGGTTTTAATTTATAATCAATTGTGTTAAAATCAAAAAACTTATTCACCCCCTCTAGGTAGTGTCGTGCACTCCACTTGTTTAATCGTGAGGGAAGATTCACATCGTTTCTCCCTCTTCTCGAAACAACATAGGTTTCCTAGATTGACTTGGATTAGGGTTATTAACTAGTGTCTATAAATATGTTGCAACCCTTTGGATTCAGATATAATAAGAATGAGAAGAAAAAATCTCTTATTGTGGATGGAGGTAGGATTTCTACCAAACCATGTAAATCTTGTTCTTATATTCTTGATTTTATTTTTCTTGATTGTTCACTATATTGCACGTTCACAACAAGAAGCGTATAAGGAAATATGACAAAAAAGCAAGTAACCACAACAAATAATTTTACGTGGAAACCCTTCTGAGAAAAATCACGGGAATGAAGTCCATCTATCCTAATCCACTAGTCTCAAAGTTGGATTGCAAGCGCTATAGTCTTACACTTCAATGCATATCATGGTTAGACACTTTCTCGCATGAATCTTTGCTACAAAATCCACCACAAACTCTTGAGCACTAGCTTTAGTAGGGTAACAAACCGAACTGCATGATCCACCCTTGGAATCCTCCTTCTGCTCTTAGCTTGGAATCCTCCTTCGATCCTCTATTCCTCTGTAGGTTTAATGGTTTTCTACTAGATCGCCCTATCTCTTAAATAAAGAAGATCAATAGCTCAACATTAATCCAAGTAGATCTTTTCTTACCTCTCTTGGTAGTCTTCTCGACTTTTCTTTGCTTTAAGACTCTCACCTTAGCGAGAAAATACTGTCCCACATATATGTTTCCTGAAAATATAGTTTAATTGGAGTCCAAAAATACCCAAATTTGTGACAGACTGCTCCAGTGGTCAATCAACCTTCTTCAGGTTGTGGCTACTAGATTGAAAAAGCACCTTGTCCAGGCCTCAACAGTGGAGACCGCCTGAGCAGTTAGCCAGTGGTCCTTACTCGTTGGTTTTTCAGCTTCTCCCTAAGTGATCAGAAACTGCTCATCTTCTCCCTAAGTGGTCCTTCCTCATTGTACATGGTCTATCTTAGGCTTTATATGAAATTCATCTTACTTGCCGAAAAAAAAAAAAAACTGCTCAAGCTGCAAGGCTAGGGACCATCCAGCAGTTCCTACTGGGTTTTATGCCCAAAATCAAGCAAAAACTAGCATTAGAGTACCAGAGACTATTACTTGACAATGGTCCATACTACGACTCTTATAGTGAGTTTCAAAAAGCTTTTTCTGAGTATGCCGGAGTCATGCTACGGATTAATACCTAAATCCTATTGTAATCACCTATGTTAAACCAATCTAGTCAACTGGGTATCTAGGTCATTTACCTTTACCTAAGCTCGAAGGATTCCAAGAAGCCATTAAATGTAGCTTGGTAATTACATGTGACCTCATGGAATCAATTACAATCAATTTCCTAACAATCTAGAGCTCACCAATTGGCCCGTTGCAGATGGGCATGCCCTGCATTTGGGAGGATATTGAGGCATGATCCGGCCTGGCTCACTATGCAGGGGCCGCTAGGCCTGGTAGGGTCATGCGTGGGAGTTTGTTTCCTGATGAGTAGTCCGTTAAAAGTCCAATATTGCCCAACAGATAAAATGTGAGTTTGGGAGGGACAGACTGACCTGCCACCTGCCCAGGCTGTTGGCTGGGCCTGAGTGGGCCTTGCTCATCGTTATCAAGCCCTACCATTATTACTATTTCTGTCCAAAGATGTTATAGTGGATCTGAGGATTATGTTCTGGAGGTTATTGGAAATTGACCTATGTGAAACAATAATGAACTGGAGAAGTCATTCTGCCTATTTGGTGAAGAAGTCTAATAATTTTATACCCTCCATCTTTGGTATTTAGAATTTTTGGGGGTTTTAGACCTGAACCCTTCAATTGTTTTCTTATTTTTGTACTGTAAAAGAAACTACTACAGCAATATTGCTTTTAAACACTACATTGTGGGGCACTGGGTAAATCATGATGCCTGAGGTTAGGACTCGATATTCTGAAACTGATCAACTTTTGTCCCCTTTCATTTTCAAGTCATTAACTTTAATGTAAGCACTGAAGCTACACTAACATGTTTGCTCCGGAAACAAACAAAGCAACACATAGCTGACTGGTACCCCATGATTAAAGTTGGACAGTGAAACACTGATACTTCTGCTTGATGTACACTTGTGCATCCACATGCGCTTGGACACATGTAGATATAATGCATCCAATTGTTTTTTTCATTGTGTCTTTGATCTGACTCTTGGAGCTACATTTTGTGAATTCGTTTTGCATCCAATAGATTCTACACTTATCATGTAAAAAGTTTTCAGATGCTTGCAACAAGTGATAGTTTTCTGTTTTAGTTTACGTACGCAGAGCTGTCATTGTAAGCTTACTGAGGATCAGTGCAAGTTTATTTTCTATGGACAACGAAGAGACATTTCAGGACAGTAAATGTCATCTACCATGTGTTATCTTCTTGTACTTCATATTCTTGTGCTCTTTGATACTACCTTTAGCTCCACATCGACAGTGCAATGATTTTGGCTTATTGTGAAATTTGTGTGTCTATTGAAAAAACAGATTATTTCTTCTTGGTTTGGATAAATACGGGAAAGGTGACTGGCGAAGTATATCACGTAATTTTGTGGTAACGAGAACGCCTACACAAGTGGCTAGTCATGCACAGAAGTACTTCATTCGTTTGAACTCTATGAACAAAGATAGGAGGCGAACAAGCATTCATGATATCACTAGTGTCAACAATGGAGAGGTTTCGGATCCGCAAGGCCCAATCACTGGTCAAACAAATGGTTTTGCAGGAGGTTCATCTGGCAAATCAAACAAACAACTTCCTCAAGCCTCAGCTACTCCCCCTGGAGTTGGCATGTATGGTTCACCGACTATAGGGCAACCAATAGGAGGGCCCCTTGTTTCAGCAGTTGGCACGCCTGTGAATCGTCCTCCACAAGCACACATGGCTTATGGTGTCAGTGCCCCAGTTCCCGGACAAGTTGTTCCTCGTTCCCCGATGAACCTAGATCCCTTGACATATCCAATGCCTCGCACATCTGCTCACAGGTAACTTGCTGCTTATCTGCAAAATACACAAAGGGCTGAAGACTAACTAGGTTGTATGCTGATTTTCGCATAACTGGGTTCTTGACTTGAGCATGAATAATACTTGCTTATCTTGTAGACAAAAGTGTCTGATTAGAATCGTCTCTTTCAGTTATCTCATTAAGCTCGAATAAGCCTAGTGGGAACTGTATGCATCTGTATAGGCAGCTATGGATAATGTGGCAGCATTCAAGGAGTAGAGGACAGCATTCCAGTTTCTTATTAGTTGAGTAGGCATTTTTATCACATTATTAATTGTAGAGATAGTTGTGGTTGGAGGAAAGTACGCATATGGTGAAAATTGTGAAGAATGGTTGAACAATTTTTTCTATTTGGGTAGCATATCCGAGAAGGTATTGTGGCAAAGCTTTTTCTGTAACTTTGGTTGATCAATTCTTTGAGGATTGCTTCTTTTCTTTTCTTTTCTCGGAATATTGATGGGTTGGGTGGTTCAACATTTAGTTGCGGCAAAGCTGCAAATTAAAGTTGGGAGTTTGCTTCTGAGCATCTGCAAAACAAAAAAAGGTGAATGAAAACACTTTCTTGCTACCTTTCCAAAGCCTTTGGGTTTAGTTGTATGCTCGATGGAAGTTCGGTTGCTCAAATGTCTTAGATGGCATTTGATCGAAGTCTTTTCACTATGGTTCTGCTTGTTCTTTATGTTTTAACCGGAAGAAGATTTAAGCCTCAATTTATTTCACGCAAAAGTCTTAGGTGCCTGGGTTGGACGGCTTTAGAAATGGTTATGTCCAGACATCTTCATTCAAGAAATTCTGGAACCCCCTGAGATGTAATTACGGTCAGTTTGGTTGGTAGTAATGGAGATTGAAAGTTGAACCATTGCTAAGTAATATTCATCCCAATACTTGATTTGTAGTAATGGAATTAGATTCTCATTATGAGAAAATGTCTAATATAACAGGTGTAGGATTAGTTGTTCTTTAGTATGAGGTGATGTTACTTTCAGAAAAATAATGAGGTGATGCTAGGTTATCAACAACCACCACTTGTCGCCACCATCATCCTAACCACTACCACCACTATGATCACAACTTCACCTTCGCATCCCAGCCTCATCATTTACCTCCACATGGGTATTGGGTTTGTGGTCTGGGCCCAAGTTTGGGGTTCAAGGTCTAGGTTTTAAACTTGGGACCCTATGCGTGGAATTCTAAGGATAGGGCCTTAAAAATACTTATAAAGTTTTAATTTTAGAGAAAAAAATTCGATCAAACTTAGTTTTATTTTAGTAAAATTGTAGATTTTTTTAATATTGGAATGAATTTTCAATGTTATTGTATCACTTAATCTTAGTTATTGTCAAACATCAAAGTTGTAATGTACCTTTCATTTTGTTTTGAACTTTATTTCATTATTCTCATGTTTATTCCATTTTCACTTACAAAAAATTATTTTGTACCAAGCACAATGTTCGTGTACCCACTTTTGCTATTGATGATATCAAAAGAAATTACTCAGCTCAAATTTCTGTCAGGTCAGGTCATCCATAAACCGACTTGACTTCTGACTTGAGTTGGCACAAGATCAAGGTCAGCCTTGGTAGAACATGATTTTTACCACCAAACCCTACCTTGGGTAAGAAGATACCATTTCTGGAATGCCATGTCATCATTTTTAAAAGTTCATGTTATACTTGGAAGAGAGCCTTTAATAATCAAATATTCTCCCAAATATTTTAACTGATTGTGAGGACCACACTATCATTGTTGTGAGGACCACACTACCATCATGTATAAAAGGCAAGCATGTATGTTACCTAAGACACGAGAGTAATACATCAAGTGTAACCTGTTAGTAGTATGTCTAAGATCAATCACACTATTAGGGTTGTACTAACAATATTCAATATTTAATTAATTACAAGAGCAAGTTTATTTATAATGTTACTAACTTATTTCATTTTAACATGCATGATAGAGTTCATAATGTGTAATAGCATATTTCTGCATAAATTTTCAAACAATTTATTACTAAAGTGAAGGCCTCCATCACTAATGATAACTTGAGGTATCCCAAACCACGAAAGTAAATATTCTTTAAAAAACTTGATCACCATGCGATGATCGCTGTTGAAGCAAGGGATAACCTCAACCCATTTTGAGAAATAATCTACAGCTACTAAAATGTGTAAGTTGCCAAATGATTGGGGGAAAGGTCCCATGAAATTAGTGCCCTAACAGTCAAATATATCAATCACTAATATGGGATTGAAGGGCATCATATTCCTTTGTGAGATACCCCCAACCTTTGACAACGATCAGATAATAAACAAAATGAATGGGTGTCTTGAAAAAGTGTTAGCCAATAAAATTCATGTGGCAAAATCTTTGCAGTAGTTTTCTTTATAGAGAAATGACCTCCACATGCTTCACTATGACAAAAGTTAGTAACACTATGAGCTTCAAAATTAGGAACACATCTCCTAATTATCTAATATTTATAGTATTTAAACAAATAATGATCATTCCAAAAGAAAATTCGTACCTCAATTACAAACTTTCTTATCCTTATGAGTGAAAAAAAGAAGGAAATGTACCTGTAGCTAAATAATTAGTTATATCCGCATACTAAGGTACCTCTAAAACTTCTAGAAGTAGTGATAAGTGCATAATATTGCATATTTAATGGCCTTATGACATACATTTTAGCTCAACTTTGCATTTCATTAATTAGAGTTAGTCGAATTTGTGAATAATGTGAAAATTTTGATGTTGCAAGTAATCATAGAGTAATTAATGGCTTTCAGAACCCTACAACAAAGTGTGGATGAGTAGTGAAGAAATAGACACATTACATGAGGATTTGCAGACTTAAAGTGAAAGAAATCAAGGAGGTATCGGTACCTGGTATCATAGGTACTGGTACCCACACCATTTGGTATCAGTACATCGGTATTCCCCATTTTTGACCATAATTCACTTCGAATATGAAAAAGTGCAAAACATGAAAGTTATAGATCTAGATGTCCTATGCCTTGTGTCAAAATTTTAGCTAAATCGAACAGTAGGATCAAAAGTTATGACAAATTTACGAAAGCTGAAAAAGATTTACCGATAGAATACATGCAAGACCTACCAGTAGAAAATCCTTCTAGAAAATACCCCCTGTAGTTGGTGGAGTCGTGTGGGGAAGTGTCTGGGCTTTCTAGGCATCTTCTATCGGTAGGTCATAATCCATACTCTGACATTTCTAACACTTCATGATGATCTCCTAACCCCTATTTTTAGATTTGAAGGATGAGGGAGTGGAGAAGGAAGGGAGAGAGAGGGACTGGTTGGAAGAGCATGGGAGGACCATGCTTTGATTGATTTTGCTTGCTTTTGTGGACAACTTCTCTCCAATCACTTCAAGTCAGCCACTCATACTAAAGAGAGAAGGGGATGGACAAAAATAAAGAGCTCTCCTACACACATTTTCATATCATCAAGCTTTTAGAGAGAAGAGGAGGCTACCTAAGCATAGGAGTAGTGTAGAGAGAGAAAGCTAGGGTTCTTACTTTTTCTTCACCATTTTCATTCTTGTAGGCTTCAATCCACATGTAATCTTTCTTTCTAGCACATGTAATCCACATGTAATCTTATTTATTTCAAGTTGCATTGAGTTTAGCTAGGGTTTACTAGTTCTAATTGTTTGTATTTGGGTATTTTCTCTTTAAGCTTTACATTTTGTGTATGAATGCTATTTCTTTTGTAGTTTGAACTTCTCCTTACATTAATGCAAGTTCATGTTTGATTTCATTACCATGTTTTTCTTTTTTATGTTTGTTCTTGCCTATACTATGCATAGCTAAACCTTTAGTTGACTAATCCAAGAGGGATTTCCTCTTTGGTATGTGAAATCGACTCTCTTTCATTTTTTCTCGTAGTGTAAAGTGTTTGGTTTGACTAGGTTGAGTGCAGACGTGGTTGTGGACTCTTGATACACTGTAGACTTGTCACGTGGTATGCTTATTCCCAACACTACCACATTAGTCCCTCATTTCCTACGAATCAACAAAACACCGAGACATCATTGGTTGAATGAAATGAGTCGATTTGATATACCCATTGGAATAAACTCTATGGATTAGCCAACCCTTTTTTTATTTGAATATTTCTCAAAGCACAAACCACCAAACTTCAAATCACAATATTTTTTATTTTTTCTTTTCACAAATCACTTTAGAAAACACTTGACCTTTCCTTTTCTAAGGATATGACCTTCGAATACTCATTCCAAGTAAAACACGATATTGCAAGACTCTTACTATGCTTGGGGAGCACTTTTGCACACACACATTTTTGTTCATTCACACATAATTTTTTACACTTCTTGCATTGAACTTGAGGGAGAGTGACACTCACCGATTTTTATAAGCCATATACACACAATTCGAGTTTGTGTTGGGAGGTCGGGAAAAATCATCAAGTAAGCAACTCATCTAGAAAGTTCTTATTGATTGGCACAACATCCTCACGAAATTCATATGTTAGCTATGAAAGGTGATCTGCTACCATGTTCTCCACTCCCAAGGGTGACTAGATCAGGTCAATCTCCTATAGTAGGAGTATCCAACAGAGCAACCGTGGCTGTGCATCCTTCTTTGTCAACAGATATTTTAAGGCTACATGATTCGTGAAAACCACAACTGAGGAGTCTACCAAGTAAGAACAAAATTTGTCTAAGGAAAAAATAACTGCAAGTAACTCTTTTTCAGTAGTTGAATAATTCATTTGAGCGTAGAATTTGTATCCTTTCTTTGCACTAATATCGCTCCAACGACATAGTCACTGGTGTCACACATCAATTCAAAGGGCAATGGCCTATCAAGGGGTCGCATAATAGAAGAAAAAATCGGCATGCCTTTAAACTTATCAAAAGCTTTTTGGCACTCGTCATCCCATACAAAAGGTACGTCCTAACTGAGGAGATGATGTATAGGATGAGATACAGTACTAAAAATTAAAATGAATCTCCTATAGAAACATGTATGCCCTAAGAATGATCTAACATCTTTGACCATTTTTGGAGAAGGTAAATTGTCAATTAAATTGATTTGCGCCTTATAAGCCTCTATTCCTTCAAATGAAATGATGTGGACTAACACAATACCTTGTGTCACCATAAAGTGACACTTTTTCCAATTAAGAACCAAGTTAGTTTCCTCAAGATTCGCTAGACAAAGTTCAAACGAATCACCATAAACAGAGAAGTCATCCATGAAGACTTCTAAACATCGCTTAACCATATCACCGAATATGCTCAACATACATTTTTTTAAAAGTCATAGGAGCATTACACAAGCCAAATGACATTCTCCTATAGACAAAAGTGCCAAAAGGACAAGTGAATGCCATTTTTCCCTGGTCATTCACGACTATCTCAATCTGGTTGTACCTAGAATATCCATTTAGGAAGCAATAAAAATCATGACTAGCTATCCTCTCTAAACTTGATCTAGAAAGGGAAGAGAAAAGCAGTCTTTCTTAGTCATTAAATTGAGCTTACGATAGTCAATCTACATACGCCACCCCACGACAACTCGGGTTGATACTAACTCGTTTTGTTCTTAACTACCATAACTCTAGATTTCTTGGGCACAACTTGGGTAGAGCTGACCCACTTACTATATGAGATTGAGAAAATAATTCTTGCATCTAACAATTTTAAGACCTTAGCCCTAACAACTTCCTTTAGATGAGGGTTCAATCGTCGTTGTATCTAGCGAGAGGGTTTTGAATTATCTTCTAGATAAATAGCATGATTACATACCAAAGGGCTTATGCTATTTAAGTTAGCAATGGTCCAACCAATAGCCTTCTATGTCGCGTAATCTCTTCTAATAATTTGGACTCTTGGTCCAATGTGAGTGTGGATGAAATGACCACAAGGTATGATTCACCCTCCCCAAGAAATGCATACTTGAGAGTAGATGGAAGGGGTCAATTCTGGTTTTGGTGGGTTTTTAGATGAAGATAATGGCTTTACACCACTAGAAACAAGTTCCTCAAATTAGGGCACCCATGGCCCGATAGAAAGAAACTGACTCCAGCTCCCTATCTAGAGTCAAATGCTCTTCTTCTGTGGTAGACTTGAATTCAGAAGTGATGGACTCAACCAAGCATGTCTCAAGTGAGTCCCCTAAGAATACTATATTAACATGCTCTTGTGCCATAGATTCGATAAAATTTACTTCCCTCACTTTCTCCTTCTCACTCGATTATTTTGACATATCAAAGATATTCATATCTAAAGTCATAATCCTGAATGAGAGTTTTAAGACTCACACCTGCAATTACTTAATGCATTCGAAGTAGTAAGGAATAGTCGACCAAGAATAACAAAAATTTGACTCCCCGAGTACGCAACTGGTTGGGTGTCCAAAACTATAAAGTCAATAGAGAGGTAAAATATTTTCACTTGGACAAGCACATCCTCTACAATTCGCCTATGAGTTTTCACAAAACGATTTTCCAACTACAATGTGGCTCGTGTAGGCTTGAGTTCACCTATACTAATTGTTGGTAGACATGGTAGGGAAGTAGATTGACGTTTACTCTAAGATCAAACAAAGACTGCTCAATCTTGAAGTTCCCTATGAAACAAGAAAAGGTGGGACACCCAGGGTCCTTATACTTAGGAGAAGTCTTGTGTTGGATAATGAAACTCGCATGTTCTTTAAGAAATGCCCTTTTTTGAACATTTTGATTTGTTTTCACCATGCACAAGTCATTTAGGAACTTGGCATATGAAGGGACCTATTTGATAGCATGTAGAAGCGGGATATTGATCTTTACTTGCTTGAAAATCTTGTAAATGTCAACACGATTACTCAGCTTCTGGTATCTCTCAAATCTTTGAGGGAAGGGAGCAGGAATAGGATATGGATGATCCTCAACCTTTCTAGACTTAGTCTCATCAAGGAAGACTAGAATAACAGGTACCGCAGGCACAAGAATAAGTTCGATCGGTGCCTGTGGTAGGGATTTATCAAAGATTTTACCACTCTTACGAGTTCTGACACCTTGGAGTTGCTCATTTAAGGAGTTTGTAGGATTAGAGCTACCTATCTGAAACTGACCTTGAGGAGGCTTTATGTGAGACCCGAACAAACTAATTTGGTACTTTATTTTGTGTTGGGGTTCTAGATGTGAGTACATATTTTAATCATAGGATTTAAAAATTAAAATAGTTGGAAACACAAGGTAATAAGTATGGGTCCTGATGATAAACTTCTAGTCATGAGTTAAGAACTTGAGAAAAATGTATAAGGGTGTGTATGTTAGTTTTACGTGAATGGTAATTTTAGTTCGATGATTAAAAAGTAAGCTATCAGTAATATGGGAGATTGGGTATAGGTATCGATATAAAAATTGGTTTTAATTTTGAAAAAAAATAATAATTAAAGTTGTGGTGGATATACAAATATGTGTGGAAATATCCATATATTTATAATTGTAAGACCCAAACAGGCATGGTAAACATATATTATTTGTCACAAACATATTCACATGTGACATACATGCATATGATTGACGATTAGTATTTAATTACAAGTAATGATATGAGGCACAAACCGGAACGATAAATATTTTAATAGTCAGAGATAATGTTATGAAGGATGATTATAGGGGAAATTATTTTATTCAAAGTGTGAAAAAAGTTAAACATAAACATTGACATGTGATATGACTTTATTATTTTTATATACGTTAGGGGATGTGGAATTGATCGGGTGACAATCGTGTGATATCAATTTATTACTATATAAAAACACAAAATATATTAGTATGTATAAAGAGTGGTTAAGGGTCCGAAATACGTATTTAAATTTTTTTTAAATATTTTTGGATATATATATATATATCTATGTATAGATATGCATATAAGAAAAGCTGGGTACATATATATATAAGTGTATATATAATTATATAATAAATATGTGAAAGGAATACATGTATATACATATATAAAATAGAAAGTACATATGTGTGTGTGTACATATATAACATATCTTGCATGCACAAAAAAAAAAAAAAAGTAAACCAAGGGTGGGGATAAGGGGGTAGGCTAGTGACGGTTAGAAAAAAAAAAAAAACCAAGGTGAAGGGCACATGCAAGGGTAGGGCAAAGAAAGAAATAAGGAAAAAAAAAAGGGGAAGATCTTGTACTTGGGAATTTTGCCTAGAGCAAGAACCAAGAGGGGAGGAAGAAGAAAACCAAGGAAGAAGAAGGAAAAGGGAAGAAAATAAGAAAATAAATAAATAATATAGTGTGGGTACAAAAGGTAAGTATTGTGATCCATTTTTTTCTTCCAAGGTGTAGAAATCCAACTTTAATATATATATTTCGATTGTTGCATGTATTTAAAATATAGTTTTTGGTATGAATTTTTATTTAATGCAAGAAGAATTTTCTCCTTAATATTTATTTACCTGTGTAAATTAAGTTAGTATTATTGTATGAAAAATAGATGAGTGGAATTGTTGTATGTTGGTTGCACTTTGGATGAGAAAATTTAAAGTTTGGTGGGTAATTAGGAATCTTGTGAATTATACTCGACTTTTCATAAATTTCATGGGTGTGAGTAATTTAAAGTTTGGTGGGTAATTAGGAATCTTGTGAATTGTACTCGACTTTTCATAAATTTCATGGGTGTGAGTAATTTATAAGAAAACATGCTATCTTATGATTTTCTGGGAAATTATGTAGATTCAAATATATTTTGGGTTATAATAATTTTAGGTGAAAATTTACCTTGGATGTAATGGATTCGAGTAGATAATTTCACTTGTTATGAATAAAATATTTTCAAGTGATTCGAGTTGATCATAAATATTAGTTTAATCGATTCGAGTAATTAATATATTAAGTGTAGATGAGTTATTAAATGTGACATGATTAAATTATGAAACTTAATTCAAGTAAGTGGTATTATTTATTAACTCTCGAATGAGATTGCGAGTAATGGGTGCCAGGTCCGGAGACGAGGACTATAAAGAACGCTGCTCAAAATGCTCTAGCAAAGGAGTCCTCCACAAAATAAATTTTTCGCAAGGTACGTAAGTACGTTATGTAAACCCCCACATTCTTATCATTATATAGTAACGTAATAATGTTTTTGAAATACTAATATATGTAATAGTGTATGCATGAACTATGTAGATGGTAAGAGTTGAAATAAAAATGTTAGTCGAGGTAATAGGGTAGGTTGTTGAAGTTTGGAAGTATTTTGGAGTGAAAGCACACTTAGAAAGAATTTTGATAAAAAAGATTTTGGACACTGCCTTAATAATTTGATCATAACTTTTTATCATAATGTTCATTTTAGTTGAAATGTTTACAGTAGATACATGACTTCCAGGGCTACAAAAATGTATTTCATGAAAATTTTCAAATCGACCTCTAAATAGGTCAAACTTCACTGGAAGTTACAACAAAAACTGGGATGACGTTCGAACGTGAAAGTACGTTCGAACGACTGTTCGTTCCAGTACTCTTGTCTGATGGAAAAAGAAAAGTACTGAGAGCAAGTGACGTTCAAACGCCAATGACGTTCGAACGTGAGTAACGAATCAGAACATTAGATTTACAATGACTGAACTCTTTTCGATCCCTACAAATACATAAGGCCACATCCCTTAGCTCCATTACAACATTTCTAACCCTAGGAAGACTTAGAGAGGAAGAAAGAAGGGGAAAACACATGTTCAAGAGAGGATTTGCACCTTGAAGAGAATCAAAACTTCAAGTTTTTCAAGAACACTAAGGAAGAAGAAGAAGGTAAGGGTTTTCTTCCACTCTTGTTCATTGATTCTAGGGCTTATATATATATATATATATATATATATATATATAAATATATATGTATCTTATATACCTCTTTTATATTTA
>CM042193.1:25569781-25588391 GCA_023539305.1 Ilex asprella | reverse complement strand
TATATATATATATATATATACATATTTTGACTCTCAAGCTTGTATTTATGTATTGAAATCCTTGTTTCTTGATTGTTCTTGCAAATCTTATCATGTTTTGATGGAAGTTATAGTTTGATAAACATAAAACCTTCGTTCTTGACATCCAAACTCTAGTTTTTCAAGAAGTATGAATTTTTCTTCTTGATATTCTTTTGTTATTGATTTCAAAACTTGATATTTATTTTTTCTTCATTTCAAAACTTGATATTCAATTGTTCTTGATTTCAAAACTTAATTTCAATTGTTCTAGATATCAAAACTTGATATTCATTTGTTCTTGATTTCAAAACTTGATATTCAATTGTTCTTGATATCAAAACTTGATATTCATTTGTTCTTGATATGAAAGCTTGATATTCCTTTGTCTTGATTCAAAAAACTCTAGTTTTTCAAGAAGTGTGGATTTTCTCTTGATATTCCTTTGTCTTGATTCAAAAAAACTCCAGTGTTTTGTTGGGAACAATTAAATTATATCTTTTGACGATCTCTTGCTTATTTTTCTTGAGTTATTATATTGAAAAAATGCCTATGAAATTGGGGATTTTTGAGATACTTGTGATTTGAAAATTGGTTGGTATTGCATCTCTTATATGATTTGTTGTGATGGACTTGAATTGCCTTCGAGAGCTGCCGTAGAGAGTTAGAGGTTAGTCTATCCTAGTGGGGGTGAGATGGTTGCCTAACACTTGTAGTGAATTGTTGTTTGTGAGAGCAACCACTATTGTTCACGTAAGTTCGAGGCTGAGGGATGGTATACCTTTCCTTGGAAGGATTCGTCAATGTCGTGGGATACGGTATACGCCCTTTCTAAAGTGGTTTGTGGTTTGGCCATGCGAGAAATGTGATTGGTAAACGAGGTAAAATCATGGTGTAAATTCCTGAGAAGCGACCAACATACCTGAGATACAAATACAATTGGGGATACGAATACATATTATGGGTAATGGTACAAATTGTGTCTTATTGTTTATTGTTGTGAAAATGGTTTATTACAAGAACTTTTTGGAAATGGTCTATGGTTGGAAATTGATTATTGTTAGGAATGGGTTTTACTTCTTCATTTACTTTATTGATATTACTCAAACTTGAGATCGGTTGAGCTGTCACTGTTTTCTTTCAAAAGTTATATATGATATTTGTGAAATGAGACAGACTTGTTTTATATGTTTTCAAAACCTGTTTGAGTTTAGGAGGATTTTCCTACAGAGTTTAGTGCTCACCCCCTGCAAATAATATCTATTCTCAGATTTCGGTTTAGAGGAAGAACTCGGAGTCGATGAGCAACTAACTGGGGAAGCTCAATTGGATGGAAGCTTGGATCCCAAGGGGAATGTCTAGATTTTCTCTCTTTATGTCCTAGATTAGGAGATGCATTATGAAACAATGTATGAATGACATTTTGTTTATTCCGCTGCAAGATTAAACTTGATTTTGGGATGTAATGGCCATAGTTTGGCTTATTTTTATGGGTGATGTTGTTGATGTTATGAAGCATGAATAAAATTTTCTTTACTTATGGATCTTATTAGTTGCTCTTATGATATGAATGGTTTTATATAGTAATGTCGTCCAAGGTGTATTTTGGGAAGTTACAAGTTTGGTATCTGAGCGTAGAAATTATGTCTTACATGGGAGCTGTAGGTTGTGGACTATCACTGGAGTATTAGGTTCATATGAAGAAACTCTAGGGTTGAATTTGTTTGAAGTTATATGTTTATAAGATGTGTGTGATTTGTTGCTTAGTTTATATGTTTATAAGATGTGTGTGATTTGTTGCTTAGTTAACTCCTGGATTAATTATTTGTTTGAATTCATGGATTAGCTAGTTTTGAGGAGTTGACAAAAATTTTGGGATGGATATTCTAGTTTTATATCATGTCATTTTGGACTATTCTAGGAGAGGGATGGTAATTTGGCTTTTGGTTTGTAAATGATGCTAGACATGGATCTTTATGCAAGTTATATTTTCTATGTTGGAGATGGGTATGAAATAGGAATTGTGACAAAAGACGCCCAAACTCAAGTTGGACAAGTATAGTAGAACCATCAGTCAAGCAGACTACCTTTCATGAAATTGATCATAACTCCTTGTTCGGAAGTCCAAATTGTGCACCATTTTTTTTTTGTTAGAAGCTTAACTCGTATATCTTTCCAACCATGTAGGTTACACATGCTAAAAATACCTGAGTTGAATCAGTTTATTCTCTGAAATTGATCAAAAAGTGTCATGCTTTTCTTCTTAGACTCTGAAGGACTTATCCTTAAGCAAGCTTCTACTCTATTTAGGCTTTGATTTAGAGACACCCCCATGTTGATTGAAGTATTTTTATGGATAACAATATAAAATTTGACTATGATTTGGTGTCTTGTTGACTCTAAGTATTCTCTCTACTATTAGTATTGCTTATATTTTTGGAAGTCAAGGAGATGTGATAACCCTATTTGGATGTGTGGAGGTAAGGTTTACTTAGATGCTTTTAGGATGGACTAAGTTTTGAACAATAAGGTTATGGAAGGTTTTGTGTGTTACTTAAAATTCATAGAAATTAAGGAATGAATGTAGTTTTGTTTTACGATATAAACCATGGGAGTGTTATGTTTTCCTCTAGGGTAAGTACGATGGTATGAGATAGTATAATTCTCGAATAGGATCAATTGAAGGAATAGAGTGAAGTAACCTCGAATGGGAGCCTATTTTTGGAATAATGATTGAAATTGTGGTTATAGATCTTAAATGAGTAGGAAGTTGTTTCATAACTACGTACTTGAGGTTACCAATATTGACTTATTTCCTTGAGGGCTTAGTTGACTACTCTTGGACTCTCTAAAGTATTAACAATCAAAAATCTTCTAGTTGAGTATGGGGTTAATAGTTGACTTGTATCTACAACATTTGATTGAAAAGTAAGGTCAATTTATGAAAAGGAACTTATAGACATTTAAAACAGGAAATCTAAGAAGCCTAATTAAGTTGAAGTAGTTACCTTTGACCCTTGAAATTTAAAGATTAAAGATTAAAGAGGTTTAAAAGCTCAAGGTTAGATATAGCAGACAATTATTAAAATGATGTTGATATCCAAAGTTTGATATGAACTTCTATTATTTTGTGGGTTTTTCCAATGTTATTGGGAGATGTAATTTGAGGAATCAGTGATGATACCTGTGAAGATTGACTTCATCATGAGTGTAGAAATTTTATGTAATTTTTGGGATAGATGACTATGATTATCCTACTAATTAGCAAATCATTATTATCATAGGATTCTGAATAATTGCTAAGGCTATGATGACTAATGTAATTAAGTTGAAGAGCATGAAGGTAATTATTGGGAGTCTTGTTTTAGTTTTGATTGTATCATTAGAAGTTGGGTAGTAGTTAATTGAGAGATATTTTGGAATCCTTGGTAGTCTATATTTACCTTTTGGTATATTACAAGAAATATATGTTGTACTGGATTGTATGATAGGGATTCAAAAGTATGGGTATCGTGAAATGAGTTGTGATGTTAATGAACCCCCTAAGGATTGATGCCATGGTTTATTGATGCTAGCTCAAAGTTAGAGATTGAGAATTAATACATGGAAGATAGAATTTTTTTTAGTGTTAATCGAGTTGGTAAACATATAGAGATATTAAGATTGATCTAAAAATATGAATAGGGATACAAGTGAGTTATGAAGGGGATGGTAAGACTTATTGATTTGAACTCAAGATTGGAGATTGAGAGCAAATATCTTGGAGATATGACTTGATCCTTAGCCTAAGTAGTATAGTTGGTTAATTACAAAAAAAATCCCTTTGAATGGATTTGATGAATCGTTAGTGTACACATTTTGGAAGCTATAATTGAAAAACAAGTGCGGTTAGGTTTCAATTGTAAATTTTGGTGGAATCTGACATATTTCCATAGAACTTTCTAACCTATGAGAATTCTTATCTTGTGGCTAGTTTTGATTTGTAAATTGGCGGATGTTAATTTATATCAGAGTGCGCAGCAAGCTATTGGAGTAGATTTAATATTAGTGGAATTAACCATTAGTTACGGTTACAGTGGTGAGTGTAGAGAGTATAAGCTTGAAGAGTGAGATTCAATTTTTTAAAAAACTTGGTGTATATTTTGATGGTTATAATTGTTGGGACTCTTGCGGCGTCCACCGAATTAAAAAAATTGATAAGTGTCCATAGGATGTGAAGTTATTATTAGATTTTAAATGTTGTGGGTTTCTCTAGTCTAGTGAGAAACAAAGTCATTAGGAATGATACATCTATTTAAGGAATCGTTGTAGATCTTGTCGTAATGACATTACTAAGTTTCGGGTTATAACATAATTTGGATATAGGAATGATGAGTAATTCCATTATTAAAATTGAATTTGGTTGTTGTGAAATGCTTATGGACAAGCTACATGTAAAGCGCAAACATGAGATTTTTGAAAAGATTGGTACATTCAACAGAGGAGTGATATCCGATGAATAGGAAATAAGTTGAAGATCTAGCAATTATGCATGGTATGGAATTAGTTTAGACAATCATATGGAATTATTAAGTATAAAGAATAACTGAAAGTAGTGAATGAATGTAAACTTGGGGACTTCATTAACGGTAGTGACGGTATAAGTTGAAGGGATGGATTTAAAATTAGGATATGATCAATTTTTATCTAGGCTTTGATGTTTAAAGGATGAATAGAAGTGAAGACATCGTGGCCAAATGAGAATTAGATAGACTAACTCAACGATTAAGTTATGAGGATGAAACTGTCTTTTAGGAGGTGGATTGTAAACCCCCACATTCTTATCATTATATAGTAGCGTAATTATGTTTTTGAAATGCTAATATATATAATGATATATGCATGAACTATGTAGATGGTAAGATTTGAAATAAAAATGTTAGTGGAGGTAATAGGGTAGGTTGTAGAAGTTTGGAAGTATTCCGGAGTGAAAGCACACATTAGAGAGAATTTGGGTAAAAAAGATTTTGGACACTACCTAAGTAATTTGATCATAAATTTTTATCCTGATGTCTATTTTAGCTGAAAATTTTGAAGTAGATACACGACTTCTAGGGCTACAAAAATGTATTTCACAATTTTTTTTTAAATCGACCTCTAAATAGGCCAAAACTTTACTGGAAGTTATAGCAGAAATTGGGATGACGTTCGAACGTGAAAGTACGTTCGATCGACTGTTCGTTCTAGTACTCTTGTCTAATGGAAAAACAAAAGTACTGGGAGCAAGTGAGGTTTGAACGCCAATGACGTTCGAATGTGAGTAACGAATCAGAACATCAGATTTACGTTGGCTGAACTATTTTCTTCCCCTATAAATTCATAAGGCCGCATCCCTTAGCTCCAATGCAACATTTCTAACCCTAGGAAGGCATATAGAGGAAGAAAGAAGGGGAAAACACAAGATCAAGGGACGATTTGCACCTCCAAGAGGATCAAAACTTCTAGTTTTTCAAGAACACTAAGGAAGCAGAAGAAGAAGGTAGGGGTTTTCTTCCACTCTTGTTCATTGATGCTAGGACTTATATATATACATGTTTTGACTCTCTAGCTTATATATATGTATTGAAATCCTTGTTTCTTCATTGTTCTTGCAAATCTTACCATGTTTTGATGGAAGTTATAGCTTGATAGCCCTAAAACCTTCGTTCTTGACATCCAAACTCTAGTTTTTCAAGAAGTTTGAATTTTTCTTCTTGATATTCATTTGTTCTTGATTTCAAAACTTGATATTCTTTTTTTTTTGATTTCAAAACTTGATATTCAATTGTTCTAGATATCAAAACTTGATATTCATTTGTTCTTGATTTCAAAACTTGTTATTCAATTGTTCTTGATATCAAAACTTGATATTCATTTGTTCTTGATATCAAAGCTTGATATTCCTTTGTCTTGATTCAAAAAACACTAGTTCTTCAAGAATTGTGATTTTCTCTTGATATTCCTTTGCCTTGATTCAAAAAAATTCCAGTGTTTTGTCTGGAACAATTAAATTATATCTTTTGACAATCTCTTGCTTATTTTTCTTGAGTTGTTATATTGAAGAAATGCCAATGAAATTGGGAATTTTTGTGATACTTGTGATTTGAAAATTGGTTGGTATTGTATCTCTTATATGGTTTGTTGTGATGGACTTGAATTGCCTTCGAGAGTTGCCATAGAGTGTTAGAGGTTAGTCTATCCCAGTGAGGGTGAAATAGTTGCCTAACACTTGTAGTGGATTGTTGTTTGTGTGAACAACCACTATTATTCACGTAAGTTCGAGGCTGAGAGATTGTATACCTTTCCTTGGAAGGATTTATCAATGTCGTGGGAGACGGTATACGCCCTTTCTAAAGTGGTTTGTGATATGGCCCTGCGGGGAATATGATTGGTGAACGAGGTAAAATCGTGGTGTAGATTCTTGAGAAGCAACCAACATACCTAAGATATAAATACAATTGGGGATACAGATACATATTATGGATAATGGTACAAATTGTGTATTATTGTTTATTGTTGTGAAAATAGTTTATTACAGGAACTTGTTGGAAATGGTCTATGGTTGAAAATGACTTATTGTTGGGAATGGGTTTTACTTATTCATTTACTTCATTGATATTGCTCAAACTTGATATCGGTGGAACTATCACAGTTTTTTTTCAAAAGTTATATATGATATTTATGAAATGAGACTGACTTGATTTATATGTTTTCAAAACCTGTTTGAGTTTGGGAGGATTTTCCTACAGAGCTTAGTACTCACCTCCTACAAACAATATCTATTCTCAGATTTCGATTTTGAAGAAGAACTTGGAGTCGATGAACAACTAGCTTGGGAAGCTCAATTGGATGGAAGCTTGGATCCCGAGGGGAATGTCTAGATTTGCTCTCTTTATGTCCTATATTAGGAGATGCATTATGAAACAATGTATGAATGACATTTTGTTTATTCCGCTGCAAGATTAATACTTGATTTTTAGATGTAATGGTCATGGTTTGACATATTCTTTTGGGTGATGTTGTTGATGTTATGAAGGATGAATGAAATTTTCTTTACTTATGGATCTTATTAGTTGCTCTCATGATGTGAATGGTTTTATATAGTAATGCCGTCCTAGCTGGATTTTGGGGCGTTACACGTTAATCTTTGTTTTGCCAATTATAAATTTTTGATTGTTTGTGTGAGTAGCTATTTTACGAGTTTTATTGTGAACGAATGACTTAAGTGTCATAGTGTTATGATAGGAATAAAATGTACTTGTGATGGATGCAATATTATGGTTTTACTTGTCTGTGTGATAAGCAGAAAGAGAAGCTATATGGTCAAGACGTTTAAGCATCATATGTCTAAGTGACGTATTTTATTTGTGTAGTCTAAGTGGCGTATTCTACTTTCACAATCAAGGTGTCTAAGAGACGAAAAGATAATTGTTAGAATGGGTTTTCTATGTGACTAAAAGTAACCCAAGTGTTTAAGTTTGCGATCGTGACTGAGATAAGTTAAAGTTGATTTGGTCTAGGTGGCGAGAGCAGAATTTATTGATGTGCTGTGAGTCGTTCGAAAAACAAATAAAGGGATACATGTTGTTGAGTTTTCTGAGTGATGCTCATATACCGAGATGATGATTAAATTGTGTTGTGTTTTGTCGCCTGAATGACAGGATGATTATCTCTGTTTGAAACCGTAGAGCAACAGAACAAGATATCGAGAACAAGTTATGAAATTGAGAATATTAAAATTTCACTAATGAGCTAGGACGTCACATTATTTTATCTTCTTTATTTATGAAATTTTGAATGAGAACTTACTGAAAATTTTTCTTGTAATCTTTTCAAGTAAACTGTACATAAGCCTCCAGTCCATTGCTAAAACTAGGAGTCCAGTTCCGAGTTGTTGGGAAGGGCTCGTGTCAGTTTCTTGTTTTTAAAAGAAAAACCTTTTGGGCTGTACATGATGCAAATATTTTTGTTCTTCCCTTTTTGGCGTGTAAGAAACACTTGTAAACAATTTTGGGTTATACTATATAGTGGCGAGCTGGTGTGCCACGCCCGTTAGATTTTTATTTTAAAAAAATGATCATAAAATAAATATTTTCAGGATGAGTTTTCTTTTAATAAAAAGCTTTTAATTATGAGCAGGATTGCCTAAATTTTTGTTATTATTATTTTAAATAGTAGTGTAGTGGAATTGGGGTGTTAAACTTTAGCTAGGCAGAAAACTTGCCCTTTTCTTCAATTGCTATCGACTGAGTGAATTTTTGAAAGTGACCCTACAGGTCCTTAAGAGATTGTGTAGTTTGGGTTTTAAAATAATTAAAGACCTTATTGTACTACATTTGTCCTTGCATGAACTGATTTAGAGTATCTTCCAAACTTTGCTTATGTGGAAGATGGTAAGGTCGATATAAATATTGTGGTGGTGCTTGTGTGGAGCTGGATATGGGGCTTGTTCTTGTTGGTTTCTCCAACCAAAATTAGGATGTTGTCGCCTCCCTAAATTATAAGTGTCTGAGTATGGGTTATTATATGACTTTTGATACCTTGATACTATGTTGGATTGCTCCAATAGAACAACCTGAAAAACGGTTATCGTAGGGCATTCCTCAGTAGAATGTCCGTGGATGTCGCTTGACCCGACACCACGTCGATAACATCCTTTTAACCGAGATTTTAACCACAAGATAATCCGGATCCAACTTAGGTCCGATATGCCTTGATTTATACCTCATTAGGGTTCATTTACATTATTGGAGGAAAGAGAACATAGGCCAAAAGCATGGCAAAACAGTTTTAAATTTTGAAAATTTGAAAAAGTGTACCGATACTGTGTACCAGTGCAGTTTGCTCTCTGGAGTTAACTGTACTGGTACACAATATCGGTATTGTTCGTCCAATTTTGCCCTTTTTGACTACTTTTCACTTCAAATTCATCCCAACACATGTATAATGAAGTTTTCTACGTTATACATGATCCATACAAGTTCTATTACAATCATTTACATGAATTTACATGTCAAAAACTAAGTTTTCATAAATGTTTTACAAAACTCAAAATAAAGCCACAAGCCGGCCCCTTCACCCTTGATGCTCTCATGGGAGCTATCCACTGGTGTATATCCTGTACCTAAAATGTGTTCCCGTATAGGGTGAGCCACGCTCAGTAGAATAGTTCCTACAGAGGCTACTCCCCACCTAGATGCACATGGAATGCACACATGCAACATTCAACAATCCATAACAATTCCAATCAAGAATATGCAATCCCCATGATGGAATTTATCATGTCATGCCATTAAATGAGATGAGACTCACCCATGCATTTTAACCCGAGCCCTCACCGGCTCCCACAACACAAAGCAATGCACTTGTGCAATGAAACCGTCAGTTGACGAAAATTCACCCAATGATCATTTGAAATAAAAGTCATTTATTTATAAAACCAAATCATTGTTGGGTGTTTTAATAAATCAAAATCTTGTGTCTTGTTGGGCAACGAATTTTGGTATCACAACTGCCGATTCTGTACAACATCACACTTTTCCAAAATTTCACCTCAGGGGAGTGTGTGAACCAAGTAACTAGGTCTTGGACACGAGGGAGTATCTAGCCCATCTTGCTATACCCGACACAAGTTTTCCATGCATGTTCCTGTGCGACTCAGTTGGATCTTCAGTCCAACTTTCTCGAGTCCACCCATCAAGCACCAAATATGGTGTTTGATTTAAACCATGCACCCACACACCCACACCCATGCATAAAGCCCATGAATGTGATGCCAACACCATGCCCAATATGCAATAATGCCAAATGAGCAATTTATCTCACATGCATCTAATCATCAAATGCAACATCTATCATGACAAACTATATCACATGTATATAATTTTCATGATCATCATAATGCTAATATATCATAAAATCTATATCAACATACCCATTTCCAATTATAAAGCTCACACTAAGCATATGATTTCAATTTCCCCAACATAGCAACTTTGGTCATTCAAGGCATTCTATCAACACCTTCAAGGCAAACAATCATGCTAAACACATATTATGCCCACAATTTCACTAGTTACAAGAAAATACTCAAGTAAGTCTCATGCACCAAAATCAAGCTAGAAGTTGCTCTAAGCCCTTTCTATGCTCACTTTCTCATTTCTATATTAATAGGCAAATGATGTACATAGATGAACACATGCACCCCACCATTCCTATAGACATCTAAGTTAGAAATCAACCAAAGTAGGAGAAACCCTACCTTTTGTAGCATGAAGGAAGTGATAGAGCTTCCAAAAACACCAACCAAGTCTCAAAAACCTTGATTTCCCAAATTTTATTCTTTGGATCTTCGGTGAAATTTCTTGTTTTTGGTGTGGTTGCATAGCCCTCGTCGCGTAGAAGAATTTTAGTTCTTGGCTCGATGAATTTCAACCGACAGAACTCCGAGAATTAAAGAAGAAAGGTAGAAAAATTAAAATTTTCCTCTTTTCTCTCTTCAACGTGTGAGACCAGCTGAAGATGGGAGATATTTTGTGCTAAAAATCTGATTTTTAGCCCTATTTATAATTTTTGATACTCGGCCCACATTGCGCCACACGCCTCTCATTTGTTCGGGTCCGTTTTCGCTCTGAAACGATTTATTATATCCTGATCTAAGTTTAAATTAATTTATTTGAAATTTTATTCAATTATAAGGAATTTCATATTTTTTATTTTTGGGGACCTTTGTGAGGTCATCCGCCACCTAGTCGCCTCGAATGACGTGTAAAATACAACTATCGCAGAATTCTACGAAATTTGATAGGATGACTAGATTTCGTAATACAAATCCAACGGAGAAGTCCGTTATATCATACGAGGTCTATATACATGTATTTTAATTCCGCATTATAGTGGCAAAATGATAATTTTGCCCTTTTCAAAAAAATTCTAATTTTTCCGGGTTTTACACATATCCTACATGTTTTATTCATAGGTGGGACAGTAGCAATTCGTTTACTTTCTTCATCCCTAAAGCTTCAATCTTTCGAGACAAAGCAGTCATCTTAGCTTATAACTCGTCATCTTCACTTAGAGTGTATTTTCCCCCTTGGGAAGTGGTAGGCTAACCTAGAGAAGGAGAGGGTGAATCCAAATCCCACATCTAAGAATTCTTAGAAAGTATGTTAAAGAATTCAAAAACTCTTGTAGTATTTTTATCCATAAAATCTCCTTGAGACATCATCTCTAGAACTGACACATGGAAGAGGGGAGAGCATTATAGAAAAGTCCGACCAACATCCAACTCTCAAACCTGTGGTGGGAACAAGAATAGAGAAGGTCTTTGAAACTCTCCCAACATTGATAAAATTTTTCCCCATCCTTTACTACAAAATTCATTTTATGATTTTTAAAGCATTTGTGTGGTGAATGGGGAAAAATGAAAAACTCCTGTTGATGTGTAGACCTGTGCATGATAGAATGATGTCTAAGATTGTTAACCCATTGCTTGGATGTATCCTTTAGGGAGAAAGAAAAATGCTTCAACTTGGTTAATTTGGTATTATCATGGACTGTGCTACATATATCCTCGAATTCCTTTATGTGGAGGTAAGAATTTTCAAAAAACCAAATTGTGGAACTGAGGAAAGAGTTGTATTGTGCCTGGTTTAATTTTGAACATTTTTGCATTATCAGGACAGACAAAGCAAGACATGGCATTGCTCCTGATGGGATGCAAGTAATCCCTTAGAGCTTGGATCTGTTGATCGACCTATTGTTGTCCATTATGATTCTTAGGGTTTAAAGGAACACGATTTTTATTTTGACCCTCTATACTTCCAGCTCTACTTACTTCTTATATCAAAGGTAGGTGCTAACATAGACTAATTGGAAGACAATGATGCATATGAACCTACTAACCTTACATATTCATAATATGGCAATTCGTGTTCGACTTCAAAGATTTCTCCACCAGACATGCAAAAATTAAACTAAATTGATTGTAAATCTAACAACCTAAATGCAATTATTTCAAAAACTAAATCCTTACTATCATAAGATAACACAAATAAAAAATTGAGAAAATTAAGAAGAATATGGAACAAAGTTACCCGAAAATCCAAGCCCTTCACTGCTAGTGAAGATTCTTCCTTTCAGCTATCAATGTCGTTCACTTAGCTCCCCAACACCAAAAAATTGGCTTGAATCCCAAATGGGTACACCCCAGTGCAGGTGGTCAAAGAAGTAGAAATAACTCAGTAAGATCGAGATCGATCCAAAGGGAAATCGGGAATGGTAGAAAATAGGTAAAAGGAAGAACTTTAAAGTGAAAAGGCTATTCTAGTGAGAAATTTATACCAAACTAAGAAGAATCAAATGGGAGAAGAAATACTTTCTAGCATTGGGATGGGAATTATTCATGTACACCAATTATTAAACTCGCGCAATCATTTATTTATCTTAGTTGATTTCCAATGTCAGTGTAGTCGACTCAAAGATTTTACTTTGAAAAATATAAGTCGATTGAATCAAAAAATAATCAACAAGGAACCATGTTTGTGAACACGCAGGGAATCTTACAATTTTTCATGGAAGGAATCAACCCAGGGAATAATTGTACAATTTTACAGAGTACAATCCTTTACTAAAATCATTCGTTCATTCCATATGTGAAAAATAGTAGAACTATAAAAATAAGTCTCTTAATGATTGCATTCATAAAATAATTGTCATGCATTCATAAAACCAAATTCCTAGTTAGCAAGTATAAAGGATTTTACCCACAATCAGCCATGAGAAGAGAAGCCTCCTACGTAGAGTTTTTGTTTAATAGAAAAAACTCCCCTTCATCTCTAGCTAAACCTATCTATTTATATTAAATCCAAAAATTACCAAAATTAATTCTAAAAACAAAAAAGAATCCTCGAAGGTTAAATAATCACGACGCCAATTAAGCATAGCACGTTCGAATGGACGAGCTGCGTTCAGATGGAGGTCTTCATAACCTGACTGTTGACTTGGTCAACTTTGCAGAGCTCAGAAATCCTACGCCTTCAGAGGATAGTACACCGTATCGTCAAATGAGCATTTGCATGCATAACTGCCTCTGAATACCTTGAATTCTCTAGAATTAGCTTCTCATCAGTTGTGTCCGGACGGAGTTACTGCGTTCGGACATACTATCTTTGTATCTTTTCTTATATGTAGCCACTTTCCCATGATTCTGAACATCTTGCTCGCGTCTAGAAAGAAGAGCTTTGTCCAGACGGACAATGGTATGTAGTTAGGGTTCTCCTCTGGTCAACAATTTGACCATTGTAATTGCACTTAGTTTCCCTTGATTTCTATGCTATCTACAAATCATCCAAGCAATTTATTACCCATTCGAAATCAACTTAATTCACTTATTTTACCTAATAAATCACTTAGACCAGAAAGTACCATCATAGCATGAAATCAAATCATTAAACAATATTTAGTTTAGAATAAGTGGAATTACAACATATAGATAAATAAATGGTAAATTACATGAGGAATCAATGACCCTGGCTATCCTACCATCTCATTCACCATTGGAGACTATCAATTTGAGCAAGCACTGCTAGTTTTGAGTGCAAGTGTGAACCTCCTCCCATATTTTGTATATGAGTAGCTTGGATTAGGAGACATGAAGCCAACATCTGATTCGCACTTTTTTGTGTGTCTGAATTATATTATAATATTAAACCCAAGTATATGTGGTCAAATTGTAGTTTTCTCAGTTTTTAAGTCCAAGTATCGATCCCACGAAGAGTTAAGTAATTCTTAAAAAAAATAATAAATAAATAAAAATAAACTATCAAAAACAGTAAAGTGGTTTATTTGGAGTAGTTTGATGTTTGATTGCTTGTGGTGTGAGCTTAGTCTAATTAACTGGTTTTAATTTATTCAATAGACGGAATTAAAGTGCAATTATAATAAAGTGCGTAAATAAAGCAGATTAATTGACAGAAATATAAAATATAACCTTCAGTTTAAGGATCTCATATGCTTTATATTGGTATTGTTACGGAATTGCCACCACACAGCAATCAACTTTCATTTTACTGGAAAGTCAATCGGTAGGTCTGATGTACATAATTCAGTACACAGTAGCTTATTAGACTATTGTGAAGGTAATATATTATAACACAGCGGCTTATTAGGCTACGCTGGATTACAGATGTTCCAATTGACTAATTCGAGTGAAACCCGCTGGTGGTATAGACGATCTTCCAGCAATTTGTCAGGTCAGCTGGTGGTAGTTAATCATAATACAGTAACTTGTCAGGTTAGCTGCATTTAGATATGTCACCCGGAAAGTCAAGCCACTCAAACGGAATACTTGAATTATTCAATAGATCATCTTGGAATATATATATTGACAGTAGAACTTCCTCAGCGTTCCAGTGGAGGACTAGCCATACTGATAGGATCACTGGGGTTATTCTAGCAGGCAATATTATTATATATAGTAATATCATGCGTCAGTGGAACTTTCTCAGCGTTCCGGCGGAAGCAAAGCCATACCGATAGGATCATCGGGGCTATTCCAGCTGGCATGTCTTATATATATAATAAACGTATAGATAAAACATCAGCAATTCCATAAACAAACCAATATTGTACATATGTTCCCCTCGCACTGGAGGATATACGGAACTACTCACGCTCCATTGTTATAGACGAACAAGGAGTGATAGCAGTTGTCATTACAAAAATAAAAGTACTGGTTTTGAACTAAACACGGACCGGAACATGTTCTCACTTGGTATCTCTTTTTCTCTCTTTGTATTGTATCTTGGGAGCTCACAGTATCTTGGAGTGGAAGAATTTCTGAAGAGAGTTTTTCTCGCTAATCCGGCCTATTTGCAGAGGAGGTGAAAGGTCTATTTATAGGCATAAATGGAAGCAGGAGAGGAAGAGATTTGCATGGCCACCTTTGGAGGACCGTCCGAACGGTGTCAGTGCCGTCCAGATGGTGGTGCAAGTGGATTTGCAACTTGCTGAAGTGCTGACTCTTCATGTTGGAATATTACACTTTGACCTCCTTTCTTTTTATCTTCCTGACATTGCTCTTGGTATCTTGTAATATTTCCACATTAAGCCTGCAATTTTTACATAAAAACTGTTAAAACGAATAATTCCCGCACTAACCCTAATTCACTTTAATTAGTATTTTTTAGTGCGGTTATTCTACTAATTCGACTTTTTTTGTATACTTCTAATTCACAATTAATTAATGTCAATCACACTCCCCAACTAAAATTTTACTAGTCCCTAGTAAAACATAAAAATATAATACAAGTAGGGGTAAAATTATTTTCGTAGATTTTTTTACGATTGCATTTAGCATATGCAATAAGCCGTTAAACCCCTAGGTGATTCCTAGTGGACGAGTTGTGTCTCGTGAAGGTTTCCAGTGAAGCTACCTACAAACTTCAATAGTTAGGGATGCATAATCTATATGGTTTATATGTAAAATTAAATTGTTATTTTTGTGCAAAGCTAAAATCTATCTTGTTTTCTGATCACTTATAAGAGTAACTCAGGTTAATGGTAACATTATAGCTATATTTTTATAAAAACTTGTGTGTGTGTAGTGATATTTTTATTTTCAAAAAGCACTTGAGAAATATTACCCTCTTCCGTAATTGTTTTGATGTCGATCCTTTCCTGGAATACGCTCAACAAATAATATACGTTATAGTGACTACTCTCTTAGTTTTACATGTGATTGAAATATTGTAAAGAAAGCAAATAATTTCACATGTAAGTATTTAAAGGAGCGGTTTACTGAATAAAGAGGTAATTGACATAATCTCATGAAAGAATATTAACACTATATTAATTATATTATTAATATTTTTCTTTTTAGATTAATAGACTGAACACAAATATATGATTTCCGGAATCAAAAAGGGCTTTATTAGGGTTGTAATGGGGTTGTGGTTTATGAAACGACGTCATTGGGTTTCAAATTGCTATCTTTAATATTATGGCACACCTCAATTTTTCTCTTGATTTTCTTTTCTATTTTTCCATTTGTTTGGTGAGTGCATTTTATGCTCCATCTCACTTCCTATTGAGCGAGTGCGTTTTACACTCCCTCTCGCTTTTTCAGGTACGAGTGCGTTTTACGCTCCATCTCGTCTTTCTTGTCTCTTTTCTACCTTTTCTTCTTCTTCTGCTATTCTGTATTTTGTTGAATTCAAAGAGGGTGTAAGAAAATTAAATAGCAAGGGTAGGTTGAAATATATTTTTATTGGGTTTGGGTATATTTTTGTTTTTCAAGAAAAGAATTTATAACTTTCAGGCTCAATCTTGGCTGACTAGGGATATAGTTTTGTAAAAGAAATGGTCAAAGCTCAAGATTGATGATACATGGCCTAAGATCATTTTTCAGAAATCATATGTTTGTATTCTTTCTAGCTAACAATTTAAGGATAGTGCTAACAATATAATTTAACAAGTGTTAATCAAAGCAAAAATAATGAGATTATTAAAAAAAAAGTTACCGCTGAATCGGAGGTTCTCATTTGAGTAGATGTTGAATAGCTCTCCAAGAAAGATAGGTTCAAAATCTGCATTGGGTTTCACATCTCCACTATTGGTAGAAAGATTGTAATATTTCACAAAATTTTTGAATAATAAAGATATCCTTTTGTGCTTCTAAAACTAAGTTTAAATAAAAATATTAAGATAATGTCCCATTAAAATGTGAAAATCTCAGTGATCATATTAAGACAATTCTTGCAATGTACTAAAAATACTAACTTAATTTTACTTTGAATCACATAAATTAGGCTTCCTAACTTTTTCAATATAGGCTTTAATTTTAACAAACATAAACTTAACCATTTCTAAATTCAAACTTAACAAGTTCAAAATATTCTAGGTTCAAAACAAGTAAATAAATAAACAAGTGCAAAGATAGTTTAGAGTCTAACTGCATAATATAAAAGTGCATAATTTAAAAAGTTGAATGAAAGAGAGTAAAGTCTTTATGTAGAATTCCCAGTCTTCATGGAATAGATGGTCCTCCTTCAAAATGTTGTCTCCATAGCCTTAACAACTCAGCCTGGTTTTATTCATAATCAGTCATGCGCTGATTCATCTGGTTTAAGCTGGTGCCAATCTGAGTAATGGTGGTCTGCATCTGGTTCATTGTGGTCTCCATTCCCATCAGAATCTGTCTGTTTGTCCTGTCATCCACTGGAACGTAAGGTAGATCTTCTGGTGGCTACTGTTCTGGTGGAATGAATTCTTCAGGATGTTGGAATGGTTGTTCTTGAGGTTCAGGTGGTACTTCTTGTTGGGCTACTGGTGGTGCATCTGGTTGTGCCTCGGGTTGTGCTCCATGACTTTTCTTCAATGATATCTTATCGATAGGTCCATATTGGTCGACGGTCTTTCAGGTTGGATTAACTATCACCCCATTGTTCCTGCAAAGTTGAGAGACTAGCATGGCATAGGGCAGTGAGAGCTTTTTATCCTCTACTGTCAGTATCACTTGATCTATAATCAGATTGGGCAAGTCAATGGTATGTCCCATCCCGAATGCATATAGAAAGTAAGCTTGCTCAGTGTAGACTTGATTTTTCCAAGCTCTAGGTAGCAAGCTATTTACAGTGATTAAATTCAGAATGCGGTATTTATCAGTTAAGTCTCCCTGCTTGATATACTTATTTGGTCTGCCCCAACCAAATTCTGGATTGCCGGTCACCTCTCTTTCTAGGACATTTATGTTTGGCAATGTCTCCGCAGTGTACGGGTATTGCGGGTTTTCTTCTCTCCGCATGGGTTGAAAAAATTCGGCTATCACAGCCGGTGTAACATGAAAAATTGTACCCCGTACAAATGCACGTAAATGTCTCGGTTCAACTATCTGAGCATTACTATAGAATTCATGGACTAGACAGTCATATGCAGGAACAGATAATTGAACATAATCAAGCCAACCTCTAGCAGCAAGAATTTGTCTAATTCCTATGTTGTCAAAATCTCCAATCACAACCGGTCGTTCAACAATAATGGTTTTCATCATAAATTTTTTATCATACCAGCTTTGTTGATCAAAATTTTCAAACATCACCTGGTTGAAGATGTTTCCCGGTCCTGGTTGCTATTGTGGTGCTTCTTGTTGCTCGGGTTGCTCCCTTTCTGTCCGTCTCGAAGATCTTCTTGAGCTTTGTCTCAAATCCATTGATTCCTTGATTTTTTCTTGGATTCTTTGATTTGGTCAATTTCAATCGGTAAATATGCTCCAAATGTGATGGGTAAAAGAATAATCGGAACACTTTTGATTGAAATTGGTGGAATGTAGTGGATTTGAAGGATTTTCTTGGATTTTTCTGGGTTGGCCGAAGGTTTTGGGGGTGCAAATGACGAACTGAACGGTTTTTGCATGGAGGTTGGTTTTTATAAAAGGGACCACCATCTGGACGGTGGTAGTGCCGTCCGGACGGTCCAATGTTACTGGTTTTTTTGTTTTTGTATACTGCTTCTTCTTCTTTTGTTTTCATTTTCCTGCAATATACAAAGTTAGATATATTTTATACATTCTACAAAA
>CM042193.1:25555941-25569681 GCA_023539305.1 Ilex asprella | reverse complement strand
GCTTGTGGTGTGAGCTTAGTCTAATTAACTGGTTTTAATTTATTCAACAGACGGAATTAAAGTGCAATTATAATAAAGTGCGTAAATAAAGCAGATTAATTAACAGAAATATAAAATATAACCTTCAGTTTAAGGATCCCATATGCTTTATATTGGTAATGTTACGGAATTGCCACCACACATCAATCAACTTCCATTTTACTGGAAAGTCAATCGGTAGGTCTGATGTACATAATTCAGCACACAGTAGCTTATTAGACTATTGTAAAGGTAATATATTATAACACAGCTGCTTATCAGGCTACGCTGGATTATAGATGTTCCAATTGACTAATTTGAGTAAAACCCGCTGGTGGTATAGACGATCTTCCAGCAACTTGTCAGGTCAGCTGGTGGATGTTAATCATAATACAGTAACTTGTCAGGTTAGCTGCATTTAGATATGTCACCCGGAAAGTCAAGCCACTCAAACGGAATACTTGAATTATTCAATAGATCATCTTGGAATATATATATTGACAGTAGAACTTCCTCAGCGTTCCAGTGGAGGACTAGCCATACTGATAGGATCACCGGGGTTATTCTAGCAGGCAATATTATTATATATAGTAATATCATGCGTCAGTGGAGCTTCCTCAGCGTTCCGGTGGAAGCAAAGCCATACCGATAGGATCACCGGGGTTATTCCAGCAGGCATGTCTTATATATATAATAAACGTATAGATAAAATATCAGCAATTCCATAAACAAACCAATATTGTACATATGTTCCCCTCGCATTGGAAGATATACAGAACTACTCACGCTCCATTGCTATAGACGAGCAAGGAGTGATAGCAGTTGTCATTACAAAAATAAAAGTATTGGTTTTGAACTAAACACAGACCGGAACGTGTTCTCACTTGGTATCTCTTTTTCTCTCTTTGTATTGTATCTTGGGAGCTCACGGTATCTTGGAGTGGAAGAATTTATGAAGAGAGTTTCTCTCGCTGATCCGGCCTATTTGCTGAGGAGGTGAAGGGTCTATTTATAGGCAGAAATGGAAGCAGGAGAGGAAGAGATTTGCATGGCCGCCTTTGGAGGACCGTCCGGACGGTGGCAGTGCCGTCCAGACGGTGGTGGAAGTGGATTTGCAACTTGCTGAAGTGCTGACTCTTTATGTTGGAATATTACACTTTGACCTCCTTTCTTTTTATCTTCCTGACATTGCACTTGGTATCTTGTAATATTTCCGCATTAAGCCTGCAATTTTTACATAAAAACTGTTAAAACGAATAATTCCCGCACTAACCCTAATTCACTTTAATTACTATTTTTTAGTGCGGTTATTCTACTAATTCGACTTTTTTTGTATACTTCTAATTTACAATTAATTGATGTCAATCAACAGCCATCTCACTCCAGCTTGCCAATAGAGGTGTAAATATGCCATGAGGGATAGTGCAGGATGTTCTAGTCTAAGTGGAGAAATTCTACTTCCCAGCTGATTTTATTGTTCTTGATACTTGTCTTGTTGGTAACTCATTTATTCATATTCTTATTATTTTGGGAAGACCATTTCTTTCAACCTCTAATACCTTAATTAATTACAGGAATAGATTCATGAAGCTAACCTTTGGGAATATAGCCATTGAGCTGAACCTATTTAACATTGGAAGGCAGCCCAGGGATGATGGAAAGGTGCATCAGATAAATCTCATTAACACCATCATGGAGCAACAAGACAGGATTCAATTGAAAGATATTTGGAGATCTTGTCTGAGGAAGTAACTCTTCAAGAAGAAGTTTGTGGACTAGGCTCATAGGAGCCTAAGTTCGAAGAATTACCACCAATTGAGAAGCAAGCTCTACCCTCAACTGTTCAACCACTCAAGCCTGAATTGAAGCCACTCTCATCTACATTTAAATGTGCTTATCTAGTGAGTGATGGTACTTTTCCAGTGGTGATCAGTTCATCCTTACTACTTGTGCAAGAATCAAGGCTACTACAATTGTTGAAAGCCCATAGGGGAGCCATTGGGTGGACTATAACATATTTAAAGGGAATTAGCCCCGTCATATGCACCCATATGATCTACCTTGAAGAAGATGCAAAGCCTTTCTACCAACCAAAGTGGCAATTGAATCCCATAATAAAAGATGTGGTATGAGTTGAAGTTATAGAGCTTATGATGTAGGAATCATCTTCCCCATGATGATAGCAAATGGGCGAGTCCTACATAGGTAGTTCCTAAGAAGTCAAGAGTCACTACGGTTTCCAATGAGCGTTATGAGCTTATTCATATAAGAATGGTGACTAGGGAGAGGGTTTGCATAGACTATAGGAAGCTGAATGCGTGTACCCGAAAATATCAATTTCTTTTGCCATTCCTTGATCAAGTGCTGGAGAGAGTAGATGGGTATTCGGGTCACAATCAGATCAAGATAGTCCTTGAATATCAAGAAAAGATAACTTTCATGTTTCCCTTTGGAATTCCCTAGGCACATTTCAAAGGTGCATGATGGGGATTTTCAGTGATATGGTAGAGAAAATCATCAAAATTTTTATGGACGGTTTTTCTGTTTTGGTGATACCTTTGAGGGATGTCTAGAAAATTTGGAGTTGGTTCTTTAGAGGTGTGAAGATAAAGGACTGGTGCTTAACTACGAAAAGTGCCATTTCATGGTGGCGCAAGAGATAGATCTTGGTTATATTGTGTCTATAAAGGGGATAAAGGTGAATAAGGCTAACGTTGAGTTAATTTTTACCCTCTTTACTCCCAAGATTGTTAAAGATGTCTGATCATTCCTTTGTCATGCTAGATTTTAAAGGCAATTCATAAAGGGTTTTCGTGCCTTGGCACGATCTTTATGTCAGCTATTAGCCAAGGATGTTCCGTTTTAGTGGTCAGTTGATTGTGAGGCAGCTTTAAAAAATGTTAAAAATATGGTATTTTGCCTCTAATCATGCAACCACCCAATTAAGAACTTCTTTTCGAGCTCATGTGCGATGTGAGAGATTACGCAATTGGCCCAGTGCTAGGCCAATAACAGGACAAGAAACCCTAGGTCATCTACTATGCTAGCAAGACCTTGAATAAAGGTCAAGTGAACTACACTGCCACTAAAAAAGAATTGCTAGAAGTATTTTTTGCACTTGAAAAATTTAGGTCATTCATTATAGGGTTATCTATTTTTGTTTATACTGACCATGCTACTTTGAATTATTTGATGCGTAAGTAGGATTCAAAGCCAAAGGTTGATTAGGAGGATCCTTCTCCTTGAAGAGTTTCACATCATTATCAATGATAAAAATTGAATGAAGAACATGGTGGCCGATCATTTATTGAGGGTTATGATTGAAGACACAAATAATTACATCCCTATCATTGACTATCTCTTAGATGAGCACTTATTTACTTTATATACAATTGTGCCATGGTATGCTCACATTGTGAATTATCTTGTTGTAGTGAAGCTACAAAGTCATTGGAATCCAAGGGGCAAGAAGAGATTCTTGGTTAAGGTGAAACAATTTTATTTTGAAAATTCATATATATTTAAATACTGCCCCGACAAAGTGATGAGATGTGTGCCCGATGAAGAGTAGAAAGACGTGATTATTTTTTGCCATTCAAAAGCATGTGAAAACCACTTCTCATCCAAGAAGACATCAGCTAAGGACTTACAATGTGGTTTTATTGGCCTACTTTGTTGAAAGATTGTTTCATGTTCTACAAACATTGTGATGTATACCAAAGATTAGGAGCGTGTGACCCGTAAGAACATGATACCTCTTGCCCCAAACTTGTGATACAAAATTTTGAATGCTGGGGTATTGGCTTTGTGGGTCCCTTTCTTATGTTTATTGGATATACTTACATTCTTTTGGTAGTTGACTATGTATCTAAGTGGGTAGAGGCTATCCTAACTAGTACCAATAATCACAAGGTTGTGATCAAGGTTTCAAGAGAAAATATTTTATATAGGTTTGGAATTTTTTGTACAATAATTAGTGATGGTGGTTTACACTTTTGTAATACGCCATTTGCTAATCTCATTCATAAATATGGTATTACACACAAAGTGTCCATAGGTTACCACCCACATACTAACAGGCAAGTTGAATTGGTTAATAGGGAGATCAAACATATTTTAGAAAAGACAATCAATCCTGATAGAAAGGATTGATCACTTAGGTTGACTGATGCTCTATGGGCCTATAGGACTACCTTTAAGACACCATTAAGTATGTCTCCCAATAGGCAAGTTTACGGAAAATCTTGCTATCTACTAGTAGAGATGGAACACAGAGCTTACTGGGCCATAAAAACTTTGAACTTCAATTTAAAACTTCCTGGTAGCAATAGGAAATTGGACTTGAATGAACTTGAAGAAATAAGAAGAGATGCGTATGAAAATACTCGAATTTACAAGAAAAAGCCAAAAAATTTTCATGATAAATCTATTTTGAGAAAAACTTTTGAGTAAGGATAGAGAGTACTTTTGTATAATTCTCGACCTCACCTTTTCCCAGTTAAGCTACGTTTGAGATGGACAATTCCCTTCATTGTGCGTACAATTTTCCCTTGTGAAGAGTTAGAGCATGAGAACCATAAGAATGGGCAGACATTTAAGGACAATAGTAAATCGTAAACCATTCTTGGAGGGTTTTCCATTAGAGGAGCCTGTGGAGTAGCTTGCTGATCTTGTTTATATGGATCATTCGGCTAAGTGATCCTTTTCCTACATGATTTGTTGCATATTAGTAGTTGCTATCTTTCTTTATTTTTCTTGTAGATTTGCAGTTTAGTTTCCTTTTAGAGCAATTCTTTTCAGGTGACCTCGTTCCTTTATTTCATTAGTTCTCTTGCATATAGTTATTTTTGTTGCATTGAGTACAATGCATAATTCAAGTTTTCCGTGCCGGGGGGGTGAGGAGTTATTCTGTTGTTTGTTTCTTTTTGTACTTTTTTTTTGTTTTTTTGTTGTTTTGATTTTTCATTTGCTCCCTAAAAAAGAGAAAAATGAAGAAAAAAAATTTGCGTTAGCTATTTTGAGAGTATAATGATTGGGTTGAATTCTTTGAGAACTTTGATATGTGGATAGTAATTTGAGTTGATTTCAAATGAACTATTGGATGGATTTTATTATATGCTTGAGTATTATGCTTATATTTTTAAGAAACAGTAGTAGAATTAAATAAGAATAATATTATATTAATATTTCTCCTAGGATTAATAAAATGATTGTAGAAACCTCGAAACGTTGCTAAAAGATTGATCATGAAGTTTGAGTTTTAGACGAATTGACTTTGGTGTCAAACTTATTTTCAAAGGTGTTTAAACTTGAGAAGGGTGATTAGGTAAGTTTCTAATTTTTTTAGGTCAATATAAGGCCTCCGTTGAATGAAGAAGGTCAAAAAATTGTAGGAGAGGTAATATGGTGTGTATTAGAAGTTAGAAAGTATTCCAGAATTAAACAACATTTCAGAAAGGATTCGGGTAGGAAGGAATTTGACACTACTTTAGTTTTTAGCTATAAATTTTTACTCTGAACTCTAATTGAGCTGAAATTTGGAGTAGAAACTAGATTTCAAGGGATACAAAAGTGCATTTAACAAAAATTTCTTGAATTGACTTCTAAATAGGTGAAAATTGCTTCGTAAGTCAGGACAGAAAGTTGGTATCATCTAGACTCCCCCATAATCGTTTGGATGCCACTCCTCAACATGAAACCTTATTTCATAAAAAAATAGTGACTTGGCACCATTCAGATGCCCAAGCACCTTCTGGACGCCATCCTAAAACGGCCCCAATTAGTTTTAGGACTTTTCTCCGTTTTTCACTTTATAAATACCCTAAGGATGTCCCTTTAGCCATATTTCATCAGTTTTCAACCCTAGATAGTGAGGGGAGGAGAAAACACAAGATTCGAAGGGATTCTTGCATTAAGATTGATTCAAACATGCTATGGCTATCATTAAACATCAAATTGAGATAGTGGATTCTTCTCAAGTTCTTTCATTGAGACTTATGATATAATTTTGTATGTTTTAAATCTTTCAAATTACTATATTCTAAATAATCTTTCTTTCTTGGTTTCTTTTGATTAACCTACTATTCGTTCTTGATTTCTTTTCAAGTAACATGTGGTTTTCAACTAGATACATATCTTGTATTCAAGAAACATTTCCAAAACCCTAGTTTTTCCTAAACACGTTTTAAGTGGAAGACCTATTGATTCTTGAATTCTAAAATTCCTATTATTGATTAAATTAGGTTTTCAATCAACTACTTGTTCTTTCTCCAATAAATTATGATTTTGGCAAAACCCTAGAATTTTGATATCGAAATTGTGAAGGTTTTTTTCAAATGATTAGTTGCATATTTTAATTCATTTATTGATGTAGTATATTTAGAATTGTGAAATTGTGATACTTGGGTTTTTATGGAAATTGTGATTGGTCAAGATTGTAGTTGTTGAAACAATTGTGGTTTTAACTCTTGTATGGTTTGGGTGTGACAGACTTGAATTGCCTTCAAGAGCTGCCGTAGAGTGTTAGAAGTTAATCTATCTCAGTAGGGGTGAGATGGTTGCCTAATACTTATAGTGGATTATTGTTCGTGAGAGTAACAACTATTGTTCACGTAGGTTCGAGGTTGGGGGATGGTATACCTTTTCTATGAAGGATTCGTCAATGTCGTGAGAGATGGTATACACCCTTTTTAAAGTGGTTTGTGATGTGCCCTATGAGGAAAGATTGAGATTGTTTGATTTGTGGTGGGTGAATGATGTAGAATTGTATAGTAGATTCCTAAGAAGCAACCAACATACATGAGAATATGAGATGATGCTACTGAGTTATTTATTAATTGATTTAATTTCTTGCATGTTTATTCCTGCCATTGATTTAATGTATTTCGTACATTTGAGATCAATACAAATATCATAGTTTTAGTCTCAAAAATGTTTATATGCTATTTTTTGAAAAGAGACTTGCCTTTTTATATTATTTTAAAACCTTGTTGGGATTTTAGAGGGATTTCCTATAGGCTTTTGCTCACCCCCTTTAACACACTTATAGATTTTGGCATAGAAGAGGATGTTGATATGGATAAGCCGGTTGATTATAAGTTGTAGGAGAATCAAGATGTAGACTCTATCTGAGAGTAATAGAGTTGTTCTAATTTTGGTTTAGAGTTTGAGAGATTTCTATGAAACAATGTTTTAGCTAGTTTTAATTATTCCACTGCTAGTTATAGTTTGGTTTTGAATTATAAGTTTGGAGATGCTACAATGTTTTATCGTCTTTAGTATTTGGTATTTAATTGATGGTTAGATCGTTTATTATCTAAATGGTTAGTTTTAGTCGCTCTCATATTAGTTGTTCATATTTTCATTACAAACTCAAATTTTATGCACCATGATCATTGTTGTCCGAATTTGATATTGACAATTTACGTGCAAGTATACACGATCAACAAGTAATAAAGTGATAAGTAGAGTATCGTTCCCACGGAGAATTATTGCTAATAACTTTCAAGTACTAGCTTTATATCAATTCGATTTTATTTAAACAATTGAAATTAAACTATGAATTCACTAATTTAAAACTAAATCTAATCTTAATAATCAAAGATTGAATTTAACGAATAAAAGAGGTTAAGATTACAACTTTCCTTAATGCTTCGTATAAATCTTTTTAACTCTCTGTCTAGTTAATTTAACAAAATAAGTTGCTAACTGAGAACTCAAAGTTTTTTATCAAACCTCTTCCGATAGTTAGATAAAATTTTCTCTCCCAATTAAATTACTATATTCCAATGCAAAATAATTTGGAATAGATTCATTAAGTTCAAACTCTCATAAAAGTTACACATGACATATAGTTAATAACTACCGTTGGTACTCAAGTTGTGTTATCCAAGATCTAGAGAAATACTTATTTTAAATCCGCACTGTAGTGGCGAATTACCATTTTGCCCTTTTTCCTGAAAGAGTTCAAATTTACTCGGGTTTTACATTCTTCCCCCCTTAAAAGAATTTCGTCCACATAATTATGTTTAAACTACTTCTAAAAATTTGGGATCTCACGTATATTAATACCTCAATTTACTTTGGATGATGCTTAAATAAGTTTTCTAGAGTTTCTCTGATATCTCCCACAAGCATTTAACTAAATAAATTCTCTAAATAATAACTAACCAAATAGATGGGTATGTGCTCATGCATGAAAATATCACAAACAGTGTAAGAACAACTAGTATGTCAAACTACAGACTCAACATGTTCATCAATTTCCCTTAAATTGACAATTTATCCCATTTATTATTGGCCATAATCAAATTCAATCAACCCATTGCTCAAGTCGTAATAAAACATGCAATCTAAATGCTTACCTAGTAATGCAAATGCAAACAAAAAAAACACCCCCAAACTTAAACTAAACATTGTCTTCAATGTAAAAAGTAGAAAAAATTAAGACAGATGACTTCCCCAAGATTTCGGTGGTTGGCTTCATAGTCAGCGTCCTCATCATCCGCTGACTTGGGAGTGTATTTGGGAAACAAAGGTGGGCTGTTCTTTGCTCCTAGTCAGGCTTTGTGTGTGCTCCAACTTTATGTTCAATTCTTGGGACCTGCAAGCGATTGACATACCAATTAAAATGCACTAACTAACTAACTACATTATTTCTTATAAAAACTAAATTAAAATAAAATTAAATAAAACTTAGAAACTAAAATTTGGGTTGCCTCCCAATTAGCGCTTGTTTTATAGTCTTCAGCCTGACTACTTCCTGTTTCATCCTAGGTCGACGTGCGTAATTGAGGTCTTTTGACGATCAATGTTGCCGCTCCAATAGTGCTTCAATCTCTATCCGTTCACCTTGAAAGTTCTTTTAGAATTGGCTTCCTTGACCTCAACTGCTCCATGCGGGAACACTTCCTCTTTATATCGCTTGGTGTTCTCAAGAGGATCTGAAATACAACTTCCTACGAATACCCGGTTCACTACATCTTCCACCAAATCAACCCAAAAATATTCTTCTGGTTTCTTTGGAAGTTTCATAGCTGAAAATACATTGAATGTAACCTCTTGATCTTTGACTCGCATAGTTAGCTCACCTTTTATTACATCGATAAGTGTTCTCCTAGTTGCTAAAAATGGTCGCCCAAGAATAATAGGTATTTCCCTATCCTCCTTACAATCTAAGACTATGAAATCAACTGGAAACATAAATTTATCCACTTTAATTAGAACGTTCTCAACTATGTCCCTTGGATAAGTGAGTGATCGGTCCGTCAGTTGCAATGTGACATTTGTAGGCTTCACTTCCTTCAAACCCAATTGCTGATAAATTGAGAGTGGCATTAAGATAATACTGGCTCCCAAGTCACACAATGCCTTCCCAAAAAACTGATTGCCTATTGTGCATGGAATTGTAAAGCTATCCAGTTCTTTGAGCTTTGGTGGTAGCTTCTTTTGAAGAATAGCACTGCACTCCTCTGTAAGTGCCACTATCTAAACAACGCCTAGTTTTCTCTTCTTTGACAATGTTTCCTTAAAAAAATTCACATAGTTAGGCATATTCTCCACTTTTCTGCAAAAAGGATATTATTTAGAGCTTCTTAAACACTTCCATGAATTTTGAGAACTCCTTATCCCACTTTTGTTTTTGTAAACATTGTGGAAATGGCACAGGAGGCATAATAGATCTCAGATTTTCTCCCTTAGAAATTATAACCGGATCACTTTCCTTCTTCTCATGTTCCACATTCTTGCTATCTTTTATTTTTTTACCCTCAGTATCATCTCCATATGATTGTTTTGGAGTTCCACCAACAACCTCAGGTAACTCTTTTCCGCTTCGTAATGTAATAGCATTGTAGTGTTCCTTACCTTCCCTCTTAGGATTGATCTCTGTATCACTAGGTAGAGTGCCTTGAGGTCCGTTGTCAATGGCATCAGCAAGCTGACCCATTTGATTTTTCAGGTTTCTGATTGATACTTCCATACTATTCATCCTTGTCTCATTATGTGATATGTACATGGAAAGCAACTCTTCCAAATTTGACTTCTTTTCCTGTTGTGGTGGAGATTGTTTCTGAAAGCCTGGAGGGTATGATTGTGTTGGAGCAGAAGGTTGGGCTTGATTATCATTCCAAGACTAGCTCGGATGAGTCCTCCAACCAGGGTTATACTTGTTGAAATTATTGCCATGTTGCTACCTGTTGAAGTTACCAATTTATTGTACCGACTCTGAATTAATTGCACATTGATCTCTCGGATGGTTCCCTACACACAATTCACAAACAACTGCCACACTCTGAATAGGTTGCACTCCTAAAACATCAATCTTCTTTGTTAACATATCTACCTGTGCAACCAATGCAGTAACTGCATCAATTTCATAAATCCCTGCCACCTTTGACTGATTGATCCTTGTAGACGGCCACTGATAATTGTTGGCAGCCATCGTTTCCAATAACACATAAGCTTCATAAAAAAGTTTCCCCATCAATGCCCCACCTATGGCTGCATCAATACTAGTTCGAGTAGCACTAAACAACCAGTTGTAGAATGTTTGAACTCGTAACCACTCAGGAATACAATGGTGAGGGCATTTTCTGAGTAAGTCTTTGAATCGTTCCCAAGCTTCATAGAGAGTCTTAGAATCATGCTGTGCGAATGAAGTGATGTCGTTCCTCATCCTTGAAGTTTTTGTTGGTGGGAAGAATTTAGCTAAGAAGTTTTGAGCTTAATCTATCCACATGGTAATAGAACCCGGCGGCAATGAATGCAACTAATTCTTTGCCTTATCACGAAGTGTGAAAGGGAAAAGTCGGAGTCTAATTGCATCTTCGAAAATCCCATTGTACTTGAACGTGTCACAAATCTCTAGAAAGCTCAACAAATGATTGTTTGGATCGTCGTCAGGCCAACCCCCAAACTATACTAAATTTTGAATCATTTGGATGGTACCCGACTTAATCTCGAAACTGTTTGCTTGAATTTCGGGCCTTTGAATGCTCGATTGTATTTTCGTAACAAGTGGAATTGCAGAATCCCTTAGCGATTTCTGTTTTTCTTCAGCCATATCTTCTTGGTTGTTTACTTCTTAATACTGTTTTCGTAAGTTGCAGAGCCTGTTTTCGATTTCATCTTCGTATGGTAGTGGCTCTTAACATGTAGATCTTGTTTGCATACAAAATTCAAGAGTGCTTGCGAAAATAATTAATACAGAAAATTAAAGCAATTAAAACATAAAATTAAATAAGTTTAAACTAAGATCAAATTAATTGAAATTAATATTGAAATAATTACTAGATTAATTCCTCAGCAACGACACCAAAAACTTGTTATCCGATTTTGATATTGATAATTTACGTGCAAGTATACACGATCAAAAAGTAATAAAGTGATAAGTAGAGTATTGTTCCCACAGAGAATTATTGCTAATAAATTTCAAGTACTAACTTTGTATCAATTCAATTTTATTCAAACAATTAGAATTAAACTATGAATTCACTAATTTAAAACTAAATTTAAACTTAATAATCAAAGATTAAATTTAACGGATAAAAGAGGTTAAGATTACAACTTCCCCTAATGTTTCGTATAAATCTTTCTAACTCTCTTTCTAGATAATTTATCAAAATAAGTTGTTAACAAAGAACTTAAAGTTATTTATCAAACCTCTTCCAATAGTTAGATAAAATTATCTCTCCCAATTAAATTACTATATTCCTATGCAAAATAATTTAGAATAGATTCATTAAGTTCAAAATCTCATAAAAGTTACACATGACATATAGGTATATTCCTATTCTATACACAAACCCAGCTATTCAATCCGAAGAAGAATCAACTAGACACATGTCATCATATTTCGATCTAAACTTTGAATTCATCTCCCAATTTCATCCAAGTTATCAAATTAATTGATGGCCAAACAATTATATATTAAGCACAAAATATGACAAATCACTCATGTATGATCAATTGAACTAGATTTGAGAGTAGATCAATTTAACTAGACATTATGTTCCGTTGCAATCTTAATAAAAGCTTAGTTCATAATGTAATTGAAAAACATCATTCTAAAATTAGACAACATCTCAAAAAATCAAGAAGTAAAATTAAGAGAAAAGAATAAAAACTTAGATGCAATCTTCAATTCCTCTCTAGCCTTCAGGCCCAATTTTCTTCGTGTCTCTTCCTTCGATTCTTGTCTTTTCTTATTGTTAGCAGCCCCCAAATTAGTATATATCCTTTCCAACTCAGACCCTATCATATATGTAGCACTAGAGTCCAATTTCGAGTAAAAAACAAGTCAGAATTCACGTCAAGAGCCAACACAAGCAACACAAGGGCCTAGGCGCTTAAAAGGCGCTGCCCTTTTTTAAGCCTAAAGCTTCCCTTGTTGCTCAGCCATCAAATATCCAACACTTAGGCTCCAAATTGACCTTGTTTCCTTCCAAATTATGATTCCTACCAAATAACATCATAATACAAATAAATAAAAAGGTACATAAATAATTGAAATGGAGTCATGTGTGCAAAAAGTATCTTGGGATAACTGATTAGTACTTAAAATTAGCATATTACTATGCATTTTTAAGACTAATTGTACTTTGATGAAGTTCAAGTGATGATATTTCAGGTCTTAAAGTGAACAAGGGTTCAAAGTAAACAAATATCACACCATGATGCAACATCAGCAGAATAAGGGACAAAATTGGAAAAGCTTGAACCAAGATAATGACGTTCGAACGCCAACTCACATTCGAACGTCAAATTGAACCAGGCCAAAACTAGACTGCTGAGACAGAGTGTGTTGCAGAGAAGAACCAAGCCCCAGAGAAACTTGAATACTACGTTTGAACGCCAACTAACTTTCGAACATCCATTGGAGCACTGACAAGACAAGACTGAAGACATGACGTGTTGCAGCAAATAAAGAAGTGCACTTGAGTACCATGTTCGAACGAAAGATCACGTTCGAACGTCCATTGAAGACCTAGGTAATGAGTGCAAAACACCAAGCTTTGCATGGAGTGTGGAAAGAGGTTTCCACAGAGGACCACAGGCCACTTGAGTGATATGGTCAAACCCTATCTGGCATTCGAACATCAGACAATGTTCGAACGTCCACACTGGAAAAACACAAAACAACGTTCGAACGTCAACAACATTCGAATGTTGCCCATAGACTATCTGCAGAGTAGTTGGTGAACATTGGGCAGCAAACACTATTCAATTTCTTTTATCTTTCCCCCCCTTTGCCTATAAATACTCCCATGCTGGGAGCTTATAGAGGAGAGATTTTTCTCTAGAAAAACTTGTAGTTCTTTTCTCTTGTGACATTAAGGAACTAGAGTTTGAAAGGAGGCTAAGACTTCCACTCATTTAGCTAGATTCATTTGCTTGTATTAAGAGTTTTAGTTTCTCAATTTACTTGTAGTCTTTACGTACATGCTATAACAACCATGACGACGGAGGCTTTAAATCCCATTGTAGTTGTTTAGTTAATCTTTTATCTACTTGTTGTAGCAACCATGTTGGAGGCTTAGACTCCCCTTGTAGTTGTACTTGCTTTACATATCAAGAGAGATAGCCCATCTTTTGGTTGTGGTGGAAACCCTCCAAAAACGACTAGCTTTCTTCTAATTTTGTGGTTTATGTCTTTCACGTCCATAGCTTGAGCTTCCTTCTTTCTTAGAGGAATGAAACTCTTCCTGTAACACCCCGTATTTT
>CM042193.1:25542933-25552941 GCA_023539305.1 Ilex asprella | reverse complement strand
ATTGGTATGGGACAATGCATGGGGAAGAAGCCCTTTTTTTTTTAAAAATAGCCTAAAGTGGAATATTGATTACTGTTGCTAAACTCAATTTTTGTGATTCATTTATTAAATTATTGCTACTGTCTAAACTTGAGATCTCTTTTCAAATACCCCTATTTTATTTCAAAGATTATATATGTTAATTGTGAAATGAGACCGACCGTTTTTATGTTTTTAAAACCTTGTTTGAGTTTGGGAGAAATGTGGCAACAGAGCTTCGTGCTCACCCCCCTACAAATTACATTTTTCAGATGTGGTGCTAGAGGAGGATCTCGGCATCGAAGAGCCGGGGCATTGGGAGGCTCCCCTCGAGGAGAACATAGATCCCGATGTGGACATGTAGAGCAGTAGTTGCTTTTGTACTAGCCTAGGACATCCTTTGAAATATTGTGTAGTCTAGTTTATTTTGTATTTTCGCTTCAAGAGCCACTTTTATATTCTTTTGGGGATGTAAATGCCATTGTTGGGCATATTCTTTTGGATGTTATTGTATATGCCTGAATGATGAAGAAAAATTCTGTTGCATATGAAGTGATGTAGTTGCTCTCATGATTGTAAATGGTTATTGTATGTAATGCCGTCCAGGGTGTATTTTGGGGTGTTACACTTCCACTTTTCAAGAGCTTTGCCAAAGCCGTGAAGGGTGGAACGTGATTCACTCTTTCTTCGTTCAAGATTGGCTCCTTGTTTGTTGTTCTTTTATTTTGTAAGTTCTCTACTTAGAGGGATGAGAATCACTCACTTTTTTAGCTTTACCAAAGCTATGAAGAGTGAGTAGTTTCTCATTCACTCTTTAGTAAGAGGTGAATGACATGTATAAATTATCCAGAAGTTATATTTGTGCTTTTTTCTAATGCTTAATGTTTATATCCCCTTGCTTATTGGATGATTGATTGCACCGAGCAAAGTTAAGGTACTTTGTATAATCGTGGTTATTTCTATGAAATAGATGACTCTTGCATAGAAATATCTTTCATTTCACGACAAGTACTCCAGCTAGATCCTTATGACTACCCTTCAATACTCCCCTTTATCGTACTTCATTTAAAGAATGAAATATTAATGCCATTGGATGCCTTGTAGAAACACTTGCTTGTTTGTAGACGGGTTGAGTCTCGACACAGACAATTCTTGTAAACTTCTAGAAAGGCATCAGAATCATGTGCTTAATTCTAACAGTCCATCTTTACCTTCTAATTAACTTGCCATTGACACGGGAGTTAATTGAGTTATCAAGCCTAAATATAATAAATCAGATGATTAACTACATGTCCAGATCCTCGAACTAAAGAGTGACTTTCTTTTTAATTTGAACCTATCTTATATTTTGTCTAGAAAACTATCCTGGAAAGAATCTTATATTATGTTCAGGAAATCCCCATCCATCACACAAACTTCAAATCACAAAGACCACAATCATTCAGTCTTTGCTACTGCTTACTTTGAAATACCAACAACAGTTCCCTGTGAATTTGACTCCGGACTCAAATCGGATTATTACTGTAATGCCCCAAAAACCCCCTTGGGTGGCATTACATTCTAAACACCATTCGTTGCATGAGAGCACTAAATAACTCCATAAATAAGAAAGTTTCATTCATCAATCATTGATACTTTAACAAAATTCGAGCAAAGTCTTCTTTGTATAGGAAGCTCTACCCAAAACACAACCTGTGCAATTAAACTGCTTTGACCACACCAAGTCCATTTTTTCATCATAAAATAAATTTCTATTCACCATATGTAATGTCCATAATGTCATCCCAAAAGAATATGCCAAGCCATGGCTACAATATCAAAAGAATATGCCAACTATGACATCTACATCTCAAAAAAATCAAAATACACTTGCAGCGGAATAACAGAGATACTAGCATTTACTTGATCTCAAGGTAAATTTTCTAGTCTAGTACAAAAGAAATTATAGCTCTATATGTCCACCTCGGGATCTAGATTTTCCTTGGGTCGGACCTCCCAATGCCTCGGCTCTTCAACTTCGAGATCCTCCTCTAGCACTAAATCTGAAAAATATTTAATTGTAGGGGATGAGCATGAAGCTCTGTAGTAAAATCTTTCCAAACTCAAACAAGGTTTAGAAAAATATTTAAAAAAGTCGGTCTCATTTTTAACATAACATAGATACATAATTTGAAATAAAGCAGGGATATTTTAAAAAAAGACCTCAAGTTTATTTAAAAACATTACTTAAATGAATAAACGAGCACCACATATAAATAATAATCATCAATGGCCATAAACAATTTCCAATAATTCTTTCGGTAGGTGGCATACTTTGTGGTAACCTCCACCCCTTTTCTGGTTAGCTTTGATTCTCAAGCCTCATTACTGGGAACCTCTTGAGAATGAATGAGCATCCTTACAAGGAACCTCTCACCAATCACTACATTGTTTTTCCAAGCATCCTTACTGGGAACTTCTTGGGAAGGGTGAGCATCCTTACAAGGAACTTCTCACCAATCACTATATTATTTCCCAAGCATCCTTACCGGGAACCTCTTGGGAAGGGGTGAGCATCCTTACAAGGAACCTCTCACTCATGTGCATCGCAAACAACCCAACCAAGCATACAATTTCAACATTTATCTCAATTTACAAGCATCTATCCAAAATTTTCAAAATATATCATGCAACAATTCCACAACCAACTAAGAAAAATACAAGAGATCATCATAAACACCATTTTGTTGTTCAATATGAAATACTAAGGTTTTGAAATCAAGAATAAAAAAAAATTTAGAGAAAAGTTCATCTATCTTGAAAAACTAGGGTTTTTAGCCAAGAACAAAGATTTAATGGTTAACCAACCATTAATATTATTTAAAGCATGGTAATATTCATAAGGATATCAAGAATGAATGATTCTATAGCATACATATAAGGTTTAGAGTGTAAAAAGTACATATGTATAAACCCTAGCCTCAATGTAAGATAAAGAGAAGAAATCCCCTACCTTGGTTTTTTAAAGAACTTGAGCTTTGATCCAAATCCAATGTGAACTCTCATTTGATCTTGTGTTTTTCTCTTTCTTTCCTCTTCTCTAAGGCTTCCTAGAGTTAGAAGTGTTGAAATGGGTTTAAGGGAGGCGGCCTTAAGTATTTATAGTGGAAAATATGGTCCACATATCGCGAATCTGGAACCCAGACTTTTGAGTCATGTTTGAACGTCATTTGGCGTTCGAACGTTAATTGTGCAAATTATTGACTAACGATCGAACGTTATTTGGAACTTCGAACGTTGGTTGCTCTCAGTACTTTTACATTTCCAACAGAGATCCGTAAGTCACGTTCGAACATCATTTGGCGTTCGAACGTCACTAGTGAAATTTCCTGTTTCACGTTCGAACGTTACTGGACGTTCGAACGTTATTCCAGTTTCTGCTGAAACTTCAAGTGAAGTTTTGGCCTGTTTAGAGGTCGATTTGAAAATTTTTCATGAAATACTATTTTGTAGCCCTAGAAGTCTAATATCTACTGTAAAAATTTTAGATCAAAATGATATCAAAATAAAAATTTATGATCTAAACACTAGGGCTGGGTCAGAACTCCGTCTTACTCATTTTTTCTCTAAAGTGTGCTTTCATTCCGGAATACCTCCAAACTTATAAAACATACCCTTTTACCTCAAATAACATTTTTATTTCTACTCATACTATCTACATGGTTCAGGCATGCCTCATTACATATATTAGCATATCAAAATATAGTCATGTTAATATATATATATATATATAACAATAAGAATATGGGGGTTTACAATCCACCCCCCTTAATTAAAGTTTCATCCTCAAAACTTACCTTAAGGAGCGAACAAGTGAGGATACTTCTCTCACATTTCCAGTTCCGATTCCCAAGTAGCTTCCACCACTTTGTGATGTTGCCACAAAACTTTTACCAATTTGATGACTTTGTTAAGAAGTACCTTCTCTTTGGCGTCGAGAATTTTCACCAGTTGTTCTTCATAGGTTGCCCCATCTTGAATTTCAATATCCTCCAAGTCCACGACATGCGTTGCATCCGATTGACACTTTCTCAATATTGAAACATAGAATACGTCGTGTACGCCTGATAATTGAGCGGGTAACCGCAACTGATACGCCGCTTTGCCCACAACTTTGATAACTTCAAATGGCCTAGTATATCTTGGTTCTAATTTTCCTTTCTTGAAGAATCTAAACACTCCTTTCTTGTGCGACACCTTGAGGAAAACATAGTCCCCTTCTTGAAACTCCAATGGTCTTCGTCTTCTATCCGCATAGCTTTTCTGTCGGCTTTGAGCCGTACGTAGTCTGTCCCGAGTGAGTTGAATCTTCTCTGTAGTCTCCCGAATAATTTCCAGCCCAAATAAACTACTCTCGCCCGATTCTAACCAACAAGTAGGTGACCTACATGGTCTCCCATACAATGCTTCATATGGTGCCATCCCAATGCTTGCCTGATTGCTGTTGTTATACGCAAACTCCACCAACGGTAGATGATCACTCCAATTTCCCTTGAAGTCCAACCCGCAAGCCCGTAACATATCTTCTAGAATTTGTATCACTCTCTCCGAATGACCATCCGTTTGGGGATGAAACGCGGTACTAAAGTTTAACTCCGTCCCCATAACTCGTTGTAGACTTTGCCAAAATTGTGCCACAAACCGCGAGTCACGATCCGACACAATAGAGAGCGGAACTCCATGCAACCTAACAATTTCACGGATGTAGAGCTTGCTCAAGGTCTCTAAGTTATCCGTCGTCTTCATACTCAAGAAATGGGCAGACTTGGGGAGTCTATCCATAATAACCCATATTGTATTATGACCGCGTGTCGTCCGTGGTAAACCTGACACGAAGTCCATGGTGATGTGATCCCATTTTCACTCTGGGATAGGCAAAAATTATAGTAATCCTCCTGGATTTTGATGTTCGATCTTCACCTGCTGGCACACCGCACATTTTGAAACGTATCTAGCCACATCCATCTTCATTCCCTTCCACCAATACTGCTGACTTGATCCGAAATGTGTACACCCAAGTGCAGGCGGTCAAGTTGTAGTAATAATCCGGTTTGAGTCTGAAGTCGAATCCACAGGGAATTTTGTTGCCTAGTGTTTCAAAGTGGGCAGTGATGAAGACCAATTGATTGTAACCTTTTTGAGATTTTGTGAGATGTGAGAGTTTTCTTGAATAGAATACGGAATTCTTTTCAAGTGAGTTTTTCTAGACAAAATATAAGATTCAAATGAAATTAAAGTCACTCTTTAGTTCGAAGTTTAGAATATGTAATGAATTACCCGGTGTATTACACTTGTGCTTTATAACTCAATTAACTCCTGTGTCAACAGTAAGTTAATCGAAAGGTAAGGATGGAGTGGGTTAAACCTCCATCCTTTTCATAAAGTGCAATGGTGGTGGAGATTGGAAGAATAATCATGAAGTTTTAGCCCGGAGTATTTGTCTCACACTATGGATCTTTCTAGCAGGAGTCATCCATTTACCACAGGAATACCCATAGGTTACACAAAATACTTTAACTAGGATGCTTGCCTTGAACCAACTGATCTTTCTATGTAGGAGTCATCCGGATCATATAATTATCCTTTGGTTATGCAAAGTACTCTAGTTTTTCTTTACGCATCCAATTTCCCAATAATCAAGTAAATAAAGCATTGAAATATGAAAGAAAATGCACAAGTATAACATCCGGATGTTCATTACATATTCATCACCTCTCCCTAAAGAGTGAATGAGGACTACTCACTCTTCATGGCTTGAGTAAAGCTAGAAAAGTGAATGGCACTCATCCCTCCAAGTAGAGGAACTCCGAGGTTGATCTTCGACGAAGAATGAGTGAATCACGTTCCACTCTTCTTAGCTTTGGTAAAGCTCTAGAAAAGTGGAAGAGTTTCACTCCTCTAAGATGAAGATACTCAAGCAATGGAAATGAAAGAAAGTAAACTAAAGCTAGAAAGTAAGAACATTAATGTAAAGACAAGAACATAAAGTGCATGAATTTAACAATATAAGTAGGGAATTGAACTTCCCAACTATAATAAAGATGAAGACAAGTAGGGAATTGAACTTCCCAACTATAATAAAGACTTGAATTAAAAGAACTAGAATGTAAAGACTTGAGTTAAAAGAACTAGAATGTAGAATACTTGAATTAAAATGAAACACTACATATAGAGACTATTTATTCTTCAAGAGAAGAGATCTTGATGTCTCCTCTCCAAAAGTCTCCCTCAAAGCTCCCAAAAAGGGAGTATTTATAGGTAGGGAAGAGCAAGGGAGGGGTGAAAGAACAGTGCTGGACGAATCAAGGTAAAAGATCTGGAGTGCAGTCAAAGAATTAGGCAATTTGCAGTCTGTCAGTGGGAACATTCGAACGGTCCCTTCCGTTCAAACGTGAAGGTCATTTTTGCCTTATAATCTGTGTTTGAACGTTGAACTTATGGCTTTCACATGGGTTGCAGCCTTCTACCAGGGTCATTCACCAACTCCCTGCAGCAGTCAGGGTCCTCAAATAATTCAGAAATTGTGTTTGATCCTGGCATTCATGTGCCTGAGGATCTTTCTTCTGGCTTAGAAGTCAACACACGCTATGTATTTCAGTCGATCTGATCATGTTACTGCTTCCAGTGTCGTTCGAACGTGGGATGGCATTCGAAGGTGATGTTGCGTTCGAACGTTAGGCTTTAATCTCCAGAGTCTGTCTGCAACACGGCTTTGTCTCATTTACCTAGTTCATGGGGGCGTTCGAACGTTAACCACCGTTCGAACGGTGATGCTGTCCTCAAGCTTATCCACCTTTATTCCTTAAAGTGCTGCAGTTACACTTAAATGTTGTATTTGAAATACTTAATCCTTTTTCTCATTTTAGCACCTGAAACATCACCATTTAAACTCCCTCAACGTATAATTAGTCCAAAAGAAGCACAATAAAATGTTATAATTGAGTACCAATCACACCCCCCAACCTAGATATTGCTAGTCTCTAGTAATAAAATAATGAAATAAATCTATCTCTAATACCTTTTTCATATGTTATCCGGTTGCATTTAGCTTATGCAACAAGCCATTAAACCCCTAGGTTTACCCTAGTGGACGAGTGATATCTCGTGAGGGTTTTCAGTGAAGCTACCCACTAACTTCGGTAGGACAGATGGACATGTAAAATTGTTGATTCAAGTGAATCACCAACATGATTACTTAGACACCCATCTCTCAATCTTAACTTATTCCCCACATTTCTTTTTCAGTGGTATTAATTCTATGCAAAAATGAGCACTTGTCACATTAGCATTTGAAATTTCCTTAGGAATGGGATGATCATTCTCAAAACAAGAGTTGATATATAACAAACATTCCACTTATCACTCACCATTGATAGTTTTGATTTCACAAATCTCTCTTAGGCATGCCCTCAACAAAGAGTTCGCTCCGATTATAGTGACTTGTTTCTCACAGGGCATGTAGTTCGAAGATGGCCAATCGGAAGACTGCATACGTGATAAATGAAGCTTTTTGGAATCAAACTAATCCTATGTTGGCATAATCTCATGAAAGAATATTGATGCAAAAAAAGTAATACAGTAACATACCCCACTCTTAGTCGGAGACATACACATGCAACGAACTTGAGATCACCTAGGACTTTTAGTAGGTTGTAATGGGGCTAGAGGTCAGTGGCTAACAAAATGACGTTAATGGAGTTCAAAAGCTATCTCTTTTATGCATTTTAGCACACCTCTGTTTGGCTTTTTGACATTTTGCCTGGGCATAGGACTTCTTTCTTTCATTTTCTCATTTTTCACTTTCTTTGCAAGTCCCTGTCTTTTGGTCCCTTCCCCTTTTTTTTGGGTTGTTTTCACCGATTTTCTTTTCTTTCTTGGAATAGTAGCTACCATTGCCCTTTCTATTTTTCTCACATTTCTGTATCATTTTGCTTAAAAGAGGATGTAAGAAAATTAGATAGCATGATATGTCAAGTATGTTTTCTTGTGGCTTGGTCACTTTTCTGGCTTTTTCGAAAAGAATTCATTCTTTTAAGGCTCAATCATGGCTGAAGAAGGTCATTATTCTGCGAACGAAAAAGCTGAGGTTGAAAGTTGATTCAAAGATGGCCTAAGGTCCTTTCTCAAGTAGGTACGTATGTATGTGTATGCAAATGTTCCTATGAGTTATGAAAACAGATCACTTTAGTTGCATCAATCAGGGCAAAGTTAATAAGATCATTGAAAAATAGAATGTGAAACAACCTTTCTGCGGGTAAATGTTAGTATCCTCTCAAAAGCATCAGAAGGGTCAAAACTTACCATGGTTTCTTTGTCATCTCCACTGGTTATGTTGAGTGTTTTGAGGAATATCGGTTATATACTAATTCCATTTTCGAGTTTGGTCACCTTTGCTCCTTCTAAACATGACAAACATTACTGCACATTTGACAATTTAAGCATAGAAAAAATACCATTTATCAAGAAATGTAGTTCAAAGTTGAGATTGCCCAGATAGGTGTCAAAATGATCATGTAAGTTAGACACTATGACAACAATTGAAACATCCATCTCTGTTTCAAAATTTATTAGTTTACAATATTATACTACAAATGCATTTAAACATAATAAAAGTGATAAATCAAACCATGCATTCCATAAAATATGATCATTTACATCATTAGCATTGATAGTTCAATTCATCCACAAAAAGTGATCTACGACAAAAATTTTGAAGATATCCCACAAACTAGACAACAAAAGAAGCAATAGTTCATAAAAAACAAACACATCATTCATGGTTGTAGAAAAATCACCACACAAAAACAAATAAAAGAAGGGACTCTTTCTCATGCATCGCCATCATCAGCTTGAGCTCTACTAGCAGAAGCACCACCAGCACCACTCCGAAAGTAGCTAAGAATCTCCTCCTGCTGCTGGAGAATCTTGGCTTGATCAGCCCTGTTATCCATCATAATCTCTCGTAGAGATCTGTGGGTGCTAGTACTGGGGCCAGGTGCCTCAGTCTGTGCCTGGTCTTCCTCCTCCTGCAGCTCTCTGTTAATATCTATCTTCTCCTGGCGATCCATCTCTACCTGCACCTCGTCAACACCCTGAGTGGGTGGCTCCTCATATCTAACCACAGGGGTGCCACTATGGTCTCGGCTGCGCTTAAAAGATCCCTTATTGAGCGCCCCCATTGGATTCTCTATAGTCATCTCAGGCCGCACCCTCACTCCTTGATCCTTGCAGATCTCAGTCACCAGGGTGCCAAAAGGTAAGGCACTTTTCTTTGCCTCGCATTCTTTCTTCATCTCAGATAAAATGAGGGAGGGGAGATTTATGCTATGGCTTCTCCCTATGGCGTAGAGTAGTCGTGCCATGTTAGGGAGGATCTCATTGGATCGCTTCACAGGAACGAAGTTTGACATTGCAATCAGATTCAACATTTTATATTTATCGGTCATCTTTCCTTGTTTCAAAAATCTCCTCCCTCCCCATGAAAAGTCATCTACTCCAGTCAGTTCTTTCCCCACCAAATCCATACTCACATCATGTGGTGGATGGTAGACTGGTTCTCCACATGAGGTATATCTGGCCTCACATCCCTGAGATAGGCCTCATCCACCACAATGTGGATGCCTCTCACATAAGTAACAACCTCTTTGTCATTATACTCCGCATTGGAGTAGAATTCTCTAACTAAATCAACCACGGCCTCTCCTCCATTTAACAAACACCAAATCCAATCTCTCCTCTCCATCTCCACAAGTATTCCTAACTCAGCAAAATCATCAATAATAATATCTCTCTCACAGACTATGGCGTGATTTTGGTAGAAATTTTCGTACCTTTCAGCCTTGAGAGCACTTGGAAACCTTGTTCTGTCGTATCTCACCCTTCTCTATCTTCCCTCCCTCTTTACGATCATCTCTTCTATGAAGTTAGGCTCCTGGTTGACATCCTGGTTGG
>CM042193.1:25498435-25542833 GCA_023539305.1 Ilex asprella | reverse complement strand
AGCCTTTGATATTCCGTAGGCCTAGTCACGGTTTATGCTTAGATACTCACCAATCTCATCCCTAGCTTCCCCCGAATCAATCGTTCATTCATGCTCAATCGGAGGAAGGCTTTGAGTTGATTTGGTATTCCCATTGGAATGAACCCTTTGGATTAGCCAACACTTGCTTTCATTTTATTATCACAACTTAAACCACCACCAAATTCCAAAACAAAAAAATAATTTTGCCATTTTCTTTAATAAAAATCACTTTCATGATGGTTCACTTCCTTCCTTGAGGAGATGACCTTGGAATACTTTTTCAAGTAAAACACGACCCACGAAAGTATCCTTGCGATTGGGGAGAACTTTTGTTCACACACACACATTTCATTCATTCCATTTCCCTTGCCTCATTGCCCTTTCTTCTGACACTATCCCTAGGGGAAGAAATCTTTTCTCCCCCAACCATACATTGCATCATTTGAGGGAGAGTAATTAGGGGTTATTTGAGATAAGGTTTATTTAACAATCATTTATCTCGAAAGCTTGAAGCTTTAGAGATGAAAAAAATTCATCAGGTAGATATCATCCCTCCCACAGAACAAGCATGTGGAATCTGTGCATTGACAGGACATCCTACTGGGGACTGTCCTACTATCCCTACATTCAAAGAAGTCTTGTTGGAGCAAACAAATGCAATCTCCAATTTCAACATGCCTTACTCCAACCCATACTCTGAAACATACAATCCAGGGTGGCGAAATCACCCGAATTTCAGTTGGAGGAACACACAACCAATTCCCAAGAATCAACCTTAAAATCCACAGCTACCACCTCAAGGGCCTCCTGCATATCAACCATACCAACCACCACACAAGAGGAACCTTGAAGTCACATTGAATCAGTTCATGCAAACCCAAATGAACTTCAATGTCCAGTCCACCCAATCCTTCACTGATTTCAAAACACAAACTGCTCAATCCTTCGAAGATCTCAAGAGTCACATTCAAAAATTGACTCAATCCATGGTTACACATGAGAAGGGCAAATTCCTTGCCAAACCAAAACCCCCACAAGATCAAGCTCAAGCTGTCACTACGCTAAGAAGTGGCAAGGTATTTGACAAAACCATAAGAGACATGCTAATTCCAAAGCCAAGATCTGAGTCAATCCAAATCGACTCACCAGTTGAGCCTGAACTAATTGAGTCTGACCTTGTGATTGAAAAAGAACCAGAGCCATCAAAGGAAGTAGAACCCTCATGTTCCATTCCTGCTCCTTTCCCTCATAGACTAAAACCCAAACAGAAGGTGAATAATCAAGATGAAATTTACGAGCTTTTCAAGCAAGTAAAAATCAACATCCCACTTCTGGAAGCAATTCAACAAGTCCCATCATATGCCAAGTTTCTGAAAGACTTATGCACAGTCAAGAGAAACCAAAATGTCCAAAAAAGAGCATTCCTGACAGAACAAGCCAGTGCCCTACTTCAATGCAAAACTCCTCCAAAATTCAAGGACCCTGGATGTCCAACTGTATCTTGTGTCATCGGAGACTTCAAAATTGAACAAGCAATTCTGGATCTCGGAGCCAGTGTCAATTTGTTACCCTATTCTGTTTACCAGCAATTGGGTCTGGGTGAACTGAAACCCACAAATACTTCACCCCAGTTGGCTGATAGAACTGTCAGAATCCCTAGGGGCATTATTGAAGATGTACTTGTCCAAGTAAATAGCTTTGTCTTCCCTGTTGACTTCATTGTTCTAGATACTCAGCCAACATTACATCCTGATGATCAAATTTCCATTATTCTTGGTCGACCCTTCCTAGCAACTTCTAATGCTCTGATCAATTGCAAGAATGGAGTAATAAAATTAACTTTTGGGAATATGACTCTTGAGCTGAATATTTTCAAGATTGCCAAACATCCAGAAGAAGATAAGGAATTGGAAGAATTGAATTTCATTGAGTTACTAATCCATAAACATCAGAGTGACACATTGTGTGAAAATCTGACTGAAACATCTCAGATAGGTCCTGACTCATCTGAGGCACATCCACAAAGCTGCCATACTCATACTGTTGAGAAATGGACACCCAAATTCGAGGAACTATCATCAAATAGCACAAAGTCAATCTCGTCAAGTGATAAGCCACCAAAGCCTGAATTGAAACCTCTCCCATCTGATCTCAAATATTCATTCTTAGGGGAGAACGAATCATACCCAGTGGTAATTTCATCCAAGCTAACAATCTTGCAAGAGTCTAAACTGATCACAGTTCTAAAAAAACATCCAAAAACTATTGGATGGACCATCGCTGACTTGAAAGGTATAAGTCCATTAATCTGCAATCATGCCGTATATCTTGAAGAGGACTCAAAACCCTCTCGTCAAATGCAGCGATGACTGAATCCATATATGACGGAAGTTGTAAGAACTGAGGTGCTCAAACTCTTAGATGCAGAAATCATCTTTCCCATCTCCGATAGCAAATGGGTAAGTCCAACTCAGGTTGTGCCCAAAAAGTCCGGAGTCACAGTGATAAAAAATGATGCAAATGAATTAGTGCCAACTCGAGTCGTCACTGGATGGCGAATGTGTATTGACTATCGGAAACTCAGTTTGGTGACTAGGAAAGACCATTTCCCCCTTCCTTTTCTTGATCAAGTTCTAGAAAGAATTGCAGGTCATGAATTTTATTGCTTCTTGGATGGATATTCTGGATATAATCAAATTGAGATTGCCTTAGATGATCAGGAGAAAACCATATCCACATGCCCCTTTGGCACGTTTGCATTCAAAAGAATGCTTTTTGGACTTTGTAATGCTCCTGCAACATTACAGAGATGCATGTTAAGCTTATTCAGTGACATGGTTGAGAAATTTTTGGAAGTCTTCATGGATGACTTTTCCGTATATGGTGACTCTTTTGACTCATGTTTGGCTAATTTAGAAAAAGTTCTGATAAGGTGTGAGGAAGCCGATCTGGTGCTTAACTGGGAAAAATGCCATTTTATGGTAACACAAGGCATTGTCCTAGGACAAATTGTGTCATCTGAGGGCATGAAAGTTGATAAAGCCAAAATAGATTTAATTGGAAATTTGCCCGCTCCTAAGACTGTAAAGGATGTCCGGTCATTCCTAGGACATGCAGGTTTTTACAGGAGATTCATTAAAGATTTCAGTACCATTGCCAAACCAATGTGTCATCTTTTGAGTCAGGATACAATCTTTGATTGGAATGAAGCATGTCAAAAAGCCTTTGACAAATTGAAAAGCATGTTAATCACCGCCCCAATAATGCAACCACCCGACTAGAACTTACCCTTTGAGCTAATGTGTGATGCAAGTGATTATGTTGTAGGGGCTGTTTTGCGACAAAGAAAGGACAAGAAACCACATGTAATCTACTATGCAAGTAAAACTTTGAATGATGCTCAAATGAATTACTCCACAACTGAAAAGGAATTACTTGCGGTAGTGTTTGCTTTGGAAAAATTTTGTTCTTATCTTGTTGGATCTTCTGTTACTGTATTAACTGACCATGCCGCCTCAAAATCTTTACTCACAAAGAAGGATGCCAAACCAAGGCTTTTAAGATGGATACTCTTACTCCAAGAGTTTGATCTTGTCATTAAGGACAAAAAAAGGAGTTGAAAATGTGGTGGCAGACCATTTGTCCAGACTAACCTATGAATTTCATGAGGATGGACTGCCAATAAATGAGAAATTCTCGGATGAACAACTGTTCATGATTAATGAAACCCCATGGTACGCAGATATTGCTAATTTCTTAGCCAACAGAATACTCCCTCCATCATTCACTCCCATGGATAAATTTTTTTTTTTTAGGGACGTTCGTAACTTCTTTTGGGAAGATCCATACGTATTCAAATACTGTAAGGACCAGATCATAAGACGTTGCATCCCGGCTCATGAAAGCAAACAGGTAATATCATTTTGTCACTCTGAGGCGTGTAGAGGCCATTTCTCATTAAAGAAAACTGCTGCAAAAATTTTGTAGTGTGGATTTTATTGGCCCACACTTTTTAAAGATGTCCATGCATTTTGCTTAACATGTGACAGATGCCAAAGATTGGGAGACATTTCAAAAAGAAACATGATGCCCTTAAATCTTATTATGGTGATTGAAATTTTTGACTGTTGGGGCATCGATTTTATGGGACCATTTCCCCTTCCTTTGGCTATCTATACATTTTAGTTGCAGTAGACTATGTTTTCAAATGAGTTGAGGCAATTCCATTTCGACATAATGATCACCAAACAGTGATGAAGTTTATAAAAGAAAATATTTTGTCCCGGTTTGGAATTCCTAAAGCAATCATAAGTGATGGGGGTACTCATTTTTGCCATCGTCATTTCGGAAATCTGATGAAAAAATATTTGATTTTTCACAAAATTGCAACCCCTTATCAACCACAGACTAGTGGGCAGGCAAAATTAGCTAATCGGGAAATCAAATAAATTTTAGAAAAAACGGTGAATTCTGATCGCAAAGATTGGTCATCAAGACTAACCGACGCACTCTGGGCATACCGCACTGCTTTCAAAACACTTTTGGGCATGTCTCCCTACCGATTTGTTTATGAAAAGCCATGTCACCTACCTGTAGAATTGGAACATAGGGCATACTGGGCCATTAAAGCAATGAATTTTGACCTGGACAATGCTGGACTATCAAGAAAACTACAGATAAATGAGTTGGAAGAATTGAGAAATGAAGCATATGAAAATGCTAAAATTGCTAAAACCAGGATGAAAATTTTTCATGACAAAAACTTTGTGCGGAAATCTTTTGAACCATCTCAGAAAGTCCTACTGTTTAATTCAAGACTCCGACTTTTCCCTGGTAAGTTAAAATCAAGATGGACAGGGCCATACATTGTAAAAAAAGTATTTGAAAATGGAGCAGTGGAAGTGGAAAACCCGTCTAATGGTAATATCTTTACTGTCAATGGTCAGAGGTTGAACCCATTTTTGGAGAATTTTGTTAAGAATGTGGAAACCATTACTTTAATGGAACCAGAATGTGACTCCGAGAATAATACCTACCGACACTCGAGAGAGTCAAATCAGGTAAAAACCCGGCCCGAGGAGACATCATGAAAAAACCTTTCAACCTATCGCCGTTGGTTCCCCCTATCTTTTCCCCACCTGTCACTATTAGCCCAACACCCCGCCTATTTCTTCACTCCTCTTCTCCACTGTCTTTTGCAATACTCATGTCACTATCTTTATTTTTTGTTTTCTGATAGTTTTCGAATTTCTTCGCCTTCAACTTCTTTCCTCGTTTTTTTGCAAATTCGACCATACCCAAGCGAAACCATGTCCATATATGCTAAAGATCAGCCCTCCATTGTCATAATTTACATTGTATTACTCTACTTTTGCATGGGTATTCTGATGTTATTCGCAATCACACACAAGGGTTACGAACCCAACTTTGATTCTAATACAGACAAAGAGGATTAATGGTTGCGGTCTGGTTTGTAGGAATCGGCCGGAAATGGGTCTGCACTTGTCAAGCTTCATCTCTAAGATCTTTAACTGGTAAATTCGAAACATTGGGGACAATGTTCAATTTAGGTTGGGGGGTGAGAACTAAAGTTCATATTTTGTGTCTGTGTCATATTTTGTGTCATTGCCTGTACCAGTAAAATTTTTAAATTTATGTTATTATTGTTACTATTGTTTTAGTTCTATGTACTGTGAACTGTGATGATCATGTCTGTGAGCCAGTTTAATTTGTCTTTGTGACTGACAGACGTTAAAGAACCAGATAGTAAGTCTAGGAATCATGGATGTTAAACTTTTTTGGTTTAGTTTAGGAGCTCTACGCAATTTTCCAGCAGATGTGCATAATGTAATCATGAGAAAAGCAAGACTGGTAAGGAAAAATGAGATCCGAGAATAGCAAGCAAAACCACTCTGTGGCAGAAGCACTTATGCTAAACGCCGACGGGCCAAGAGACTTGGTGCCTGTAAATAGTGTGGCCGGGTATTTCATGAGAAAAGATACAATTAGTGTTCCGAACCGATCTCTGGTCGTGCACTTGATCGATTAGACTGGATAGTGAATGGGCAGAGTAAGGATTATCCTGATACGCCATCCTATTCCGGTACTATGCTTAACTGGTTTGTGCGACAGGAGATTGGAAGAGTCACTGGTTGTTCAAATTACACAGAAGATGACTCGGATTAAATTGTTTCCTAACCAAAGCTGTAGAAAAATGTATTTTATTTGTTTTTGGGGAATGAAAGCCTACGTCCGAATTACTTGTGAATAAGTGTGAAAATTTTTACTTCGTTTTTGTACATGCTTTTATTTTGATTCAAAATTATGGGCTGAGTAAAGAAATATCCCAAAAATTACCAACCTCAAGTGTGGGTAGGGATCGTTCTTGAGACGCCATGATATTTGAATTTTTAGTATTCTGTTCTTAAAGTTCAGTTGTATATAGCATAGGAAAATTCTTTATTTTGGTTAAAACATTCGAACGCAACTCCACGTTCGAACGAAACTGACTAGCTCATTGACGTTCGAACGGTGGACCACGTTCGAACGTGACTCTCAGACTATAAAAACCCTAGTCGTCTTCCTCATTTAAAAATTTCAAAAATTCTTCTCCCCCTCAAAAACCCGAAAGACTCTTCCCATTCCTAGGCTTCCACTCACCTCCACTCACCATTTCGACCCTATAGCAGCCTTACCCACTCCTCCTCCACCTTAAAAATAGAAACCCCAAGCCGAAAATCCCGATTTTTCTGTCACCCTCTCGCCTGCCAAAACCAGACCCACGTTCGAACGCTTTCAGACGTTCGAACGACCATGCCGAGGACAAAAATGCCTACCAGGCCTAACCAAGGTGTTAACCAGGAGCCTAATTTTCGTAGAGGAGATGATCATGGAGAGAGAGGGAAGGCAGAGGAGGTTGAGATACGACAGAACAAGGTTCCCAAGTGCTCTTAAGGCTGAAAGGTATGAAAATTTCTACCGAAATCACGTCATAGTCTGTGAGAGATATATTATTATTGATGATTTTGCTTAGTTGGGATTACTTGTGGATATGGAGAGGAGAGGTTGGTTGTGGTGTTTGTTGAATGGTGGTGAGGCCGTGGTTGATTTGATGAGGGAATTCTACTCCAATGCGGAGTATAATGTCAAAGGAATTGTTACATATGTGAGAGGCATTCACATTGTGGTGGATGAGGCCTATCTCAAGGAGATAAGGCCGGATATGCCTCAAGTGGAGAACCCAGTTTTCCCACCACCACTGGATGTGAGTTTAGATTTGGTTGGGAAAGAGTTCACTGGAGTAGATAACTTTTCATGGGGAGGAAGGAGATTTTTGAAACAGGGAGAGATTAATGATAAATATAAAATGCTAAATTTGATTGCGGTTTTGAATTTTGCACCTGTGAAGCGCTCAAATGAAATTCTCCCTGAGATGGCACGACTACTTTATGCCATAGGGAAGGGTCACAGCATAAATCTCCCCTCCCTCATTTTATCCAAAATGAAGAAAGGGTGTGAGGCAAAGAAAAGTGTCTTGCCCTTCGGCACCCTAGTGACTGAGATTTGCAAAGACCAAGGAGTGAGGGTGCGGTCTGAGATGATTAGAGAGAAACCAATGGGGGCGCTCAACAAGGGATCTTTTAAGCGCAGCCGAGGACATAGTGGCACCCCCGTGGTTAGATATGAGGAGCCACCCACTCAGGGGGTTGATGAGGTGCAGGAGGAGCTGGATCGCCGGGAGGAGATAGATATTAACAAAGAGCTTGAGGAAGAGAGAGAAGAAGTACAGACTGAGGCACCTGGCCCCAGTACCAGCACCCACAGATCTCTACGAGAGATTATGATGGATATCAGGGATGATCAAGCCAAGATTCTCCAGCAGCAGGAGGAGATTCTTAGCTACTTTCAGAGTGTTGCTGGTAGTGCGTCTGCTAGTAGAGCTCGAGTTGATGATGGCGATGTCTGAGATAGAGTCCCTTATTTTGTTTGTTTTTGTGTGGTGATTTTTCTGCAATCATGAAAGATGTGTTTGTGGATGGTTGCTTCCTTTTGTTGTTTAGTTTGTTGGATATTTTCAAAATTTTGGTCATAGATCACTTTTTATGGATGAATTGAACTATCAATGCTAATGATGTGAATGATCATATTTTATGGAATGCATGGTTTGATTTATCACTTTTATTATGTCAAAATGCATAAGTAGTATAATATTGTGAACTAATAAATTTTGAAACAGAAATGGATGTTCAATTATTGTCAATGTCTAACTTACATGATCATTTTGACACCTATCTGGGCAATCTCAACTTTGAACTACTTTTCTTGATAAATGGTGTTTTCTCTATGCTTAAGTTGTCAAATGTGCAGTAATGTTTGTCATTTTTAGAAGAAGCAAAGGTGATCAAACTCGAAAAGGGAATTAGTATATAACCGATATTCCTCTAAGCATTCAACTTAACCAGTGGAGATGACAAAGAAACCATGGTAAGCTTCAAACCTTCTGATGCTTTTGAGAGGATACTAACGATTACTCAAAGAAAGGTTATTTCACATTCCATCCTTCAATGATCTCATTAACTTTGCTTTGTTTGATGCAACTAAAGTGATATGTTTTCATAACTCACAGGAAATTTTTGCATACACATACATATGCACCTACTTGAGAAAGGACCTTAGGCCATCTTTGGATCAACTTTGAGCCTCAACTTATTCGTTCACAGAACAATAACCTTCGTCAGCCATGATTGAGCCTTAAAAGAACAAATTCTGTTCGAAAAAGCCAGAAAAATGACCAAGGCACAAGAAAACATACTTGACATATCTTGCTATCTAATTTTTTTACACCCTCTTTTAAAGCAAAATAATACAGAAATGTGAGAAAAATAGAAAGGGCAATGGTAGCTACTATTCCAAGAAATAAAAGACAATCGATGAAAACAACCCACAAAAAAGGGAAAGGGACCAAAAGACAGGGACTTGCAAAGAAAGTGAAAAATGAGAAAATGAAAGAAAGAAGTCCCATGCCCAGGCAAAATGTCGAAGAGCCAAACAAAGGTGTGCTAAAATGCATAAAAGAGATAGCTTTTGAACTCCATTGACGTCATTTCGTTAGCCACTGACCTCTGGCCCCATTACAACCTACTAAAAGTCCTAGGTGATCTCAAGTTCGTTGGATGTGTATGTCTCCAACTAAGAGAGGGGTATGTTACATTATTACTTTACTTGCATCAATATTCTTTTATGAGATTATGCCAACATATGATTAGTTTGATTCCAAAAAAGCTTCATTTATCACGCATGTAGTCTTCCGATTGGCCATCTTCGGACTACATGCCCTGTGAGAAACAAGTCACTATAACCGGAGCGAACTCTTTGTTGAGGGCATGCCTAAGATAGATTTGTGAAATCAAAACTATTAATGGTGAGTGATAAGTGGAATGTTCGTTATATATCAACCCCTGTTTCGAGAATGATCATCCCATTCCTAAGGAAAATTTCAAATGCTAATGTGACAAGTGCTAATCTTTGCATAGAATTAATATCATTAGAAAAGAAATGTGGGGAATAAGTCAATATTGAGGGATAGGTGTCTCAATAATCTTGTTGGTAAGCCACTTGCATCAACAATTTTACATGCACATTTGTCCTACCAAAGTTTGTGGGTAGCTTCACTGAAAACCCTCACGAGACACCACTCGTCTACTAGGGTAAACCTAGGGGTTTAACGGCTTGTTGCATAAGCTAAATGCAACCGAATAACCTACGAAAAAGGTATTAGAAGTAGATTTCTTTATTGTTTTATTACTAGGGACTAGCAATATCTAGGTTGCGGGGTGTGATTGACACTCAATTATAACATTTTATTATGCTTTTTCTGGACTAATTATACTTTGATGGAGTTCAAATGATGATGTTTTAGGTGCTAAAGTGAGAAAAAGGGTCAAGGACAATAAATACAACATTTAAGTGTAACTGCAACATTTGATCAACAAAGGAAAAATTTGAGGACAACAAGGACGTTCGAACGGTGATCAACATTCGAACGCTCCCTCTGAACTAGGAAGATGAGGCAAAGACGTGTTGCAAACCTTGGAGATTAAAGCCTAACATTCGAACACCAAGTCTCGTTCGAACGTAGCATCACGTTCGAACGACTATCCCACGTTCGAACGACAGTGGAAACACTGACACGATCAGGCTGATTGGAAGACTTCGCGTGTGCAGACTCCCAAGCTAGAAGAAAGACCCTCAGGCACATGGGTGCCATGATCGACTGAATCAGGAGTGTTGAAAACTCTGATAGCTGTAGAGAGTGGGTGAATGAATGGCCTGACAAAGGACTCCAACCCACGTGAAGCCTGAAAATCAACACAGACATACAGGCAAAACAGTCTTCACGTTCGAACGGAAGGGACCGTTCGAACGGTTCCTACGGACAGACTGCAGATTTCCTGATTCTTTGTCTGAACTTCAGATTTTCTCTTTAACTCGTCCAGCACTGTTCTTTCACCCCTCCCTTGCTCTTCTCTGCCTATATATACTCCCCTTTTGGGAGCCTTTTGTAGAGATACTTTTGGGGAGAGAGATCAAGAGCTCCCCTCTTGAAGAATATTTAGTCTTTATATGTATTTTTAGTGTTTTATTCAAGTATTTACATTCTAGTTCTTTTCATTCAAGTCTTTACATTCCAGCTCTTTCAATTCAAGTATTTATTTCAGTTGGGAAGTTTAATTCCCTACTGGTCTTCATCTTCATTATAGTTGAGAAGTTTAATTCCCTACTTGTATTGATAAATTCATGAACTTTATGTTCTTGTCTTTACATTAATGCTTTTACTTCCTTGCTTTCAATTATGTCTTGCACCTTTGTCATTTGAGCTCATCTTCTTCTTAGAGGAGTGAAACTCTTCCACTTTTCTAAGGCTTTACTAAAGTCAAGAAGGGTGGAACGTGATTCACTCGTTCCTTGATGAAGATCTAGTTTTCTGTTACTTTCTTTCACTTCCTTTGCTTGAGCATCTTCTTCTTAGAGGAATGAAACTATTCCACTTATCTAGGGCTTTACCAAAGCCAAGAAGGGTAGAACGTGATTCACTCATTCTTCTTTGAAGATCAACTTCGGAGTTCCCCTACTTGGAGGGATGAGTACCATTCACTTTTCTAGCCTTACCCAAGCCATGAAGAGTGAGTAGTCCTCATTTACTCTTTAGGGAGAGGTGATGAATATGTAATGACCGCCCGGATATTATACTTGCGCATTTCTTTCACACTTCAATGCTTTATTTACTTGCTTAGTGGGAGATTGGAGGAGTTAAGCAAAGTTAGGGTAACTTGCACAACCTCTAGGGTATTTCTATGATCCGGATAACTCCTACATAGAAAGATCCGTTGGTTCAAGGCAAGTACCCTAGCTAGGTCTTTGTGTAATCAATGGGTATTTCTATGGTAAATGGATGACTCCTTCTAGAAAGATTCATTGATTCAAAGCAAAGAACCCCGACTCGTATTTTGTATAACCAAGGGATCTTTTCTATGGTAAATGGATGACTCCTTCTAGAAAGATCCGTTGTGTGAGACAAATACTCCGGGATAAAACGTCATGACTAACTCTTCTATCTCCACCACCATTGCACTTCGTAAAAAGGATGAAGTTTTAACCCAGTCCATCCTTATCTTCCGATTAACTTACTGTTACCACGAGAGTTAGTTGAGTTATAAAGCACAAGTATAATACGCCGGATAATTCATTCCATATTCTGATCCTCGAACTAAAGAGTGACTTTAATTTTATTTGAATTGTATATTTTGTCTAGAAAAACTCTCTTGAAAAGAATTTCGTATTCTATTCAAGAAAACTCTCACATCTCACAAGATCTAAAAAAGGTTACAATCAATTGGTCTTCATCACTGCCCACTTTGAAACACTAGGCCACAAAATTCCCTGTGGATTCGACTCTGGACTCAAACTGGATTATTACTACAAGTTGACCGCCTGCACATGGGTGTACACATTTCGGATCAAGTCACCAGGGTCATTCACCAACTCCCTGCAACAGTCAGGGTCCTCAAATAATTCAGAAATTGTGTTTGATCATGGCGTTCATGTGCCTGAGGATCTTTCTTCTGGCTTGGAAGTCAACACACGCTATGTATTTCAGTCGATCTGATCATGTCAGTGCTTCTAGTGTCGTTCGAACGTGGGATGGCGTTCGAACGTGATGTTGCGTTCGAATGTGGCTTAGTGTTCGAACGTTAGGCTTTAATCTCCAGGGTCTGTCTGCAACACGCCTTTGTCTCATCTGCCTGCAACACGCCTTTAGACGTTAACCACCGTTCGAACGGTGATGCTGTCCTCTAGCTTATCCACCTTTGTTCCTTAAAGTACTGCTGTTACACTTAAATGTTGTATTTGAAATCCTTAATCCTTTTTCTCATTTTAGCACCTGAAACATCACCATTTAAACTCCTTCAAAGTATAATTAGTCCAAAAGAAGCACAATAAAATGTTATAATTGAGTACCAATCAACTGCCTTTTCATGTCCCTGTACATTTTGGTACTACCCGGATGTATGGAGAACTTGGATCGATGGCACTCGTCCAACACTTCTTTCTTTACTTGGTCATCGTCGGGCACACATAGCCTCCCATGAAACCATAACTCATCACCATTTATCGCCCAATTCTCAACAATCTCATTCCCCTCCAACTTTCCCCGGATGGCTTCCAACTCGGTGTCTAACTGTTGCAACTCTACAATCCTTTGTCGAAGCATCGGTTGGGCAACAAGATTAAATAGGAATGGTCGATCCTCCTGTCTATGCACCCATAGGTCAAATTCCTCCAAGGCATTCATCATCTTCCACCTATTCACCGCAAGGAAATTTATTTCACCTCGAGACTTCCTACTCAGTGCATCTGCTACTACGTTCACCTTCCCCGGATGATAGTTGAGTGTGAAATTGTAGTCTTCTAAATACTCAATCCACCTTCTTTGTCGAAGATTTAAGTCTTTCTGGGTGAATATGTACTTGAGGATCTTATGATCTGAATACACTTGGAACTTCTCTCCATAAAAGTAACACCTCTATAACTTAAGAGCAAAGACCACAGCAGCAAGCTCCAAGTCGTGAGTGGGATAATTATACTCATGAGTCTTGAGTTGCCTCGAGCCATAAGCAACCACCTTTCCTCTTTGCATTAATACACATCCCAAGCCTCATAGTGAAGTATCGGTGTAGACATCGTAGCCTTCCCCACTGCTCGGAATAATGAGGATAGGTGCCGTCGTCAATTTCTCCTTTAAGGTGCGAAAAGCTAGTTCACACGCTTGAGTCCACAAAAATTTCTCTCCCTTCTTTGTAAGGCGAGTCATTGGCATCACAATCTTGGAGAACCCTTCCACAAATCTACGATAATAACCGGCTAACCCCAAGAAACTCTATACTTCTGTTACGTTCTTCGGTGGTTCCCATTTCATTACAACCTCAATCTTCGCGGGATCAACCGCTACTCCTTGTTCGGACACAACATGACCAAGGAATTTCACTTCCTTCATCCAAAACTCACACTTGCTCATCTTTGCATATAACTTATGTTCTCTCAATGTTTGTAGCATAATAGAGAGATAATGAACACATTCCTCCCGAGTCTGTGAATAAATCAATATGTCATCAATGAACACAATGACAAATTGATCGAGGTAAGGCCGGAAGACTTGGTGCATCAAATCCTTGAAGGCTACGGGGGCATTAGTCAATTCGAATGGCATCACTGTATACTTAAAATGACCATACCGGGTACGAAAAATAGTCTTAGGAATATCCTCTTCCTAAATCCGTAGCTGATGGTACCCCGTGCGAAGATCAATATTAGAGAAATACTTCGAACCCTTCAATTGATCAAATAAGTCATCAATTCTCGGCAACGAATACTTATTCTTCACGGTAACCCAATTCAACCTCCGGTAATCTATACACAATCGTAGGCTCTCATCCGTTTTTTTCACAAAGAGGACCAGGGCTCTCCAAGGTGAAGTGCTTATATGGATAAACCCAATCGCCAAAAAGTGATCTAACTGCTTCCTTAGCTCTTTCAACTGCAAAGGTTCTATCCGGTAGGGAACAATGGATATGGGTTCGGTTCCTGGATAGAGATCGATCTTGAACTCAATTTTCCTATATGGAGGTAATCCGGGTAATTCCTCGGGAAAAATATCCGAAAACTCCGATGCAATCAACACCACATCCGTATGGATTTTATCCATGTCATCTCCCATCAAGCTAGCTAAGAAACTCAAATGACTTACCGCTTTCGCCTTTAAGAATCTACTACCCGTAGTAGGAAATGGATGGGAAGAATCTCAGTTATTCACAAAACTGAAAACGACTCCTCCCTGCAATTGAAATGTAATCCGCTTGCGGAAACAATCCTTTACCACCCGAAAAATGGACAACAAGTTCATCCCAAAAATCACATCATACTCCTTTATCTCTAAAGCAATCAAATCCATAATCAATTCGTGCTCTCCAATGCGAAGTGCGCAACCCTTGCAGACTCGGCTAGTATCTAACCGTTCTCCCGTGGGCAAGCTAATGTTCATAACATGCTCTAACTTCGCGAAACTCAATCCCAAATCAAGTGCATATGTCGTGCGTACAAATGAGTGTGTTGCACCGGGGTTAAATAATATTCGGGCCCAAGAATTATAAATAAAGATGATACCTTCCACAACGACATTAGCAATGTCCTCCTCCAACAGAGTCAAAGAAAATACTAGCCCTTGGATGGAGCCGCCGGGGGCTCGAGCTTGTATCGGTCGCTGCGGTACAGGCCTCGGTGGTGGTGGTTGGGCTGCTGGTACCTGTCTGGCAGTCTGGATAGGCCCCTGAGGTGAAAAAACTGGGCAATACGGTGAGCTGGTACAATGACATTGTGGTTGTTGTTACCATTCTGGTGAGTTGCATTGCATCCGGAGGTGGTGGTGGATTCGCTTGACCTCCACGGCCACACCCACATTCGCGTCCCTGTCCTCGTACATTTCTGCCGTCCATCCAACACATCAATTCACAATTTAGTTTTCATTGATGTACAAGATCTCCTAAGTAGTACATTAATCAAAAGCATATGGTTCATATAAAATTAGACCAACAATTTTCTTCACCCCAATCCTACATCTCTAGTGGTGATCCATAACCAACAGCTCCCATGTAAGACCTAAAGCCTAAGCTCTGATACCAAATCTGTAATGCCCCAAAAACCCCTTGGAAGACATTACATTCTAAACACCATTCATTGCATGAGAGCACTAAATAACTCCATAAATAAGAAAGTTTCATTCATCAACCATTGATACTTTAACAAAATTTGGGCAGAGTCTCCTTTGTTTAGGAAGTTCTACCCAAAACACAACCTGTGCAATTAAACTGCATTGACCACACCAAGTCCATTTTTTCATCATCAAGTAAAATTTCATCCACCATATGTAATGTCCATAATGTCATCCCAAAATAATATGCCAAGCTATGACTACAATATCAAAAGAATATGCCAACTACAACATCTACATCTCAAAAAAATCAAAATACACTTGCAGCAGAATAACAAAGATACTAGCATTTACATGATCTCAAGGTAAATTCTCTAGTCTAGTATAAAAGGAATTATAGCTCTATATGTCCACCTCGGAATCTAGATTCCCCTCGGGTGGGACCTCCTAATGCCTTAGCTCTTCAAATTCGAGATCCTCCTCTAACACTAAATCTGAAAAATATTTAATTGTAGGGGATTAGCACAAAGCTCTGCAGCAAAATCTTCCCAAACTCAAACAAGGTTTAGAAAAACATTGAAAAAGGTCAGTCTCATTTTTAACATAACATAGATACATAATTTAAAATAAAACAGGGACAATTAAAAAAAAGACCTCAAGTTTATTTAAAAACATTACTTAAATGAATGGCCATAAACAATTCCCAACAATTCTTTCGGTAGGTGGCATACTTTGTGGTAACCTCCACCCCCTTTTTGGTTACCTTTGATTCTCAAGCATCCTTACCGGGAACCTCTTGAGAATGAATGAGCATTCTTACAAGGAACCTCTCACCAATCACTACATTTTTTTTCCAAGCATCCTTATCGGAAACCTCTTGGGAAGGGGTGAGCATCCTTACAAAGAACCTCTCACCAATCACTACATTGTTTCCCAAGCATCCTTACCGGGAACCTCTTGGAAAGGGGTGAGCATCCTTACAAGGAACCTCTCACTCATGTGCAGCGCAAACAACCCAACCAAGCATACAATTCTAACATTTATCTCAATTCACAAGCATCTATCCAAAATTCCCAAAATATATCATGCAGCAATTCCACAACCAACTAAGAGAAATACAAGAGATCATCATAAACACCATTTTGTTGTTCAATATGAAATACTAAGATTTTGAAATCATGAATAAAGAAAAATTTAGAGAAAAATTCATCTCTATTGAAAAATTAGGGTTTTTAGCCAAGAACAAGGATTTAATGGTTAACCAACCATTAATATTGTTTAAAGCATGGTAATATTCATAAGGATATCAAGAATGAATGATTCTATAGCATACATCTAAGGTTTAGAGTGTAAAAAGAACATATGTATACACCCTAGCCTCAATGTAAGAGAAAGAGAAAATCCCCTACCTTGGTGTTCTTAAAGAACTTGAGCTTTGATCCAAATCCAATGTGAAACTCTCATTTGATCTTGTATTTTTCTCTTTCTGTTTCCTCTTCTCTAAGGCTTCCTAGGGTTAGAAGTGTTGAAAAGGGTATAAGGGAGGCGACATTAAGTATTTATAGTGGAAAAGATGGTCCACATATTGCGAATCTGGAACCCAGACTTTTGAGTCACGTTCAAACGTCATTTGGCGTTCAAATGTTACTAGTGCAAATTATTGACTAACGTTCGAACGTTACTTGGAACTTTGAACGTTGGTTGCTCCTAGTACTTTTACATTTCCATCATAGATCCATAAGTCACGTTCGAATCTCATTTGGCATTCGAACGTCACTAGTGAAATTGCCTGTTTCATGCTAAAAGGGTGATGTTTAGAGGTTAGGAAACAACAAAGTTTCTGGACAAGCAATAGTCGGCACTCGATCGTAGTAAGCCCAAGTGTTTAAAATATGGACCACGGCTCCTCAACCTTTGGTACACTACTTAATGATGAGTGATTTTTATTCCTACGAATTCGGTATTTTTGGTTTGGTGAAATTGTAAGTTTTCAAATATTTTACTTTCCTTTTTATTTTTTGTGTGTGTTTTGAGGTTATTTTTTAGGGATCATCATTTGGAAGGAAACAAGGTCAATATGGAGCCTAAATGTTGTATTTTTGATGATTAAGCAACAAGGGAAATTTTAGACTTGAAAGGGACCCGCGCCCCTGCGCCAACATTTTGTCCATTCAGCGCCCCCGCGCTTGTGTTGACTCTGGATGCAAAATTTGGCTTGTTTTTGGGCCGAAATTGGACTCTAATACCTCCTATATACAAGGATTTGAGTGGGGATATAAATATAATGATTTGGGGGCTGCTAACATTCAAAAAATACCAAGGATTAAAATAAAATTGAAAACAAGAATCGAAGGAAACGACACAATGAAAATCAGACTTGAAGGCGTGAGTGGAATTGAAGATTGCAACTAAGTTTTCATTCTTTTCTCTTACTTTTACTTCTTGATTTTTTGAGATGTTGTTTAATTTGAGAAGAATTTTTTTCAATTATATTATGAACTAAATTTTTATTAATATTGCAACGGAACCTAATATCTAGTTAAATTGATCTACTCTCGATTCTAGTTCTATTGATCATACATGAGTTGTTTGTCGTATTTTGTGCTTAATATATGATGGTTTGACCTGCAATTAATTTGATAATGTAGATAAAATTTGGAGATGAATTCTAGGTTTAGATTTGAATATGATGACATGCGTCTGGTTGATTCTTCTTAGGATTGAATAGTTGAGTTTGTGCATAGGATAGAAATATACCTATATGCAGTGTGTAACTTTTATGAGAGTATGAACTCAATGAATTTATTCCAATTTATTTTGCATAGGAATATAGTAATTGTGACGCCCCAAAATCCAGTGGTCATTTGTTAACCCATCAACCCGCGAAATATCCGTGGATACCGAATAACTCGATATCACGTCGTTATGTCCCATTTATCGGGGCCCTTAATTTAATAAAAATTGGGCAAAGTCTCCTTTGTACGGGGAATCATACCCAAAATAGAACCTGTGCAATATACTTATAAACCCCCACATGTTAAAGTAATATAATAATAAATCGTTTAGTAATTTAATATATGTAATGGTGTAGAAATGAATCACATGAGTTATAACCATAGGAAATACTAATATTATAAAATAATAGCTAAAGCTGGTTTAGTGAGGGAATATATGGAATAGTTGTAATAGAACTTCTATCAATTATGTTTGGGGTGCAAATGTATGTTGTGTAAGTTTGGGTTGACTTTGGAAGGGTTTAGGATGGATTGAAAATGAAAAAGGGAGGAAATAGGCAAAACTGGGCAAATCCATACCGGTACTCTGCTCCAGAACACTTTGGTCTAGAGAGTTAGACGTACTGGTACTGTTCCGTACCAGTACTGTGTATCGGTACGGCCGAAAGAGGTCTGATAGTTTAATGTCGTGATTTGGGGTCTATTTTTGCCTTATAAATACATTGGGATGCCTCCTTTGGCCCCAATTCGGCCCTTCTAATTTTAGAAAACCCTAGAGAGGAAGAAAAGAGTAGAAGAGAGGAAGAAAGGAAGAGAAAAACACAGGATTTGAGGGGATTTGCACCTTGGAGTCCATCAAAACCTAACTTTTCAAGAACACGAGGTAGGAATTTTCTTCCATTCTTGTTCATTGATGCTAGGATTATTATATATGTATGATTTGACTCTTAATAATATGTATTTGCTATGGGTTCCTTGTTTCTTAATATTCTTACAACCTTTATCATGTTTTGAGCAAAGTTATGGTGGGAGAATCATAAAAACCCTACTTTTTGAGGAATGTGGATTTCTCTCTCAATTTCCACTAAATCTTGGTGTTGAAAACTTTAGAGCTTTGTGTTGTGTAATATAATGATGTTAGTATGATCTCTTGCACCTTTTCTTAAATTTGGTCCGTTGGGAATATTACTTGTGAGTATTGGGGATTTTTCTTGGAAATTGCTTGTAAATTGGGGACTTGTGAAATTGTTGGGTATTTGAGAAGATAGAGGTAATGTATTGCTTGTATGGTTGTTTGGACAAACATGAGTAAGAGGTTCCTTGTAAGGATGCCCATTCCTTCTCAAGAAGTTCCTTGTAAGGATACTCATGCCAAGAGAGGATAGTATGTGATATTCTCAAGAGGTTCCTTATAAGGATGCTTGAGAAAAACTTAACCTTGAGGGTGAGAGGTTCCTTGTAAGGATGCCCATGCCAAAAGAAGACAGTATGTGATCTTCTCAAGAGGTTCCTTGTAAGCATGCTTGAGAAACTTAAGCTTGAGGGTGAGAGGTTCCTTGTAAGGATGCTCATGCCATAGAGGACAATATTATATCATGTGTGAGAAAGGGTTTATATTGTGGAAATGGTTGTTTATTGGAACTTAGTTGTTATTGTTCATTTTCTATTACTACTGCTATTTAAACTTGAGATCCGTTGTAAAATGTCCCTGTTTTACTTCAAAGATTATATATGTTATTTGTGAAATGAGACTAACCTTTTCATGTGCTTTTATAAACTTTGTTCGACTTTGGAAGGAATGTCACTACAGATTTTCATGCTCACCCCCTATAAACAACATATTTCAGGTTTGTGTCTAGAGGAGGAGCTCGGAATTGACGAGCCAGGACATTGGGAAGCTCCGATAACGGTAGACATGAATCCCGAGGTGGATGCTTAGGATACACACTTTCTTTTGTCTGGGCTAGACTATTCATTTTGAACCTTGTAAAGTCTAATTTTCTTTTGTTATTTCCGTTGTGCTACATTAGTTAATTTTACATGTTTTTGGCCCCGTTGCCGGAGAATTATTCTAGTATTATTTCATTATTAATTTCAAACAAATTGATCTTAGTTTAGACTTATTTAATTTTCTATTTTAATTTTATACTTTAATTGTTTTTGCAATCTCTCTTGAATTTTGTATGCTAACACTATCTAAAGGTCAGGATCTACTACCGTACGAAGACAAAATCGAGAGAAGGTGCCAAAACTTGCGAAAGCAATGTCAAGAAGTAGATAATCAAGAAACCATGGCGGATGATGAACAAAAATCTCTAAAGGATTATGCTATGCCGCTTGTGACAGAAATACAATCGAGCATTCAAAGACCCGTAATTCAAGCAAACAATTTTGAGATCAAGTCTGGTACCATTCAAAGGATTCAGAATTTAGTGCAGTTTGGGGGTTTGCCTAACGATGACCCAAACGATAATTTGGTGAGTTTTCTGGTGATACGCGGCACATTCAGATACAATGGGGTTTATGAATATGCGATTAGACTTCGACTTTTCCCTTTCTCACTTCGTGATAAGGCAAAGAGTTGGTTGCATCCATTGTTGTCATGTTCAATTACCACATGGACAAATTTAGCTCAATTTTTTTAGCTAAAGTCTTTCCACAAGGTAAAACTGCAAGGATGAGGAATGACATCACATCATTCACACAACATGATTCTGAGACTTTATCTGAAGCTTGGGAACAATTCAAGGATATACTCCGAAAATGCCCTCACCATGGTATTCTTAAGTGATTGCAAGTTCAAACTTACTACAATAGGTTGTTTAATGCTACCCGAACTAGTATCGATGCAGCTGTAGGTGGGGCACTAATGGGAAAAAAATTGATGAAGCTTATGAGTTATAGGAAACGATGACTGCCCACAATTATTAGTGGCCCTCTACAAGGATCAATCAACCAAAGGTTGCAGGGATTTATGCAGTAGATGTGGTTACAACATTTGCTGCACAGGTTGCTATGTTGACAAAGAAGATCGATACTTTAGGGGTATGATTAGTACTTAAAAGTAGCCTTTCATTATGCCTTTTTTGGACTAATTGTACTTTGATGTAGTTTAAGTAATGACATTTCAGGTCCTAAAGAGAATAAAGGCAATAAAAATCACACTCAAGTGCAATACCAACATCTTCTGGAACCAAAATGGAAAAGCATGGACTATGCCAAGAACGTTCGAACGCCAACTCACGTTCGAACGTCCACATGAACAGACTGAAACCTAGCTTGCTGAGACACTGTGTTGCAGCCAAGCATAGGAACTGGAGTAAGAACCTAAGGTACTTAAAGTACCACGTTGGAACGACAACTAACGTTCAAATGTCCACTAGAGTATTGACAAGACCAGACTACCATTGAGTTGCTAAGACATGGTGTGTTGCAGTTAAGAAGACCCTGAAGTACTTAAGTACCATGTTCGAAGTCCTTTTAACGTTCGAACGTCCCTTGGAAGCATTTGAAGACCAGCTTGTTGCATAGAGTGTAGAAGTGAACTTTATAGAAGACCACTTGAGTGAAAAAGATCAGACCCCATCTGGCGTTTGAACGCCCATAAAGCAAAGACATAAGAAAACATTCGAACACAATACAATGTTCGAACGTTCAAAAGGCAAAAACAGCAACAACATTCGAACGCCAACTAACGTTCAAATGTTCTCCAAAGACTGACTGCAGAGTAGTTGACTTTTTACTTTCACTGACCATGCAACTCCAAGACTCTTAATATGGATACTCTTGTTTCAAGAGTTTGATATGATCATCAAGGATAAAAAGGGTGTTGAGAATGTGGTGGCAGACCATCTGTCCAAATTGACGTATAAATTCCACGAGGATGGATTGCGAATCAATGAGAAATTCCCTGATAAACAATCGTTCATAATTGATGAGATCCCATGGTACGCTGACATTGTCAATTTCCTTGCTACTGGAACACTCCCTCCGTCATTCACTCCCATGGACAAAAATAAATTCTTGAGGGAGGTTCGTAACTTCTTTTGGGAGGATCCCTATGTATTTAAGTACTGTAAGGATCAAATCATAAGACGTTGCATCCCCACTCAGGAAAGTGGACAGGTAATAAAAAATTTTCATTCTGAAGCATGTGGTGGCCATTTTTCATCAAGGAAAACCGCTGCAAAGATCATGCAATGTGGATTTTATTGGCCTACACTTTTCAAATATGTTTATGCCTTTTATTTAACATGTGATAGATGCCAAATGTTGAGAAATATTTCGGAAAGAAACATGATGCCCTTAAATCCCATTCTTGTGATTGAAATTTTTGACTGTTGGAGCATCGATTTTATGGGACCATTCCCCCTTCCTTTGGCTATCTATACATTTTAGTGGTTGTAGACTATGTATCCAAATGGGTTGAGGCAATTCCATGCCTGAATAATGATAACCAAACTATGATCAAATTTTTAAAAGAAAACATTTTGTCCCAGTTTAGAATTACGAAATCAATCATAAGTGATGGAGGTGATCATTTTTGCAATCGTCCTTTCTGGAATTTGATGAAAAAGTACTTGATTTTTCACAAAATTATAACCCCTTATCACCCACAGACTAGTGGACAGACAGAATTAGCCAATCGGGAGATCAAATTAAATTTTAGAAAAATGATAAATCCATACCGCAAAGATTGGTCGCCAAGACTAACTAATGCACTCTGGATGTATCGTACTACTTTCAAAATAATTTTGGGCATGTCCCCCTACCAATTAGACTATAAAAAGTCATGTCACCTACCTGTGGAATTGGAATAAAGGGCATATTGGGCCATTAAAACAATGAACTTTGACCTGGACAAGGCTGGGCTCTCATGAAAACTTCAGATTAACGACTTTGAGTAATTGAGAAATGAAGCATATAAGAATGCTAAGATTGCTAAAGCAAGGATGAAAATTTTTTATGACAAGAACATTGTGCGGAAGTCCTTTGAACCTTCTTAGAAAGTCTTGTTGTTTAGTTCAAGATTCCACCTCTTCCCTGGAAAGTTGAAATCAAGATGGGTTGGGCCTTATATTGTAAAAAAAGGTGTTTGAACATGGAGCGGTAGAAGTGAAAAACCCATTGAACACTAATATTTTTACTGTTAAATGGTAAGAGGTTGAAACCATTTTTAGAGGATTTTGTTAAAAATGTAGAAACCATTCTTTTAATGGAACCAGAATACTCCTCCGAGATTCACGCCTACCGACACTTGAACAGATAGGGTCCAAAAATAACTGAGCCTACCAGACCCGAGGGGATGCCTTTATAAAGCCCCCATGTTTTTTCTCCTTCCTCCACGTTCACCATTGTTAGCCCCCTTCTTCTTTTTCTTTGTTTTCCCTTTCTGCTTCGTCTTTTCTTCTTCCTCTTATTCTTCGTTTTCTTTTTTGCTTGTTTTTACAAAAAACAACCACACCCAAGCGAAACCATGTCCATGTACCCCGAAGATCATATCATTTGTCTCATGATTTACATTGTTTTACTCTATTTTTTATGGGGGTCCTGTTGTTATTCGCACTCACACACAAGGCTTACTAGCCTACCCGAAACCCCGATATGCTTAAAGATGATTGATCCGTGTGTTTTTGTTTGTAGGTTTCAAAGCATGAATGGATCTCTACCTTTCAAACCTCTTCTCCAAAGATTCGTACACTAGTTAATTCGAAACATTGAGGACAATGTTCAGTTTCAGTTGGGGGTGAGAACTATAGTTCATATTCTGTGTAATCTGTGCCCGTAAATTTTTAATATTTTTTGTTGTTGTTTTTGTTGTTATTGTTCTTGTTCTAATCATATTGTATCTTGTCATGTATAAATTGTTGATCATGTCTGTGGGTCAGTTTACACTGTCTTTGTGACTGACATACGTTAAAGAACCAGATAGTGAGTCTGAAAAAGTGTGGGAAGCATGGATGTGAATTTTTTTTTGGTTTAGTATGGAAGTTCTACGATCTTTCCCATCTGATGTGCATAATGTGATCATGAGAAAAGCAAGACTGGTAATGAAAGACGAGATCTGACAAGAACAAGTGAAACCCCTCTGTGGCAGAAGCATTTATGCTAAACGCCGTCAAGGCAAAAGACTTGGTGCCTGTAAATAGTGTGGTAGAGTATTTCATGAGAAAATGTATAATCAGTGTTCTGAACCAATTTCTGGTCGTGCACTCAATCGTTTAAACTAGAAAGTGAATGGGATGAGTAAGGATTGCCATGAGATACCATGCTATTTTGGTACTATGTTTAACCAGTTTGTGAGAGAGGAAATTGGGAGAGTCATTGGTTGTCCGAGCTACATAGATACAGAGGATGATTTGGATTAGTCTGCCAACAAACTGTAAAAATTTGTGTTTTGGGGATGAAAGCCAAGGGTCTGAATTTTTGTAAAAAGTGTAAAATAAAAAAAAAACTTTTTTTTTTGTTTTGTACAAACCCTATTGACTGAAATGAAAACATGGGTCGAGTAATGAACGTCCCGAAATACCAACCGACAGTGTGGGTAGGGATTTGTCTTGATACGCCATGAAATTTGGTTCCAATTTTTTGTTTTTGTAAATAAACTTCTTTGATTGTGTATAGTATAGTATAAAAATTTTTAGTTTTAGATCAACGTTTGAACGCCAACTGACGTTTGAACTTTGATTGCTTATAGTACTTTGCCTCTTATGAAACCAAAAAATACTGAGACCTCAGCTCGTTCGAACGCCAATAGACTGTTCAAACGAGACCTAGCGTTCAAATGCCAATAGCTCGTTCGAACAAAGAGAACTTACAGTACTTTGGTCTCTAACAGAACCCTGAAGTACTAGGAGCTCCTAACGTCCGAACGACACCCACGTTCAAACGATATTTTAAAATCCTTCAATATAAGTTTGAGCGTCACTAACATTCGAACGCCGAGACTCAGACTATAAAGCCTGGATCATATTTTTCAGTTCAATTACCCCGAATCCCTATCCAATTTCCAAAACCCTAGAACCCTTTTTGACTCTACCGACCTCGATTTACCCTCATTCCCCCAAAACACCCAAAATTGACCCTCCCTAACTCATCTCCACCTCAAAAGCTTCAATCCCACCCAAAGAACTCCAATTTTCAGCACTATCTCAATCCACCCAATGTTTGAACGCCATGCCAAGGGAAAAACTTCCTGCTAGGCGCAATCAATCAGTGAGTCAGGAGCCAAACTTTGTTGAGGAAGTGATAGTGGAAAGATAAGGGAAGCAAAAGAGAAAAAGATATGATCGAACAACGTTTCCCAGCGCCTTAAAGGAAGAGAGGTATGAAAATTTTTACCTTAAGCATACTATAGTCTGTGAAAGAGACATAGTAATCACTGATTTTGCTGAGATTGGATTATTAGAGGAAATGGAGAGGAGGAACTGGGTGTGGTATTTAAGGAATGGTGGGGATGCTATTGTTAACTTGGTTAGGGAGTTTTACTCTAACGCCGAGATAATCAATGGCGTAATCTAGACATATGTGAGGGGAAGCCACATTGATGTAGATGAATCTTACATAGAGGAAGTGAGGCAAGAAATACCTCGGGTGCAAAACCCAACATACCCCCCAAAGAAAAATGTGGTGATGAATGTTGTGGGGAAGGAGTTGACTGGGGTGAATAATATTTCAAGGTCGTGGCGAAATTTTTTGAAACAACGGGAGTTGACAGACAAGTATAAAATACTAAATCTGATTACAGTCTCCAACTTTGCTCCTTTAATACGAACAAATGGAATTTTACCTGACATGGCACGATTAATTTATGTAATTGGGAAAGGCCAAAGTATTGATCTCCCCTCCCTCATCTTGAGTGAAATGAAAAAGGGGTGCGACGTGAAGAGGAGTTCCCTTCCTTTTGGCACCCTAGTGACGAAAATGTGCATGGACAATGGGGTCAGGCTAAGGCCTGAAATGGAAATCCAAAAGCCGATGGGGCCACTAAACAAATGAGCTTTCAAGAAAATCCCCAAGGACATAGTGGTGGCCCTAAGACAAGACAAGAGGTGCCACCAGCCTGAGGAGGAGATGAAGTACATGAAAAGCTTGACTGAGAGAAGGATAAGGAAGTAGAGAAAGAGAAGCCAGATCAGGTAGGCCCCAACATACCCGAACGTTCTTTACGGAACATCATGCTTAGCATTAAAGCTAAGCAAGATGAGACCCTCAGGTTTTTTAGGGGTGGAGTTGGTGGAGCTGCTGATAGTGGAGACAGAGGAGATTGACAGGATTATTTCTGCTCTTGTGGTGATTGTTTGTTTTTGTTTGATGAAACTTCTTCTTTGGTGGATGATTTGAAATCTTTGTGGATGATTGTTCTTCATGGGTGAAGTTGTTTCTTTTTTTGGGGATATTTGAATTTTTTGTGTGTTTTCAGTCACTTTTTATGGATGGATTGAATCTTGGATATTATTGTAAATGATCATATTTTGAGCAATGAATGGTTCAATTTATCACTTTTATTTGCTTTAAATGTATGTGTAGATTTAGCTTTATATTGTTATATGTTAATAACGAAATAGATGTGGATGTTAAGATGGCTTGTGAAAATGACTAAGCACATAATCGGTCTGACACCTCAACTTAACAACCTAGATGTAAAACCTTATTTTCTAGAACTTTGATACTATCTCTACGATTTAATTGTCAAATGTACATCAATAATTGCTATTCCGAAGGTGCACAGTGATCAGACTTGAAAATGGAATCGCTATATAACCAACATTCCTAGAAACACCAGACATAACCAGTGGAGATGACAAAGAAAACCATGGTAAGTGTTGAGCCTTACGATGCTTTTTGAGTGGATATCAATAATTACTCAAAGTAAGCTCTTTCACTTCCAATCTTTTTCAATAATCTCATTAATCTTGCTTTGATTGATGCAAATAAAGTGACTTGTTTTCATAACCCACATGGAACGTTTGCAAATGCGTACATATGCACAAACTTGAGAAAGGATTTTAGGCCATCTTTGAATCGACTTTGAGCCTTAGCTAATTCTTTTATAAAACTATATCCCTAGTCAACCATGCTTGAGCCTTCAATGAATAAAATTTTGTTTTGAAAAAAAACCGTTTGATGACCAAGCCACAAAAGCATAGATTTACCATACCTTGCTATCTAAATTCTCGCACCGTCTTGCAGATCGATATAGAAAGGCAAGAAAAATAACAAAGACAATGGTGGTGGTTGTTCAATAAAAGGAAAAATCAGTGGAAACAACCTAAAGAAAAAAAATATTGTTAGACAGGGAATTGCCAAGAAAGTGAAAAATGGAAAAATGAAAGAAAGAAACCCCATTCCCAGGCCAAAATTTTGAAAAGCCAAACAAAGGTGTGCTAAAATGCATAAAAGAGATATCTTTTGAACTCCATTGATGTCATTTCGTTAGCCACTAACCTCTGGCCTCATTACAACCTACAAAAAGCCCTAGGTGATCTCAAGTCCGATGCATATGTATATAGTCTACTATAAATGGAGTATGTTAACTAGAATTTCTTTATTTGCATCTATATTCTTCCATGAGATTATGCCTATGTAAAGTCTGTTTTCCTCAAAAATTCACTCTTATTCTAATTGTGCATGAGATTTTTCGATTGCCCATCTTCTAATCACATGCACTTTGAGAGATAAGTCACTATAATCAGAGCGATTTGTTTTGTTGAGAGCATTCTGAGAAAGGTTTGTAAAATCAAAGCTATCTATGGAGGGTAGAAACAAGGAATGATTGTTATATACCAATTCTTGTTTCTAGAATGATCATCCTACTACTCATGAAATTCCAAATGCTAATGAGACAGATGATAATTTTTGCATAGAGTGAGTACCAATGAAAAAGAAATGTAGGGGATAAGTCACAATTGAGGGTTAAGTGTCCCAACGACTATGATGCTAATTCATTTTTTTTTAGTAATCTCACATACACACTTGTTCGACTGAAGTTTGTGGGTAGCTTCACTGAAAAACCATCACGAGACAACACTCGTCCATTAGGGTAAACCTAAATGCAACCGGATGACCTACACAATTAGTATTAGAAATAAATATTTTGTATTACTAGGGACTAGCAATACTTAGGTTGGGGGTGTGATTAGTACTTAAAAGTAGCATTCCATTATGCCTTTTTCGGACTGATTGTACTTTGATGGAGTTTAAGTAATGACATTTCAGGTCCTAAAGAGAACAAGGGCTCAAGGGCAATAAATATCACACTCGAGTGCAATAATAACATCTTCTAGAACAAAATTGGAAAAGCTTGGACCATGCCAAGAATGTTCGGATGCCAACTTAGGTTCAAATGTCCCTATGAGTTGACTTAAAACTAGCTTGCTGAGACAGTGTGTTGCAGCCAAGCACAGGATCCTGAGCAAGAACCTGAGGTACTTGAAGTACCACGCTCGAACAACGACTAATGTTCGAATGTCCACTAGAGAACTGACAAGACCCGGCTGCCTCTGAGTTGCTGAGACATGGCATGTTGCAGTTAAGAAGACCTTGAAGTACTTAAGTACCACGTTCAAACGTCATTCAACGTTTGTACGTCCCTTGGAAGCATTTGAAGACCAGCCTACTGTATAGACTATGGAAGTGAACTTCACAGAAGACCACTTGAGTGAAAAAGATCAGACCCCATCTGGCGTTTGAACGCCCATAAAGCAAAGACAGAAGAAAACATTCGAACATATTACAACGTTCGAACGTTCATAAGGCAAAAACAACAACAACGTTCGAACGCCAACTAATGTTCGACCGTTCTCCACAGACTGACTGCAGAGTAGTTGGCTTTTTATTTTGACTTGGGCGGCAAACCCTATTCATTTACCCCCTCTTGTCTCTCCTTGTTTGCCTATAAATACTCCTATTTGGGGAGCTTCTAGTGTGCAATTTTCTCTTGTAAATTGTGAAGTTTTTCGGAGATAAGTTTGGCCTTAGACCAACATCAATTAATCTTTGTACTATTTTTAGGTTTATATGAAGCTTTCTTTACTTGCATTTATATTTGCGCTTTATATACCACCATGATGGAGGCTTGTACTCCCCTTGTAGTTAGATCTTTAATCTTCTCTTTATTTAGCTTTTACATTCATGTTGCAGCAACCATGATGGAGGCTTAGACTCCCTTTGTAGTTGTATTTACTTTTTTTTACAAGTATTAAGAAAGATAGCTTATCTTTTGGTTGTGGTGGAAACCCTCCAAAAGTAACTAGCTTTTTTCTATTTCCATTTGTGATCTTCTTTCACTTCCATTGCTTGAGAATCCTTATTTCTTAGAAGAGTGAAACTCTTCCACTTTTCGAGAGCTTTGCCAAAGCCGTGAAAGGTGAAACGTGATTCGCTCGTTCTTCGTTGAAGATTAGCTCCTTAGTTGTTGTTCTTTTATTTTATAAGTTCTCTACTTGGAGAGATGAGTATCACTCACTTTTCTAGCTTTACCAATGCCATGAAGAGTGAGTAGTTTCTCATTCACTCTTTAGTAAGAGGTGAAGGGCATGTATAAATTATATAAAAGTTATATTTTTGCTTTGTTCTAATGCTTAATGTTTATATCCCCTTGCTTATTGGATGATTGATTGTATCTAGCAAAGCTAAGGTACTTTGTATAGTCATGGATATTTCTATGGCACGGATGACTCTTGCATAGAAATATATGTCGTTTCAAGGCAAGTACCCCGACTAGATCCTCACGACTACCCATCAACCCTCCCCTTTATCGTACATCATTTAAAGAATGGAATATTAACGCCATGATTGGATGCCTTGTAGAAACACTTACTTGTTTGTAGACGGGTTGAGTCTCGGCACAGACAATTCTTGAAAACTAATAGAAATGCATCGAAATCATGTGCTTAATTCTCACAGTTCATCTTTATCTTCCGATTAACTTGCTGTTGACATGGGAGTTAATTGAGTTATCAAACATAAATATAAATAACCGGATGATTAATTACATGTCCAGATCCTTGAGCTAAAGAGTGACTTTCTTTTCATTTGAACTTATCTTATATTTTGTTTAAAAACTTTCTTAAAAAGAAGTTCATATTCAATTCAGGAAAATCTCTAAACCTCACACTCCAAATCACAAGGATCGCAATCATTCAGTCTCTGCTACTGCTTACTTTGAAATACCAACAACAGTTCCCTGTGGATTCGACTCCGAACTCAAACTGGATTAGTAGTACAACTTGACCGCCTGTACTTGGGTGTACACACTTCAGATATAGTCAGGGTACAACCTATTTAGAGTGTGGTAGTTGTTTGTGAATTGTGTGCCTGGAACCATCCGAGCAATCAATGTGCAATTAGTTCAAAGTCGGTACAATACGTTGGTAACTTCAACAGGCAGCAATATAGCAATAATTCTAACAATTATAACTCTAGCTGGGGGACTCATCCAAATTTTTCTTGGAATAATAATCCAGTCCAACCTTCTACCTCAAGACAATCATACTCACCAGGCTTTTAGAATCAAGCTCCACCATAGCAGGAAAAGAAGTCAAATTTGAAGGAGTTGCTTTCCAGGTATATATCACAGAATGAGACAAGGGTGAACAATATGGAATTATCAATCTGAAACCTAAAAAACCAAATAGTTCAGCTTGCTCATGCCATTAACAACCATCCTCAAGACACTCTACCTAGTGATACAGAGATCAATCCTAAGAGGGAAGGTAAGGAGCACTACAATGCTATTACATTACAAAGCGAAAAAGTGTTACCTGAGATAGTTGGTGGTGCTACAAAACAATCACATAGAGATGATACTGAGGGTAAAAAAATAAAAGTTAGCAAGATTATGGATCATGAAAAAAAAAGAGGAATATCAAGTTGCATGTTCTAATGGAGGTAATATGAGACCTATTGTGCCTCCAGTGTCATTTTCACAACGTTTTCATAAACAGAAGTGGGATAAAGAGTTCTCTAAATTCATAGAAGTGTTTAAGAAGCTCCAAATAAATATCCCTTTCACCAAAGTAGTGAAAAATATGCCTAACTATGTGAAAATTTTGAAGAAAAAATTGTCAAAAAAGAGAAAACTAGGCCATTTTGAGACAGTGATACTTACAGAGGAGTGTAGTGCTATTATTCAAAAGATGCTACCACCAACGTCAAAGATCCAGGTAGCTTCACAATTTCATGCACAATAGGCAGTCAATTTTTTGGGAAAGCATTGTGGGACTTGGGAGCTAGTATTAACTTGATGCCACTCTCAATTTATCAGCAATTGGATTTGAAAGAAGTAAAACCTACTAATGTCACATTGCAGCTGGCGGATAGATGACTCACTTATCCAATGGGCATAGTTAAGGACGTTCTAGTGAAAGTGGATAAATTAATTTTTCTAACTGATTTCATAGTCTTAGATTGTGAGGAAGATAGGTAAATACCTATTATTCTCGGGCGACCATTCTTAGTAACGGGGAGAACACTTATTGATGTACAAAAATGTGAGCTAACTATGCGAGTCCAAGATCAAGAGGTTACATTCAATGTATTTTCAACTATGAAAGTTCCAAAGGAAATAGAAGAATATTTTCGGGTTGATATGGAAGACAAGGAAGTGAATGAGGTATTTGTAGGAAGTTGTATTTCAGATCCATTTGAGAATGCCAAGTTCTATAAAGAGGAGGTGTTCCCGCATGGAGTGGTTGAAGTCAAGGAAGGCAATTCGAAAAGAACTTTCAAGGTGAACGGGTAGAGGCTGAAGTAATATTGAGGCGGTGACATTGATCATGAAAAAACCTCAATTACCTATGTCGACCCGAGATAAAACAGGAAGTAATTAGACTGAATACTATAAAACAAGCGCTAATTGGGAGGCAACCCAAATTTTAGTTTCTAAGTTTTATTTCATTTTATTTTAATTTAGTTTCTTTTATAGGAAATAATGTAGTTAGTTAGTTAGTGCATTTTAATTGGTATGTCAATTGCTTGCAGGTCCCAAGGATTGAACATAAAGTTGGAGCACACACAAAGCATTACTAGGAGCCTAGAACAGCCCACCTATGTTTTCCGAATACACTCCCGACTTAGCAGACGACGAACATAAAGTTGGAGCACACACAAATCATTTCCCGAATGATGCGTACTAGCAAAGTCTCAGGGAAGTCCTCTGTTTCAATTTTTTCTACTTTATACATTGAGGACAATGTTTAGTTTAAGTTTGGGGGTGTTTTCTTGTTTGTATTTGCATTATTAGGTATGCATTTAGATTGCATGTTTTATTACGACTTGAGCAATGAGTTTATTGACTTTGATTATGGCCGATGACGAATGGGATTAGTTGTTAATTCAAGGGAAATTATGAATATGTTGAGTCTGTAGTTTGACATACAAGTTGATTTTACATTGTTGGTGATCTTTTCATGCATGAGTACATACCCATATGTTTGGTGAGTCATTATTTAGAGAATTTATTTGGTTAAATGCTTGTGGTAGATATCGGTGAAACTTTAAAAAACTTATTTAAGCATCATTCAAAGCGAATTGAAGTATTCATATAATTTTGGGGAAAATATTGGTTATGATGGGTAAGTGTATAAAAAAAATAGAGTTTTTGAAAATTAGTTTGATTTGATCCTTCATAAGTTAGAAAAAAAATTATTAGAAAATAAAGTTAAAAAAATATAAAAAATAGGGGCATGTGGTGAGTAGAGATGGAGCGTAAAACACACTCAATAAACACATTTGGAGAACGAGATAGAGCGTAAAACACACTTGTTCAAGAAAAGGCGAGATAGAGCGTAAAACGCACTCTCTCAATAGGAGGTGGGATGAAGCATAAAATGCACTCACCGAATGAATGAAAAGAGAAAAAAAGAAGAGATATAGAGATGAAAAATTTTTTTTGGACCTTCTAGTTATATGTTGGCCTTAATTAGTTGAGATTGATGTGAAACGTAAGCTCATAGAGTTGATATTGAGTATCTCTTATGAAGCAATTGGTTACGTAAATGTATTTGAGTGATGACTAGCTTGATAGTTCGGATATGTACATGTATTTAAAGGGTCATGAATTGAGATAAAATTAAGGAGTATGTGGAATTGATATACTTTGCACTGTTTTGAAGTTTCCCGTGAATAATTTTTTTTGTAGTAACTTTTGGGGCCATTATTCAGATTCATATTGATCCATTGTTTGAGTAGTTATTAGAATTAATTTTTATAGTTTTTGTTCGTAGTATTTTGCTTGAGGACAAGCAAAGATTTAAGTTTGGTGGCATTTGATGAGTGAGTTTTATACCTACGAATTGAGTAATTTCGGTTTGATGAAATTGCAAGTTTTCAAATATTTTAAGTGCTTTTTTATTTGTTTTGTGTGTTTTGATATTATTTTGTAGGGATTATCAATTGGAAGGAAACAAGATCATTTGGAAGGAAACAAGGTCAATTTGGAGCCTAAATGTTGGATTTTTGAAGATTAAGCAACAAGGGCAATTTTAGGCTTGAAAGGGGGACCCGCGCCCCTGCACCAACATTCTGTCCGTTCAGCGTCGCTGCACTTGTGTTGGCTCTGGACGTGAATTTTGGCTTGTTTTTCAGTCGAAATTGGACTCTAATGCCTCCTATATGCTAGGGTTTAAGTGGGGATATAAATATACTAATTTTGGGGCTGCTAACATTCAGAAAATACCAAGGATTAAAAGAAAATTGAAGACAAGAATCGAAGGAAGTGACACGAAGAAAATCGTACTTGAAGGCTAGAGAGGAATTGAAGATTGCAACTAAGTTTTCATTATTTTCTCTTACTGTTACTTCTTGATTTTTTGAGATGTTGTTTAATTTGATAAGGATGTTTTTCAATTATACTACGAACTACATTTTTATTAAGATTGCAACGGAACCTAATGTCTAGTTAAATTGATCTACTCTCGATTCTAGTTCTATTGATCATACATGACTTATTTGTCATATTTTGTGCTTAATATATGATTTTTTGGTCATCAATTAATATGATAACCTATGAATTTGGAAGATGAATTCTAGGTTTAGATCTGAATATGATGACATGCGTCTGGTTGATTCTTCTTAGGATTGAATAGCTGAGTTTGTGTATAGGAGAGGAATATACCTGTATGCCGTGTGTAACTTTTATGAGAGTACGAACTTAATGAATCTATTTCAACTTATTTTTCATCGGAATATAGTAGTTTAATTGAGAGAGATGTGTTTATCTTACTATTGGAAGAGGTTTGATAAATTTTTTTTGAAATCTTAGTTAACAACTTTTTTTGATTAATTAATTGGAAAGAGAGGAAAAATTTATACAAAGTATTAGAGAAAGTTGTAATCTTAACTTATTTTGATCAATTCATTCTTTTAGTTTTAAATTAGTCACTTCATAGTTTCAATTTCAAATTGTTTAAATAAAATTGAATTGATATCAAGTTAGTAATTGAAATTTATTAGTAATAATTCTCCATGAGAACGATATTCTACTTATCACTTTATTACTTGTTGATCGTGTATACTTGCACGTAAATTGTCAATATAAAATTTGGACAACACTTACCTCATTCACTTTCTGCACTTCCAAATTTTCAATTTTATGGGATAATTTTTCAATCTTGGCATATTGATCATCTTGGTACCGTAAAACACATTTTTCACCCCGATTAGATTGGATTATAGTAGATGACCTTGATCGTTTGGCAAGATAAGATATGTCCCAAGATTGCGCAATTTCTACCAACTTATCAAAATAATCTAAGGCTTCCTAGGATTCTTTGTTGAGATTCACCTTTACAAATCATATTTATGAATTGGAAACTAACCAGTTACCATGGTTCAAATCCATGATGTGGGACATAATTTCAAAGGTCCTTAATTCCTTCCTAGCACTGATATAATTGCTCGTTTTCCTATTTTGAAATTTTTGATTTGTTTCTTCAAAGATGTAGTTAAATGTACTGATCGAGGTTTCAAAGAATTTAGCCAATATTTTGTTTTATCCTTTAGTGAAAATTGTGATAGCTTTATTCGAGCAATATCTTCCTGAAAATTTTGGTCAAGAAATGTACCAACTACTTCCTCAAATTCCTTGTAGTGAAGATACGGGTTTTTCCTTTCCACAGCATGGAATTAAGGCAGCACTTGGAGCATCCCCGATTTAACAATAAATGATTGAGATTGCAATGGCAAAATAATGCAAGAAGGTGCAGTTGTTCCAATTCATGTGAGATATTCTGTCACCATTCTCACAAGAGGAACAACTTATAGACTATTTCCATCATTTCTCCGATTTTGGCATTTATTTGGTTTTGCCCATTTTTTTGTAATACCTGAAAAAATTTAAATTTTTATAAAAAATGGTAAAACGTTAATTAGTCGCTACATTACGGGTTAAAAATCCAAATTTTTCTAGAACTCAGATGAAGAAATGGACCTCAACATTGGGTTCATCTCGTGAAATATAGTTACCCAGTAAATTTTCGTTGAATTCTGAGACAGTCATTTTTTTTGTATTTTACGAGGCAATCAGGTGTCAAGTGATCGAAATAAACGCGATTGGGAAATAAATTGTGAAACATGAAAAATAATTTAAAGTTTGTTCAAATAAAAATATATTGAACTTGAAACATGACGAGATTTAATTGATTCGGGACGAAATCGAAACTAGAAAAGGTGGACATATTGCGTAACGTGGGCCAAGTATCCAAGGAGTACAAATAGGGGTGAAAATCCACTTTGCCTTCAAATTTCTGGATAGAGAGAGAGAGAAGAAGAGAGGGAAATCAAGTGGGTTCCAAGCTTCTATCTATAATCTAGGGCCAACCTTTGGCCGAATCAACTTAGGCTAAGAACTAAAGTTGATCTACGCGACGAGGGCTACATCTACGTACCAAAAGACACGGATTTTGATGAAGTCCAAAAGATAAGATTTTTGGAAATCAAGGTTCGAAGCTTGATTTGGGTTCTAGGGAGTCTTCTACCACTCGTATTATGCTTCAAGAGGTAGGTTTCTTATCCTACTTAGGTTTATTTCTAACCTAGAGCTGAAATATAAAATCGGTAGGGTGTTAGACATGTAATCTCATGTGTGACACATACTTATTGTGGTTGAAATGTGAAAAGTAGGTTTAAGAATGGTTAAAATTAATTCTTGTATGAATTGGGTTGTTGAAATTATTAGTTTGATAATTTAATAAGAAATGTGATTAATTGAACATATTGTGTGTTTACATGATTTTGTGCCTTGTGGGTGTCTGATAAAATTGCTCGAATGTTATGAGCATGTTATTTGAATGAAATTGATATAACATGTTTTGATAATGTTATAAATTGTAATTGTATGCTTATGATATAATTGACAATTGGGAATATTATTGAGTTGTAATGTTGTTTATATTGTGCTCATGACATATTGAACACGATGTTGATATTGTAGTTGAAAACTTAGTTGCTTAATGATATTAAATGCGATAATATATTACATTGCATATGCACAAGTAGCATCGCATTTGTGGGCATACGACATGAGTGTGGGTGTGTGTGCATGGTTTTGATCAAACACCATTCTTGATGGATGATGCGTGGTTAGACCAAGGTTCGATTGAGTCGCACGGGTTTGCATTGAAAATATTATTGGAGTTAGCAAGAAGGGCAAGACTGTCCCTCGTGTGCAATACCCGGTGATTTGGATACATACTCTGTTGGTATTGAGTCCATAAAGTGTGTCGGTATATGCGAAGCCATTGATGCAAGTCCATAAATCTCATGTCGGTTGGGTGCTCGTTAGTGTAAGTCCATAAATACCTACTCCAAGAAAGGCCTGATATTTATAATGGTAATTTGATGTGCAACATCAATGGCGGGGACTTGGAATACTTGGATTTATATACATGACATTGCATGTGATATGAGAGCCGGTGAAGGTGCAGGTTGTGTTGCATGTGCGAATCTCACATCAAACAGGACACTAAAAGTGTGTTTGTTGATAACGCTTTCTTAGTGAAATAGTGTTTCTCAATAAAAAGCATGTTTGTTCATACGAACTCTTTATGAAAAGGTGCCTAATAATAACACATTTTCTCATATCTTACCATTAGCATTTTTATCTATTGCCATAGAAAACAATTTTACAATAATGATTTCATATTGAAATCGTGTTTGTCAATCACGTTTTTCAATGAAAGTGTGTTTAATGATTTCAGAAAGTGTTATATTTTGGCAAATAAGTTCAAAATGATGATACAATAATACAAATAATTCAAAAAAAAGGATACATGGGTAATTAACTAAGAGAATAAGGGTAGGGTGGACATATCAAGATCAAATGAAACACTAGAAAATTCAACACCTGGAATGGGTTTAGTCCACTTCACCTCATGAAGTCCTCAATACCAATAAGGAATTTCTCCGGCACTAGACTCCAACGGGGCAATCCATGATCCACCAAGCGAAAATCCCATGAAACCTAGTTTGATTTGTTGCTAGATATTATGACGAACTTTTGAATAAGGCTAGTAATTATGGATGTCATTTGTAATACACTGCATTAATATTGATGATGCACAAATTAGTCTTCGTGCAAGATCAACAGTCAAGAAGGTGAGTCGGTGTAGTAAACAAACAATCAATGACAAAAACAGTAATTAATGGATCAACACAGGAGATTTATAGTGGTTCTGTCGTGGCCTATATCCACTTTGAATGGCAGCGGTGGCCTGAGTTTCTTAATAATGAACAATGGACAACAGAGAGTCTACCCCGAGGAGTTACAGTGCCTTGAGGGAGATGGGAGCAACAATGTGTGCAAAGGTAGGAGAGGAGGTTCTTGGGAGGCGTGCCCTAGATGTTGAGAGGGCTTACATTTATAGAGTTAGGGTTTGGAAGTGAGGCAGTGACGTGAAGGAGTTTCCTACTTGTCTTGGTAATTACAAATTTTGTAGGGTTTCTCTGTGCGCCACATTTCTCTCCTTGCACTCCTATGCCTTCAGAGGAGGGCTCCCAGTTGGATTAGACTTGAACTTGGACTTAGTGATTTCTTGCAAGGCTGGGCTCTTCAATTGAGGTTAGGCCTTTCCACATAAATTGGACTGTTTTGGCTTGACCCAACATTTGCCCCACAATGCCCTCTGTCCAATGGAACTTGGAAAGGAGGGCATTCGATTAAGTTTGATTTTTCGACTGACCAGCACAACTAAAAAAACTTGGAAAGGCCAAAACGCCTACTTCTAAGCCCTTTTTGGACTTTTTACTCCATTAGGACTCGCCGAGAGTTTTAATTTGACATATTAAAAGCCTCATTTGGAGTAACGGAGCGGAAGTTATGGTAAAAACTTCGAGCAAAGAGCTGGGGAGCAATTTGGGCGAGCAGGACAGCCCCTTTGGCGCCTTGGGCATCTGAGGATGTTGCCCGGCGCTAGTCTGGGCGCCAAAGGGTCTGGGTGCCTAAGGGTGTTGCTTGGGCGCCTTTGCTTGTTGCGTAGTGGGCAAGCAGAGCTTTGGGCGCTCCTTTGGTGCTGGCGCTGAGCAGACTGCTTTGGTGCTGGGCGCCCATCTAGGCGCTGTTGTGCTTGCGAACTTGCTGGTCAAGCATCCCATTATGCAGGGCCGCTTGGGGGAGCATTGTGTTGTGTTATGCTGGGCATCTTGGGTGAAGCACTGCTCGAGAGGCATTCTATTGATCGCGATGGTGGGACATTGTTTGAGGACTAGCGCAAGACAAGCGTAGGCAAACCTTGTGCTAGTTGTTAAGTGCAGGGGTGTAGTGGTAACGAGCAGGCGGTGTCGAATGGATGAGACCTGACTGTTAACATTCAATCTAATAGTAGTCCCAGAGGTTGTAGACGACCTGAGTTTCAAGATCCTGCCTAGAAATGACAAAAACAATGTTATTTCAAACATTAAAAATTTTAACATAATTACCTGGAGAGAGGTAGGTTGGTTGCACGAGAGCAAAGACAGCTTGAGGATTATTCTTGAGTGAGCTTCACCTCTTGAGACTGAGCTTTCGGTGACCCATGAGAGGGTCCTTAAACTTGAGGTATAGGCTGCCTATTTGAGAACAGAGTAGAGGCCAAGCTTTTGGCGACCAGTGAGAAAGCTGCTAAGCTGGATATATGGGCTGCCTACTTGAGAACAGTGTAGAGGTCAAGCTTTTGGCGACCCTTGAGAGAGCCGCTAAACTGGATATGTGAGCTGCCTGCTTAAGAGCAGTGCAGAGATAGGCTGCCTTAAGAGCATTGCAGAGATAGACTGTCTGCTTAAGAGCAGAGCAATGCAGAGATGTAGGCTGTCTATTTGGGAACAGTGCAGATGTTGGATGCCTGCTTGAGAACAGTGCAGAGATAGGATGTTTGCTTATAAGCAGTGCAAAGATAGACTGTCTGTTTAAGAGCAGTACATAGATGTAGGCTGTCTGTTTGAGAACAGTATAGAGATAAGTCAAGCTCTTGGTGATCTACGAGATGATTCAATTTGTCTGGACCTGTTGATATCCTCAACATTCATATATTTTTGAGCTTTTGTCAATAGTTCTATCATGCTCTTCAGTGGACACTTTTATCACTGATAAAAAGAAGCTTGATGACCAGAGGCCTCCCAAGAAGGCGGTCTTGCTGACCTTTTCATGAGGCTCATTGACTTGAAGGACCTCCTTGTTAAAACGAGTGAGGTATCTCCGTAAGCTCTCTTTTAGACCCTACTTTATGCTGAACAGATGGGTAGCAGGTTTTTATTAGTGGCGTCCACCAATGAACTGTGCCACAAAGGGCCTGTTCAGTTCGGCGAAAGAGCCTATAGAGGTTAGAGTGAGTTTGGCAAACCATTGTCGTGCTGATCCCTTCAAGGTAGTTGGGAATGCCTTACACATAATTCCGTTGTTGACGTTATGCAACTGCATAAGGGTCTTGTAAGTCTCGAGGTGATCCAATGGGTCATTCGTACCGTCAAAGGTTTCGACGGATGGCATTTTTAACCTTTGGGAAAGCGGATAGTTTGCCACGTTAGGTACGAAGGGTGTGTCGGTTCGTCTAACGAGGTAGTCCTTGGGTCTTCATGGCGTTGAGGACGTTACCTAGTTGATTTTGTACCTCTTTTATTTTTTCGTCCTAGTGGTGGAGAGCTCCTTTGGAATGGCTCCCGTGCTCCATGTTTTGGTTTTCACCATCATTCTCTTGGAAAAAGAGGGTCTCCACCATGAGGAGCAGGAACTGGAGGTCCCTCATGGGGGGCTTCCTTGTGTGGGGCGCCCAAGCCATCCACATAAAGGTTTCAGAGGGGCAGAGAGAAGGGCTCTGCATGAGCCGGGGCGACAGGGCAGAGCACCAAACTGGGTGCAAGGCAAGGGTGCTTGGGCGGCAGGAGAGGCTTGGGCGCCTACCTTGGCGCTAGGAGGTGCTTGGGTGCCATGTTGGACTTGGGCCTTAGGCTTGGAACTAGGAGGTGCCTGGGTGCCATGTTGGGTACTATGAGAGGCCAGGGAACCTGTGCCATCTAGGGCGCCTAGCTTGGATGCTAGGGTGTACTCCCTAGGCGTCTGGATGTCCTTGCTGGGCGTTTGATGATTTGGAGAGGTGAAGAGGGCATAAATACATGTTGGAGATGAATTGGGTGGCACCCCACGTGGGGGCTTGAGGCGGCACCCATGGAGTTGGGTTCTTAGTAAGAGGCGGTATGGCCTTGGTAGAGGGAGAGCAGAATTGTCCCCTTGTGGTCGAGGCCCTAACGGGCGGCACCTTCAGCAAGTTGGGCAAGAGGAGAGGCGCATTTGGTTGTTTGGGCATCGACTTTGCTATGGACAGAGGGCAAGATAGAGGAGAGGCATGGCCTTCGGCACGGGCGACGCTAGGGTCAATAGGGGCGATGCCCAGGGCTATGTGGGTGACGCCCAAGGCGCTAGCGAATGCTCCCTTGAAATTTTTGGTGTGGCATCATTCGTGTGGAAAAAGACCTTAAGGAATCCCTGCGGTAGAGTGGGTGGCTCCCATAGTGTAGGAGGCCATGTGGGCGGTGCCCAAGGTGCTAATGAGCAAACGGGAGGCGCCCATGGCATAAGATACGGGGCCAAGGGGCTGATGGGACGCCCAAAAGGTTGCAGGGACGCCTAAGGAGCTACAGGAGGCGCCCAAGGGGCTGCATAGATGCCCAAGAGGCTGAAGGGGGCACCCAAGGGGCTGCTGGATGCCTAAGAGGCTGCAGGGGGCACCCAAGGGGCTGTTGGACGCCCAAGGCACTGGTGGAGTATCAAAAAAATCGGCAAAACTTTGAATGGCCATAACTTTTCGCTCGGGAGTCCGTTTGAGGCGAATATTTTTCTGAATCCTGGTATTTTTTTGAGATCTACGACATATGTTCAACAAATTTCTCCAAAAAATGTTTTTATCTCCCTGAATATGAGTTTTAAGCATAGTACTGTGAAACCGATGGTGGTGGAGAGTTGTGTGGTGTCTTTCCTACCTTTCAAGGGGGTGAAGTTTGATGCCCTCTGTGCTTTTTGGTCAAGTTCCGAATGTCAGGTTGCTTCCCGAGAGATGGGTCCCAGTGGTGCCCCCACTCTTTTCCAGTATGGGACTTCTGATGAGAAGGTCTGGGCGCCAGACATGATGGTCTAGGCACCTGACGAGGACGTATGGGCACCTGTCTGGGCGCCTGGAATGGGGGGTGCCTGATGAGGAGGTCTAGGCACCTGGCGTGATAATCTGGGAGCCTAAAATGGCCTAAGCTCCTGATGAGGAGGTCTGGGCGCCTGACATGATGGTCTGGGCACCTGAAATGGCCTGGGATCCTGATGAGGAGGTCTGGGCTCCTGGCATGATTGTCTGGGCCCTTGATGAGGAGGTATGGGCATTTGGGAGTCCTCATAGGGATTCTGGTTGTCCTCATCAGTCATCTCCACGCTGGGTGAGGTGGAAACCTTGTTGCTCTCTGTCTCTGTTGGTATTGGATATCAAACTCACCAAGCTACACTGCCCATTTAAGTAGTCTCCCAGACACGTCCAGGCTTTCCCTGGACTCTTTTCAAAGGTTGATCTGACCTCTGCTCCCTGGTATGCTCAACTAACATATTAGATAGGCATATGTACTCCATCATCGTTCCAAGTAAGTTTTGAGTATGTGGAATGATCATGAAAATGACTCCCATGTTCCATGCTTTGGTTTTGACCATCATCCTCTTAGAAACGAGAGTCCTCACCGTGGGAAGGGGGAGTCGGAGGAGGAGGTGGAGGTCCCTCATGGGGAGCTACCCTATGTGGGGTACCCAAGGGGGCGCCTAGATCAGGAGCGCCATGGGGAGCTCCTTGATGCCCAAGACGGGGAGCTCCTCTAACTTGAGGTCCAGGTTGTGCTCCTCCTTGTCCGACTGGCATCAATTGCAAGATTTTTTGATTTTGGACCACAAGTTGTTGCATGGTCTCCAACATTTACTACAAGTTTGGGACATGATTGGTTGGAGGATGAACAACCTTCTCCTTTTGTTGTGGATCATCTTCAGGTTGATTCATCAATTTGGTGGTGGTCACCATAGATTCAAGAGAGAGAGTGATTTGAAGTGAGAATTTTATCGGTTCCCACAGATAGCGCCAAACTGATGATGCACAAATCGGTCTTCGTGCAAGAACAACAGTAAAAAAGGTGAGTAGGTGTAGTAAACAAACAATCAATGAAAAAAATAGTAATTAATGGATCAACACAGGAGATTTATAGTGGTTCGGCCGTGGCCTACGTCCACTTTGAATGGCAGCGGTGACCTGAGTTTCTTAATAATGAACAATGGACACCAAAGAGTCTACTCCGAGGAGTTACAGTGCCTTGATGGAGATGGGAGCAACAATGTGTGCAAAGGTAGGTGAGGAGGGTCTTGGGAGGCGTGCCCTAGATGTTGAGAGGGCTTACATTTATAGAGTTAGAGTTTGGAAGTGAGGCGGTGACGTGAGAAAGGTGTTTCCTATTTGTCTTGGTAATTACAAATTTTGTAGGGTTTCTCTGTGCGCCGCATTTATCTCCTTGCGCTCCTATCCCTTCTGAGGAGGGCTCCGAGCTAGATTGGACTTGAACTTGGACTTAGTGGGTCCTTGCATGGCTGGGCTCTTCAATCGAGGTTGGACCTTTCCACATAAATTGAATTATTTGGGCTTGACCCATCAAATATTATTCAAACCTAACACAGAATTTAACAGATTGCAATTAACTAATATGAGACAAACTTAAAAATTACATGACTCTTAAGATTACTAAACTGTTTGATTTAAACATATCGACTCACTAATCCAAATAAAATATGACCCGAATCTCAGCCATTAATACAGATTAAAAAAAATTCTAACCCTAAATCTATATCATCGTTTTTTTTTTTGAACTGGCTATGTGATGAATCGTCTCCCTTGCTTTTGGTACCTCTCTACATCTCTCATCTCTCATCTCTTATCTCTCTCTTTCTCATGAAGAAACAAGTGATGCTTCTTTTTTCATTTTTATTTCTTCTCTTAGGTAATGACGAGTCTTGGCCCTTGGGTACTTCGAATTAGGGTACTGGTCATGCGCTTGCTGTAGAGAGTATTTGACTTATTTTTGCTAGAATATTGATCAAAGGCCTAGGAGTGGGCGGTTTGGTTGGGAGAAAACAGAATGATGAAATTTCTGGTTTGCGAATTATGTATGCTGGCTTGAACACAAGACTTGCATTGAATAAAATCTGGTTAAGGTCAGATTATTTAAAACAATCATTTAAAAAGTTCATGTTATACTCGAAACAAATTTAAGATGACAGAATTCGAGTTGTATATTGACAGCCCTACTAGCAATCATGGGAAAGAATTGTGGGGGCGGGGGGTTGGATTTTGTTTTCCCTTGTGTCGTATCAGAAGGGTTCTAGTTGTCCATCTTTGATCCTAACTCTTTTTAAAACATAAATTTAAATTTGAATAAAAAACTCTTAACAATGTTATACCCAAATTCATACTAAATCAAGAGAAACTCAAAATATTACCCAAATCAATAGAGAATCTCACATTTTCCCAAATTACCAATAATCAATTTTATTCTCTTTTAAAAATCCAATTGTCATATTTCACCCTCCTTTAAATTTAGGGTTGCCCTCCTTTAAATTTGAGTTTCTCTATTTGACCCTTTTGTATTTGATGGAGTATTTTAATAAAAATAAAAATATAATTTTTATTATTTAACTAATTTATAATTTATAATTTCACCTTTATTTGGATCTTTATTTTAGCATAATAATACATATTTATTTTTATCTTTACAAGCCACATGAGTAACAAGTTTAACAATTAACATGTTGTATAATGAGAATTATAATGATGAAATTTAGTGGTCTATAAGTAACGTATCCTATCATTATTGTGACAGTTATTGGGCTGATTTAAGT
>CM042193.1:25441126-25498425 GCA_023539305.1 Ilex asprella | reverse complement strand
GTAACGTATCCTATCATTATTGTGACAGTTATTGGGCTGATTTAAGTGGTAACGTATCCTATCATTATTGTGACAGTTATTGGGCTGATTTAAGTGGCCATTATGTTACGATTTTATTAGGTGAACAAGTTACTAAAACCAAAATCATTATGAATTTTATGACACAAGTGAATGGGTCAATTATTTTTGGGATAAGAGTTTCAACTTTCAGTTACATATATGTAACACCCCCCTCCACATGGCATAATATTGTCCGTTTTGGGCCCACTGACCCTCACAATTTTGTTCTTTCTAGTACTTTTGAGAAAATGTCTTATGCCATGTAAGGCGACAAACTTACTTATATGTCCAACAAATTTTCCCTCCATAACCTATGTGGGATACAAGGATCTCACAATATAAATAGAGGTTCATCTAGTCCATTCTTGGGTGTGGAAAACAAGTAGTCTAATGTTTGTTCCTTCTATTTTGTACTTTATTTTTTGAATGATGAACAAGTGGGGGTTTATACAACGCAAACTTAATATTTTATCACACATGCAGTCTACCATTATTTCAAATTGATTGATGATCGAGATAAATTCAACAATCCTCTCAAATTCATGCTTACATAATTTGGTTGCTTGATGTTTATTTTTACTTATATTTGGATCTAATTCCAATAATATCAAATCAATTCCAGCATGATCAAATCAAGATTAAAAATTCTCTAACAAATTAGTTTTGATGAGCCCAGAGCTAACTGAGTCAAGCCCAATTAATGAGATAAACTCAAATCAGCTAAAAGACAGATTAAGCCCAACTCATGGATTCAGCCCAATCCCAAGTCCAAGGAATCTAGGAAGATTAGCGCACCAGAGGAGTAATTACCAGGATAGCCATTCTCCTAGATCAAGGCTATCTCTAATTGTACATGTCCTATCTGTAGATATCCTCCCCGAAAAGCTAATAACATACCCATCACGCCATCGCCTTAACCAAGGTTCTGTGCCTTTAAATTGTAAGTCATCTCCACATAAGAGGGACATCATCTACACACCCTTTACACGACTATCCCTCTCATAGCTACCCAACCTATCCTAGAGCTTTCCTTTTCTCTCTCTCTCTCTCTCTCACTCTCTTGCACACACACACACGCACACATCTTTTACTTTATTAATAAAGTTCTCAGGCCACCGTCTCGGCCTTCAGTGGTTCAGTAAACTCGGCCCAACCACCCATTCTTTGCTTTATGCTATTAATTGCTTTATTGATTGTTTCAATAATTTTCCTAACTTATACACTCAACTGTTGATTGTTCATAAATTCACTTTGGTGCATTATCAGTTTGGCACCGCCTGTGCGGAATGACTAATTTTTTTAATACGTTGCTATTTTTTTTTCAAATCCATGACAATTACAACCAGGTCAATGTATCAGCAACCCAAAGACAACAACCCAGATCATCGGGATAAGGCTCCGCCTCCACTAGCAAAACCATCCACTACAACAAATCCTATGATCGGGCAACAGCTTTTGGAGACCTTGTAGTTGCTGATGAGTCAAAACCAGTAAATTCTCCAACTGATACTCGCCTCAAGAGGCATTGCCCCCAGCAAGTAGGATGAGCCGTACTCCCGATAGGAAAGGTTCCACAGCCTCTCCCCTAGCGTGGCCCATAGCGTCAGGGCACCCCTATGCAACGTCCAAGCACTCCTCGCCAGGGTGTCTCCCCTCAATGGCCAGACGTCTCACAAGCTCCACCTCCTCATGTACTGGCTACACCCCCTGCAAGTTGCTCACCATCTTGAGTAGGAGGATGAGGCAGAAAATCAATGTGCGGATCATGAGAGTTACTATAATGATCCAACAGAGGGTGTACTAAACTAATGGGACAAAAATATTAAGGAGGAGCAAAACTAGCATGGCAATGCCTTTAACAACATCAAGCCGCAAGCAGTAGAGATGGTGAATTATCTGGTAAGAAGTACTGATACTCCATTTGAGGTGGATGTTGTCAACTACCCTCTACCCTTAAAGCTCAAGATGCTCGCCATTGAGATCTTTGATGGCACCAAGGACACCCTTGATCATATCGACACGTACAAATCTTTTATGCAACTCCACCACGTGCCTGATGAGATTATGTGTAGAGCCTTCCCTACCCCCTTAAGGGATCTGCACGATAATGGTTTGTGATGCTCAAGCCTTATTTATTCACTCATTTGCAGAGTTGAGTAAATGATTCGTTTCCTACTTCATTGGGGGAAGCCAACACCAGAAACCAGTAACCCACCTACTTACCATCAAGTAAAATCGGGATTGAAGCCTGAGGAGCTACCTCATTCATTTTAATGATAAGTCTCTCTATATTGAGGATCCAGATGACAAGGTAACCGTGGCCGCCTTTATTACGGGTCTACGCTCCATCAGTTTCATGTTCTTTGTCCTAAAGAAGCCACCCTCTAGCATACCTGAGTTTTTTTCAAGGGCATAGAAGTATATGAATGCCAAGGACATCACCAAGGCCAAAGAGGTAGTACGTTGCTAGTAGAGGACAAGTCCCGCCACCTAGTTGGGACCATGATGATAGAGAACGTCAACAACCCCTTAGAGAAATCCACACGATGTCCGGAGGGCTAGGAGAAGGAGGTGACTCCAACTCTGCCCAGAAACCCACACCAGTAAAGCCAAATAAGTAGAGTTGAATGACTCTCGCCCGATGAAGACACCCCGACACGAGGAGGAAGAGGTCATCGCTTTTTTAGACAAGGACCTTGAGGGAATCCAAGTCCCCCATGATGATTCTCTATTCCTAGCCATGATGGTAGCCAACTATCAAGTTAAGATAATTTTGGTCAATAGCAACAGTTCAGTTGTTATCCTGTTGTAACCCGTTAGGACACCCTTTGTTGGATTCTCGGGGAAGATGGTTTATCTCTCGAGTTCCATCACCCTACTAGTCACCGTAAAGGAAGAGCCAAGAAGATCCACCATCAGGGTGAACTTCATTGTACTAGACTGTCCCTCCACCTACAACATCATTGTTAAACGCCCTGCACTCAATACCCTAAGGGTAATCTCGTCAGCCTTCCATTTGCTCCTCCGTTTCCCAACCTCGGTGAGATCAAAGAAGTCAGAGGAGATTAGGTCTCTGCTAGGGAATGCTATGTGGTCTCTATGAGTGTCAGGAGACCCTCCAAGCTAAGGTGCTTGACCATCAAGATGATAACACCTTGGAGAGACGGGAACTAGTACAAGAAATTCATCCAGTAGAGTTGGACGAGGGCCTTTCAGAAAGGAGAATCTATATTGGCTCCTCACTTTCTCAAGAGCAAGCATCCCACTTGGTAGACTTCCTTAGGCGAAACATGAATGTCTTCGCTTGGTCCCATGAAGACTTGGAGGGAATCAATCTCAAAGTGGCCACCCATCGGCTCAATGTGGATCCTAGGTAAAAACTTGTCTGCCGAAAATTAATAAATATAAGTACTGAGAAAGGCAAGACTATGTAGAAGGAAGTGGAAAAGCTGCCGGCGAACGGGTCAGTAAGGGAGGTAGCTTACCCAGATTGACTATCAAACATGGTGATGGTGACAAAAGCCAATGGAAAGTGGTGCCTCTGCATGGACTTCATGGAGCTCAACGAAGCCTCTCCCAAAGGCAATTATCCCTTCCATGCATCGACATCCTTATTGATGCCACTGCAGGACACGAGCTCCTCAGCTTTCGGGATGCTTATTCTAGGTACAACAAATTAGCATGTTTCTTCTAGACCAGGAAAAAACCTCCTTCATCACTCTGAAAGGCATTTATTGTTGTAGGGTGACATCTTTCGGACTTAGGAATGTCGAAGCCACATATCAGTGCCTCATGAAGAATATGTTCGAGGCACAGATTGGGAAAATAGTGGAGGTCTATGTAGATGACTTATTGGTAAAGAATATGGATGTAGCAAATCCTGTGACACATCTGCTTGAGACCTTTAACTTCCTAAGAGCCTACAGGATGAAGCTAAACCTTGAAAAGTGCACCTTCAACATTAGTTAAGGGAAATTCCTAGGTTTCATGGTCAACAAAAAAGTTATTGAGGCCAACTCAGACAAGATCAAAGCTATCTTGGAGATGAAGTCCCCAACTTCTATGAAGGAGGTCCATTGCCTTAACGGGAGGATAACAGTCCTCAATAGGTTTGTCTCAAAATCAGCAGACAAATGCCTATCTTTCTTTGAGATTCTCCGTAAATCTTTCTAGTGGGGACCAAATGCAGAGTAGGCCTTCCAAAAGTTAAAAGCCTACCTCGTTACACCCCTTTGCTCTCTCATGCCAAACCAGGAGAGATTATATATATCTACCTCTCCTCCTCGCCCTTTGCCATGAGCACAGTCCTTGTCAGGGAGGATGGAGGAGTCCATAAACAAGTATACTATGTAACCAGGGCATACTGAGGAGCGGAGGTGAGATACACAGAGTTAAAAAAATTGGCCGTTGAACTTGTCACCTCCGCTATGCACCTATGCCACTGTTTCCAAAGCCATACCATCATGGTTGTTATAGATCAACCACTCAAGGGAATCCTAACATGTCCAATCGACTCCTCAAATGGGTTATCGAGTTTAGCGTGTTTGACGTGTAGTACCAGTAGATGGCAGCGGCCAAAAAAGTGCAAGTAATTATGGACTTTGTGGCCAAGTCTATACCACCACAAGAATCTCAAGAAAAGGTACCATGCGCCCCTACGCTCGTTTGCCTAGTACACAATGCCTCTAATCACCATAAGGCAAACTCATGGGCCATCCCCAGAAACAACATCTCAGGCCCTTGAAGACCACACTTCGAGGCCAGAGGAACCCTACTCCTTTGTACCTACTCCTCCGGAGCCCTTAACGCCCTCTGTACCCATACCTCAATCTATTGTACTCCCCACTTGAGTGCCCTGTTACACCTAAGCAAACATCCCCTATTGGCACAGTACCATGCTAGAGATTGTATATCGATGGATCCTCTACTAGCGAGGATAAGGGAACATGGTTAGTACTGATCAGTCCTTATGGAACTCCACTCAAGTACGTTGTCTCCCTTCTTTTCGTAAAATCAAACAACCAAGTAGAGTACAAGGCCCTCATATACAGTTTGAAGCTTGCGATCAAGATGGAAGCCCTTTTCCTGACGACTTATAGCGATTCCCAGCTAAGAGTCAACCAAGTAAATGGAGATTTGGAAGCGAAGGAGGAAAAGATGCAAGAACACCTATCAGTAGTTAAGCTTTATTGAAAAAGTTTAACCATTTCTAAATCCACCACGTGCCCAGGGAGGAGAACGCTATAGCAGATGCTCTTGCCAATTTTGCATCTGCGAACATACTAATGGGCCCAACATTGACAGGCCTCTAGTTTAAGTCAAGAAAGCTCAAAGAAGAGGAGGACAGTGTTAACTATGCATCCTCTGAAGCCAATTGGATAACCACTATTCAAGCCTACCTAAAGGAAGACACTCTCCCAGAGAATCCAATGGAAGCCAAAAATTTAAGAATGAGAGCATTTAGGTATGTCATCCTATGTGACACTCTCTACAAGAAAAGCTATACACTTCCCTTACTTTGCTACCTCTCCCCCAAGGAAGCCAATTATGCCATGATAGAAATCCATGAGGGGATATGTAGAAACCACTTAGGAGGGCGGACACTAGCTCACAAGATAGTAAGGCAAGGTTATTACTGGCCTAGCATGGTCAGAGACATCTGTGAGTTTGTGAGGAAGTGTGACAAGTGCTAGTGCTTTACAATAATGTCTTGATAGCCATTAGAAGAGCTCACCACCATCTTGAGCCCATGGCCCTTCTCCATGTGGGGGGTCGACATCGTACGTCCCCTACCCATGAGTCGGGGCAAATGCAAGACCATTGACTATTTCACAAAGTGGGCAGAAGCCGAGTGCTTAGCCAGAACAACAGACCAGAAGGTGAATGACTTCATCTGGAGGAGCATAGTCTATCTTTTCAAAGTACCTCATGCCATAGTAAGTGATAATGCCAAGAAGTTTGACAACCTACTCCTTATTAGCTTCTGCGTTGATCTGTAGATCAAGTAACCCCACTCAATCCTAACACATTCATAAGCGAACTGGCTGGCGGAGGTCATTGTCAGAACCATCCTCTGCAACCTGAATACCGAATTGGAGAGTGCCTAGGGGCGATGGGTGGACAAGCTCTCAGGAGTACTATGGGCTTACAGAAGTACTCCAAGAAGCCTTATGGGAAAGACCCCTTTCTCCTAAGCCTATGGAACATAGGCGATCATACCAGTTGAAATTGGGGTACACTCCCTTAGGGTCCAACACCATGAACCTACCACTAACGAAGAGGGCCTCTACAACCTTGACTTGGAAGAGGAAGAGAGGGAGATGATTGTGCTTACGAATGCAAAGTACAAGCATCGTATAAACAAGTACTATAACTCAAGGGCAAAACCTCGCTCCTACTTGTTTGGGCACCTAGTCCTCAAAAATGTCATCCTACCTACCACGGAATCCCAGGAAGGGAAGTTAGGCCCTAACTAGGAAGGAACCTTCATGGTTACATAAGTTGTAAGATCGAGCACCTAGAAAATTTAAAACTCTGAGGGGAAAGCCCTTCCCTATTCGTGGAACGCAGAGCACTTGAAGAGGTAATACCAATAGCTGGGGGCAAGTTAGTAGGCACACAAGTCAGTAGCCATCCTTTAAACTATATCTTGTTATTTTAGTCAATTTTTGTTGTTATCTACTTCAAGATTGCCTTTTTCAAAAACTGTCTCTCATTCCATAGAAGTTTATAAACCATTTATAAAAGATAGAACATGGCCTAGCAACAAAAAGAGAAACATGTAGATAAAAATACTCCAAACATCACTCACTGCTCCCCGATATGCTCTCATCAGAGCTATCCTCATCACCATTAATCCCTAGTGCCTCGTAGAGGATTAAGCAAAAAATTTGATGACAAGGAAAGTTGCAGAGATCTCCCCCCTAAGCTCATCATAACCATCAATGATGGCTCCTGGTAGCTCTCTCAATGGAGTGAGTCTCTACCTTGGTAGCTCTCTCAAGAGTCGCTCGCAGGTCAACCTCTACCATGGCAGCGCTTTTCCTAACTATCCGTAGCTTGGCCTCTACTCTAGTGACCCTTTGACTTGATCCAAAGTGTGTACACCCAAGTATATGCGGTCAAGCTGTAGTAATAATCTGATTTGAGTCCGTAGTCAAATCCACAGGGAACTGTTGTTGGTATTTCAAAGTAAGCAGTAGAAGAGACTCAATGAATGTGACCCTTGTGATTTTGTGTGATGGATGAGGATTTTCTGAACAGAATATAAAATTATTTTCAGGATAGTTTTCTAGACAAAATATAAGATAGGTTCAAATTAAAAAGAACGTCACTCTTTAGTTTGAGGATCTGGGCATCCAGTTAATCATCCGGTTTATTATAATTATGCTGAATAACTCAATTAACTCCTGTGTCAACAGTGAGTTAATTAAAAGATAAAGATGGATTTTGAGAATTAAGCACATGATTTCGATGCCTTTCTAAAAGTTTACAAGAATTGCCTGTGCCGAGACTCAACCCGTCTACAAACAAGCAAGTGCTTCTACCAAACATTCAATCCTGGCGTCTATATTTCATTCTTTAAATGAAGTACGATAAAGGGGAGGATTGAAGGGTAGTCATGAGGATCTAGCCTGGGTACTTTCCTTGAAACGAAAGATATTTCTATGCAAGAGTCATCCGTGTCATAGAAATAACCACGATTATACAAAGTACCTTAGCTTTGATAGACGCAATCAATCATCTAATAAGCAAGGTGATACTAACAATAAGCATTGGAAAAAGGCACAAATATAACTTCTGGATAATTTATACATGTCATTCACCTCTTACTAAAGAGTGAATGAGAAACTACTCACTCTTCATGACTTTGGTAAAGCTGAAAAAATGAGTGATTCTCATCCCTTTAAGTAAAGAACTTGCAAAAAAAAAGAACAACAAACAAGGAGCCAATCTTCAACGAAGAAAGAGTGAATCACGTTCCACCCTTAATGGCTTTGGCAAAGCTCTCGAAAAGTGGAAGAGTTTCACTCCTCTAAGATTGAAGGAAGCTCAAGCTACGGAAGTGAAAGACATAAACAATAAAAGAAGAAGAAAGCTAGTCACTTTTGGAGGGTTTCCACTACAACCAAAAGATGGGCTATCTCTCTTGATATATAAAAGCAAGTATAACTAGAAGGGGAATTTAAGCCTTCAACATGGTTGCTACAACAAGTAGATAAAAGATTAACTAAACAACTACAAGGGAAGTCAAAGCCTCCAACATGGTTGTTATAGCATGTATCTAGCTAAATGAGTGGGAGTCTAAGCCTCCTTTCAAACTTTAGTTCCTTAATGTCACAAAAGAATAGAACTACAAGTTTTTCCAGAGAAAAAGCTCTCCGCTATAAGCTCCCAGCATGGAAGTATTTATAGGCAAGGAGGGGAGAAGATAAAAGAAGGTGAATAGTGTTTGTCGCCCAATTTTCACCAACTACTCTGCAGGCAGTCTGTGGGGGATGTTTGAACGTTGTTGACATTTGAACATTGTTCTGTGTTTTTTCAGTGTGGACGTTCGAACATTGTCTGGCGTTCGAATGCTAGATGGGGTTTGACCTTATCACTCAAGTGGCATGTGGTCCTCTGTGGAAACCTCATTCCACACTCCATGCAGAGCTTAGCGTTTTGCACTCATTACCTAGGTCTTCAGTGGACGTTCGAACGTGGTCTGTCATTCTAACGTAGTACTCAAGTGCACTTCTTTATTTGCTGCAACACTTCATGTCTTTAGTCTGGTCTTGTCAGTGCTCCAGTGGATGTTCGAACTTTAGTTGGCATTCAAACGTAGTATTCAAACGTTAGTTGACATCCTGGTATGATATTTGTTGACTTTGAGCCCTTGTTCATTTTAAGTCTTGAAATATCATCAGTTGAACTTCATCAAAGTACAATTAGTCTTAAAAATGCTTAGTAATATGCTAATTTTAAGTACTAATCACCCTCTCACGGGACCCTCGCAGCTCTGCCTCTGTTCTCGCTCGGGCAACCCCTATGTTAGCCTCTAGTTGGGTGTCCCTCTAACCGGATGCCAGAAGCTCGTTCTCAAGAAGTGCAGCTCTCTCGTGGGCTAGCCTTAACTGCTCCTTGATAGCCTCTAGCACGTCCCTCTCGAGCCCCAACTACTCTTTAGCATCCCCACGTGCTTGCCTCTCTTGTGCCAGATCCCTGAATGCTTCTCTAGGCTTGATCGTCCTTAAAAAAGAGAGGAAAAAGTAGCAGCCACCTACAAGCATTCAAAAAAGAAAGACTTGAGAAAAAGGTAGGCGGGTACAAAATCAAAATTGAGTAAAAGGCATACCATGAAAAACCCCTCCATCGCAGTATTAATAATACCCTCTAGACCGTGAGATCTGACCTCTTTGATATCTGTAGTAGTCATGAACCCATAGAGCCGCTCCTTGGTCATATTCACATCCTGCTGCATAGACATTGAGTCACTACTAGAAGACATATGGCAACTAGGAGGCATAAAGAGCCTCTACCATTGCCCTATTAACACTGGGACATGTGAATCTAGTGTAAGATGAGGCTCTGGATGACCCGATGCGGACATAATAGATGGGAACTCCTTGTATGGATGATCCCGCTCGACCTAGAGCCTACTCTCCTACACTGCAGATAGAGTGGGTGGATTAGAAAAGAAACCCAACATGGAGTAAGTACAGGGACGTAAGTACCAGACGTAAAAGTAAACTAAGAACCTTACCCAGTCTGGTCCTCGGAGCAGTGTCCCTTCTCGAAGGCACTAGGTCATGGTCTTCCTCAGTGGCCCACCCACCTCAAATAAAGAAGAACCTAGATTTCTAGCTGTGGCAATTCGAAGGCAGTCCTATGATAAACTTGTTCAACCTCAGGGCAAAGCGATACCACCCTTGATGATGAGAAGGGTTATCCAGAAGCACATACGAGGTAAAAAAACTCGTCAAAAGGAGGAGGAATATCAGCGTTATGGACCTATATCTATAATGATAAGAATACCAAAATCACCCTCTAACTGTTGGGAGTTAACCTCACTGGGGCTAGTGATAGGTGTCCCAGAATGCGACAGATGGGTATGGGTATGGGCAACCTTAACCTCGCCTCCAAGACGTCCTCATAAAAGACAACCTCTCCAAAGAAGTCAAAACATGCCGGCTCATCTAATTTGGCCCAACAACACAGGACATTAAAAGGAACATGGAATGAGGAAACAATGCGAGCGTTATCATCATCGCAGTCAATTGAACTATAAATAGAGGATACCTTGGACCCATCGCCTTAAACACCTCCTTTGCCTTGGGGTGAAACCTATGTAACGTCCACCGTGTTACCTTTACCAACACAATCACCTACCATAAACAAAATAGCTAATAAAAGTGAATAGGCACCAAAGTTAACAAAAGTTTAACGGCCGAGTCATAGGTAAAAGTTGGTACCTTATCGCTCGCCACAATTGATGCCCAGCCTATAGCCTCCCTCACCCGGTGCTCCCAGTGTGTCCATAGCGCCACCTCTTGCGCATGGTGTTGACACTTGTGCCGCCTATGCTGACCTTTTATGCTCCAGCGTCGCTCGTGGTCTTGGCTGCAGCATCACCCTAACCCCAGCTGCATCCCAACGTAGCTCGCATGCCAGACCTTTTTGACCTAAGCCTAATGTCGCCAAGCTCACTGACGCCGCCTAGTGACTTGATGGCATCACCTAGTGGCTAGGTTCTTACAAAGGTGTCACCAATTGCTTTGCCACTTCTGCTATCGAACACACGCAATGAGCTGCCCAGGTCTCTCTCTATTCCAGCGCCACCTAGATAACCCAACCCGCTGCTGTTACTTTCTAAGTCTGGGGCACCGAATACCTGCACGTGAGAGACGTTTCCAATGTAACCTAATGTGTCACCACCTCCGCCCTGGACACCGTCTTCTGCCTCACTAGAGGTTCTTTTAGCCATTGCGACATCATCGCTAGCAGCCCCATAAGCGCTGCGTGAAGTCGAGAAGACATCACCGGTAACTCCAAAACTTGGGGCACCGCCCTCCAGCATGCTTTTGCCCGGTTTTCCGACCCATCTGAACCAAGAGCAGAAGAGGCGTCGCCCACTTTAACATCGCCATCTCTATCGCTTCGCCTAAAGCCTCTTACCTTTCCTCTAGTGCCGCCACTGAAGGTATGTCCCACATCGAAGAAGCCTAGCATGCTAGCATCACCTAGCACCTAGCGCCGCCCAGTGGCTGGTTCGACGCACCAGCACCGCTCAGCTCCCCTCGATCTTCGAGCTTCTTTACCATCTCGTGGCTTGCTCTTTGGATCACTCCTCTCCCCTCATTTTGTGGGTTTTTTCCTAGAATATCATCCGTGAAATTCTTATTTGTCAATCTCTCACAATCTCCAATGGAAGATTTGTAACTCTTAAGGGAGAAGTTTACAGGAAAATAAAAGGCAAAAAAGGCTTTAGTGAAAGTTAACCTCTTGAAGCCCTAGAAAGTGCGCCCTAGGTGGAGGTCCTTAAATATGAAGGGGAAGGAGTCCCGTCCAAAATGGTGATAACACAGTGAATATTCAACGAAAATGGAAAAGTAAGCTTGTAAGATGCGAATGGAGCAGGGGGCCGTGGAGGTTGCCACCGTGTAGAATAAGAAACCTTTTGCATATTCTAAGCTCACTTATACCCTTAACCTCTTTTTGTCATGACCAGAGCTTGGGACACGGGGGACAAATTATGAGCCTAGATCTAACTGGGCCAGATCCATTTAATGAGATAGGCCTAAATCAGCTAAAAGGCAGGTCAAGTGCAGCTCATGGATTTGACCCAGCCCAAAGTCCAAGGGATCTAAGAAGATTAGCGGACAGGGAGAGTAATTACTAGGATAGCTATTCTCCTAGATCAAGGCTATTTCTAATTGTACCTATCTCTTATTGTGGCTATCCTTCCCGAAAAGCTAGTAACCTACCCATCACGCCACCGCCTCAACCAAGGCTCTGTGCCTACAAATTGTACGCCCTCTCCACATGAGAGGGGCATCTCTCTATACATACTATATACGACTATCTCTCTTATAGCTACCCAACCTCTCGTAGAGCTTACATTCTCTCTCTTCTCTCTCTCACACACACACACATACACACCCCTTTTACTTTATTAATAAAGTTCTCCGGCCACCATTGCCACCTTCATTGGTTTGGTCACCTCGGTCCAACAACCCATTCTTTACATTCTGTTATTATTTTCTTTATTGATCATTTCATTAATATTTTAGAATTATACACTTGACTGTTGATTGTACATAAATTCACTTTTGTGTATTAACAAGTTTTATTATAGAAAACCTTACATATAACAATAATCTTCATCGAAAACGTGAGCCAAATATCGTGCATGGAGATAGTTGATCTTTCGGTTAATCATTTGTTGTTTCTCAATCATAGTGGACCCTCTCAATTCGGGTTTCGTCAATTAGTGTCGTGAACAATTATATAATTTTCACATGCTTTAAAAGTTTACATATAATTTGGGAAGCAGAGCACGTCCTAATCTGAAAGCAATGTCCAGCTTACCAAATGATCTTTTCCAAGTCAAAATAATTGCTGGTTTCAAACAAGAAAAAGTTATTTAAAAAATGCATCGACTTGAAGTTGATTATGGGGGCAGTTATTTCTCCCCGCAATCAACGCCGCCCAACTCATCGATCATGAACTAACAAGACAAACCGAAAAATTCATGGACCAATAAAGCAAATTAAAATAGGTTTTGAGTTGTAAACCTAAACATTTCTATCTTATTCAAAAATTTAGAATCAAGTATTACCAATTGTATTTGTCTTTTATCATTTTATTTTGAGTAGACTCGATCATTTACTATAAATGAAAATATAATTTACTATGATAAAAAACGTTGGTTAAATAAATCGTTGGATTAATCTAGTGATAAACTGGATCTAGGGCCGAGTAGATGATAGTATTCAAGTTCCATTAGCAACTAAAATATATTGTCCAAACATATATATATAAATGAAACCTAAATATTTCATTTGATGATTATATTGTCCAAACATCATATGTGATATGTGAGAGCTTTTGTTTAGCCTGTCAAGGCTAAAGGCCTAAGATATGTTAAACTCAAAACTCAGAATTTTATTGTAGATATTCAAAGTTTACTCTCTACTACTATATCTAATGAGATCCTATGTTAAAGAGATTTCTTGTTCCGACCAAAAAACTTGTGGTTTTTGACAAACAATGTAAATGACCGCACTAGGGACCAAATCCACCGGGCAAATGGTGCACGCAATGATGAGAGCCAGTTTAAACGATGGACTGATAAATATGGCAACTGAATGGGGTTAAGAACAAAGACCACTTTTGCCAATCTACCACCAGACCCATCAATGACTACATTCAGGGAGGAAATAAGGAATCTTTTGTTACGGGCCTAACAGTAATTTAACCAGAAATTGTTTCAATAAGTTAAGTTTTAGTCGTATTTATTTTAACAAAGTCGTGAAATATACTATATGAAAAAAAATTCAAATTAAGTCATCAAATAATCCAAAATTTATGCTCAATTTTATCAAATAATCATTTTAAAACAACTAAATTTCATCATACCTTTGCAAAGTACGAAAAATCTAATGAAGTCTCTCCAATATATTTTCCACAAACTATTTTCCCCAAATCTATAGTTTTTGCGTAAATTATACATTCTTCCGCTAAGTAGTGAGCCTGATTTTACTTTACTATTTGACTGTCTATTTGAACACACACCACAATTAACAATTTTTATTTGTGATATTTTGTATGAATTGTTATATTTGGTTATGCACAAATTGTTGAATTTTGAATTAATGTAATGCATGTGACTAGTTTTAGCATGATCAATGATTGAATTTTTTCTAACCAACAGGCACGAAATAAAAGAAAAATTATAAAGTATGTTGTTAAAAATTTGGAGCAATGTAATTTAATTTATTAATTTAGTATTTAAGTTTCTTAGATAGTTAAATGTGAAGATTTTTGAATTTAAACTGATTATCTATAACTACAGGTTGGAAACTGAAGCTGAAATCTGGAGAAGATCAAGGGTCAACAACCAGCAAGCCTGAGCAAATTTCAGAGGATCAGCACTGTCCAAACAGTGCTTTCCAACGCCTGAAGTAGTCCCACAACAAGAAGAACAACCCCAGGTTAAGAATCTATTCGAAACTGCTATGTTTGAAAACATAGATCAACAAATTTGGTATGATACTCACTTTTATTCTAAGCCTATTATTGTGGAAAGACATGTCATATATGAGGATTTTGAACAAATTGGGGTTAGACAAAATCTAGCATCACGGGGTTGTCATAATTATGTGAAATTGGTAGGTCCTGCCAACGAATGTTTTGTTTGGGAATTTTACAATAATGCAATGGAAACTGGGCTAAGGCAATTTTGTGCATATGTTAATGGAGTAATGTTTCAGGTTACACCCTGTACAATTGCTAACTTTTTAAACTTGATATGAAGGCATCAACATCCCTAATATCCCTATACCGCATTACCTGACATGACTACCTATGGGATTGAGTTGACCGGGAATCTGAAGTATGTTTGGGGTAGACCAAACAAGTATATTAAGCAAGGGGACTTGATTGACAAATGTAGAATTTTGAATTTGATCACTGTGAACAACTTGTTGCCCTAGTCTTCAAAAAAATAAATCTACACTGAGAGAGGTTATTTTCTATATGCTTTTGGAATAAGAGACACTATTGACTTGCCAACGTTGCTAAAGACTAAGAAGCCCTCACTCCCATTTGTTGTTCTAGTATCTGGGTTATGGAGGATGAAATAAGTAATTGTAGATCCGACATGGCCAACGGTGGAGCATTTGGCACCATTTGATAAAACCTCGCTAAAAAGAGCAATGGAGGGCAGGTAGAAGAGCAATAGGAAGCACCACTAGAACCTCAAGCAAATTCATTCCCAGTAGGTGCAGATTTTTAGCCATCGGAGGAGCCCCAACAACCATAAGAGCAGCCTTATATTCCCATTGATGACAGGAATGACCACCAAATTCTACTGGGATTAGAGATTCACATCACCTAGTTGAATAAAAGAATGACTAGATATGAAGAGGATCAGAATGAAATCCTAGGACTACTTTGAGGGCAATACGGCGGTGGCCTATTAGCCTAGTTACTTGAATTTCAAAAAAATTTATGCTCTTTCTACTTCTATCGAACTTTTTTTTATTATGCAATTTACTTCGATTTTATGTTTTGAACAGTTGTTTTGATTTGGTTAGTTGGTGACTTTGCTTAAGTTTTGATGTGTTAGGATACTTTGTTCATATGATTAACGATAAGAATTATGTTATTTTTCTAATGCTTTGTAGGCATAACCCTAATTGGATTACATGAAAAATTAATACATCGTTCGTACACTTTCTCTATATTTTCATGGAAACTCATTCCTTTGAGCATGAAATAATTTCTTATTTTGAAAACCTTTTTGAAATAGAATGATCCTTTATAAAAGGTTACATATATGGTCGAGATGTAAAACCGATGTGCAGATTTTGAGCCAACCTTCCTTGGAGAGATTTTAACATTAACTCAAGTTAGAATTTCAATTCAGCAATAATCTCATTATCTTTGTTTTGATTAGCATTCGTTGAATAATATGGTTAGAATTTTCTCTTAAATTGTAAAAGGAAATTATGCAGGTGTATGAATTGTGGGAAATGATCTTAGGCTATTTTTTATATATTTTGAGCTTTTGCCATTTCTTTTGCAAAACTATATCCCTAGTAAGCCGTGATTGAGCCTAAAAGTATAAGTTCTTTTCTTAAAACCACGCATTAACCGAGCCATGGGAAATTATATTTGATCGGTCATTGCTATCTAATTTTCTTGTACCTTCTTCTAAAGAAGGCAGTATACAAGAAGAAGGAAAAATGGTGTCTACTCTTCGAGAAAGAAAAGAAAAAGAAAAGAGAAATAGAAAAGGAAAAAAAAGAAAGGAAGTAAAAAAAAAAAGCTAGGAGATTGCAAATATGGGATTGAAAAAAAAAAAGAGAAATGGGAAGTATGCTGTTTAAAAAATTGGAAAAAAATAGGGGAGATGTGCACTACATAAATAAAAAAAATAGCTTTTTGAGTACCTATGATGTTAAACCCAATACCTTTAGCCACGTTATAACCCTAATAAAGTCTTTTTTGATTCCAGAAAACATGTGTCTGTATTATTTTCACCTATTCATCAAAAAGGAAAAAAGGTAGATAATGTCATTTGATACCGTGTTAATATTCTTTCATGAGATTATGCTAAATTCCATTTTTGTTCAAATAACTTTCTTTTGGAATATTACATGTGCTAATACTTTGCTTTGACAACAATATTCTTGTCACATGTAATTTTTGAGTGATAGTCTCTAAAACTTGAGTTGTTCTTTTCTGAGTGATTTCTAGGGGAAGATTGACATCGAGGCTAATTCTTGTATACAAAAATAAAGGATTGATATATTTAATAATTTTTTTTTGAAATAAAACAAATCCCTGCATCCACACACGAGTTTTTCTGAAAATATATGAAATAGTGTTACAATTAATGTGTGTTACTCTTTTAGTGATCAGGTGAAGCAAAATATTTTAGCAATATAATAGAATGGTGATTTAATTTTATCTGTGAGGATATGAATTATGTAATCCTAACCTTTAAAGTTTGTACTTATCTTCACTAGAATTCTCCACGAGACAAAACTCGTCCACTAAGGATCACCTAAGGGTTGAACAGGTTGTTCCATAGGCCAAATGCAATCGTGAAATATACAACAGTGATTTTAGTAATGTTTGGTTAGGGGTGTGATTAACTCTAAAAAGTGTGAAATTGAATTAGCGTTTAGGGTTAATATTGTGCGTTAAATAAATTAGAACGATTGATTTATAAAGTGTTATGGTTAATGTGTGATTTATTTATTTTGTAGGGGTTCAAGGATAAATACGGAAGTTTAAGAGGATCAAAGTGCAAAGGATGAATAAAGTGAGGGAGACAAGTGTAATTAAGAACTCAAAGGGTCAATAAAGGGAGGCTACCAAGCATGGAAAACCATAAAGTTGCCACCGTCCGGATGGTGATTGTGGTGTTTGGACAATGCTCCAGTTGTCTTTGCTCTCTTCTTCCTCCCATTAGACCATTTGAGCGACGGAAGGCCCAGATTGGTCAGCTTAGGTGTCTGCCACCCTCAGAGTCCTCCATGGTGCCTATAAATAGTTCTATTCAGTTAGTTTTCAAAAAAGAGCCAGAGTTTAGTCTAGTTCAAGAAGGAAGAGAAAGGTGGGAAGGAAAGAAAGAAAGAGAGACTATAGATAGTTTTTCAATCAGAGAAAGAGCGAAGCCCTGCCCTAATCACTTCTCAACTATAATTTTCTCTACTTCTACATTTATGTTTATCCATTCTACTTGGAGGGTTGAACCTTTCTCACTTTTGTGCCCTCAACTATTACTCGGGGAAGGACTTTTTGTATTTTATATTTTATTGTAATGGGATCATCTCATTCTTCTTGCTCGTCTATAGCAATGAAGCATGAGTAGTCCATTGATACTCTTCGATGAAGGGTGAATGTGTGAGTAATATTGTTTAAGTTATGAAAATGCCGATGTTTTATTTATGCATTAATGTTTATACCACCCTTAATTGTTGGATGGTTACTATTATAATATGTGATTCACACTATTTTGCGACCTGAATTATATTATTTATACACTCTAGTATAAGTGGTCAACTTATAGTTTTCTCGGTTTAAGTCCAAGTATCAATCCCACGAAAAGTTTTAGTAATTAGCATTTTAAATAAATAAATAAAATAAATAGTAAAGTTATTGTTTGAAGCAGTATAATATTTAATAGCTTATGATGTGAGCTTAGATTGATAACAAATCTAATTAAATAAAGTGCGAAGAAAAGCTTGTTAATGACAATAATATAAAAGATATCATTCAGTTTAAGGATCCCATATGTTTTATATTGGTTAACTACTGGAAATGCTACCTTACCACAATTAACTTCCATGTTACTGACAAGTCAACTTGTAGGTCTGATGTATATAAACCATCACACAACAACTAAGGTTAGCTGGTGGTATTCATGACAATTGATTAATCCAAGCACACTAGAAGGACAAGCCATTCATGAGGAATATTTGAATTATTCAATTGATCTCATGATAGTAAGTGTGTACATAATAAACCATAACACAACAACTTCTTAGGCTTGTTGGTGTTATTAAGTCATAACACAATAACTTCTTAGGTTAGCTGGTTATAGATGTCCCAATTGACTAATTCGAGAGAACCAGAAGAACAAGCCATTTATGAGGAATACTTGAATTAGTCAATAGGTCATCTGTGATATATATTTACTATTTAAACATCTTCTGCGTTCCGGTGGAGGACAAGCCATACCGGTAAGAACATCGTAGATATTCAACTGACAATATAGTTATATATAGTAGTTAAACAACCCAAATAACCCAAAAGGACAAGCCTTTCATGAGGATCATTTAGGTTTTGTACCATGCATCAGTAAAACATCCTCAGCGTTCTGGTGGAGCACAAGTCACACTGGTAGGAACACCGTAGATATTTAACCGGCAGGTTGATGATGCACCGATGACATAATTCTAGGCACCACACTGAAATTACGTACATCGTTGTATCATGCATGAAGCATTTAATATATATATATGCATATATATATATATATATATATATATATATATGAATAAAACATCCGCATTTCCATAATCTAACCAATACTTTACATATATTCAACCTTCACTGAAGGGCATAAGTAACTACTCACACTCCATTGCTATAGACAAGCGTGGAGTGCGGGTAGGTTTCATTACAACAATAAATAAAAGACTGACGCTTCTTTCGCAAGGAACAACTGAAATACAACCACCTTTATTACCAATTAAGACAAAAAGGTGGCGGCAGTTCAACTATCCAAATAGAAAGATTAAGTAGAAATGTAGAAATATAGAGTTTTAGTTGGAGTGTGTGACAGGCCGGATTTGCATCTGATTTCTTTCTCACTTTCTTTTTCTCTTTCTTTTCTCTCTCTCCTCTTGAGCTCCCTCTACTCCCTACCATCCAAATGAATAAGGAGAGCACCCCTACATATATGCACTTGGAAGCACGAGGTGGAGGATAAGCTTCAACTGCTTATGGAGGATCATTAGGACGCCACCACCACCATCCATACGGTGGTGCCTTGCAGGATGTTCCATGTGTCGTGTGTTGGCTCTTGCTTTGTTTCTATTACACTTTGCTCCTTTGTTGTTTCCAACTTTGACATATCATTCCTTGTATACTTCAGTAATTCTCCATTAAACCCTAAAATTTTAAACATAAAGTATTTAAAACTTTAATTTACGCACAAACCCTAATTGACATTTTTTAGTTATTTTATCTTATCAATTGGATTTTGTAAAACCCCAAGAACCACCCTGGACGGCATTACATACTAATTACCATTCCCATCAGGAGAGCACTAAGTAAATCCATCAATGCAAAAATGTTTAATTCATCATGTATAACATGAATAATATCATTCCAAAATAATAAGCCAAGTTATGGCTTTTACATCCCCAAAAGAATAGACCTATCTTGACCTTTATATTCTCAAAAAAATTAACTAATGTAGCGCAGCGGAATATAACAAAATATAAACTAAACTTTACATTGTTTCAAAAGAATATCCTAGTCTAGTACAAAATAATGTGTCGTTCTAAGCGTCCACCTCAGGATCTACCTCCCCGTCTAGCTGAGTCTCCTAGTGTACGAGCTCCTCAACTCCCAACTCCTCATCTAATACATGATCTGAAAATATGTAATTTGTAGGGGATGAACACGAAGCTCTCTAGCAAAATCTTCCCAAACTCAAACAAGGTTTAGAAAAATGTACAACAGGTCGGTCTCATTTAGCAAAATAACATATTTAACTTTTGAGAGAAAACCGTGACATTTAAACAGATCTCAATTTTATACAACAGTGATAATCAAATGGAAATAGTAAAATGCATTCTTTAACAATAAACCATTGCCAAATGGTTTAGACCGGCGCCTACCATTGCATTGTCCTATACCAATGCATCGGCTCCGACATAACCCAATCCATGTTCTCATACATATATATAGATATATATTGGTTCATCCCATGCTATGTACCTTGATTGTTTCTCAAGAATCTACCCAAAGACTATACCTAGTTCACCACTTATAATCTCATCACAAGCACTTTGACAAAGGGCGTCTATCATACCAATGACTGTGACGACTCCCTTCCCAAGAAAGGTATACCACCCCTAGTTTGAACTCTAGTGAACAATAGTGGTCGCATTACCAAATTAAAATCCACTACAAGTGTTAGGAAACCCTGTCACCCTCACTGGGGTAGACTAACCTCTAACACTCTACGGCATCTTTCGATGGCAATTCAAGTCCCTCACAACAACCATGCAAGAAGGAAACTAACATATTCTCCATGAGAAGCATATTTCTAAAAATTCCCAATTTCATCATGTGACAATTTCAATAACTAAGTACGAAAAATATAAGAGATCATCATAAACACCATTTTTTTTGTTCAATATGAAACACTACGGATTTGAAATCAAGAATAAAGAAAATTTTAGAGAAAAGTTCATCTCTCTTGAAAAACTAGGGTTTTTAGCCAAGAACAAGGATTTAGTGGTTAACCAACCATTAATATTATTTAAAGCATGGTAACATTCATAAGGATAACAAGAATGAATGATTTTATAGCATACATCTAAGGTTTAGAGTGTAAAAAGTACATATGTATAAACCCTAGCCTCAATGGAAGAGAAAGAGAAGAAATCCCCTACCTTGTGTTCCTAGAAGCTAGGTTTAGATCTTAGATAACCCCTTTAAACTCTTGTTTTTCCCTTCCTTTCTTCCTCTCTTCTCTTCCTTTCTTTCTCTCTTAGGGTTTCTAAGGTTGGAGGGGCCGAAATAGAGCCAAATGAGATGACACAATGCATTTATAGGGCAAAAATCAGATCAAGATCACGACATTAAACATTCAGAATTCTTTCGGCTATCGGTACGGTAGAGTACCGGCACGCTGTACCGGTACGTCGAACTCTCTGGACCAGTTTGCTCCGGTACGGTTTTGCCCAGTTTTTGCCTTTTTCTCCGTTTTTCATTTTCAATTCTTCCTAACCCTTCCAAATCCATCCCAAACCTCCCCAACACATATTTCTACACCAAACCTATTTAATACAAGTTCTAGGACCTAAAATTTCATATTTTCACTTATTAAAACTAAATTTTAACTATTATTTCCACTAACCTTCTAAATCTCTACTTTTCTAATCTACTAAATTTAAACACACATCACTACATATATCCATATTTTTACAACAATTATCTACTATATATATACATACATATACAAAAACAAATGCGGGGTGTTGCAATCCACCCCTCTTAAAGAAAGTTTCGTCCTCGAAACTTACCTCAAGTAGCGAACAAACATGGATACTTCTTCCGCATTTCTTGCTCTGGTTCCCATGTAGTTTCCTCCACTCATGGTGTTACCACAAAACCTTCACCAATCTGATAACTTTGTTGTGAAGCACTTTTTCCTGGGCATCGAGAATTTCTACCGGTTGTTCTTCATAGGTTGCTTCGTCTTGAATTTCAATCTCCTCTAAGTTCACGACTGGAGTTGCATCCGAGTGACACCTTCTCAACATGGACACGTGGAACACGTCATATACTCCAGATAGCTGAACTGGTAACCGCAACTGATACGCCGCCTTGCCCACCACTTTGATCACTTCAAATGGTCCAATATATCTTTGCGCTAACTTTCCCTTCTTGCCGAAATGGAACACTTCCTTCTTGGGTGAAACTTTGAGGAACACATAGTCCCCTTCTTGGAACTCCAATGGTCTTCGTCTTCTATCTGCATAGCTTTTCTGTCGGCTTTGTGCCGTGTGTAGTCTCTCCCGGATGAGTTGAATCTTCTCCGTGGTCTCCCGAATAATTTTTTGCCCAAATAAATTGCTCTCACCTACTTCTAACCAAAAAGTCGGTGATCGACATGGCCTTCCATACAACGCTTCATACGGTGCCATCCCAATACTAGCTTGAAAACTGTTGTTATATGCGAATTGTGATACCCCAAAATCCGGGGGTCCGTTGATTACCCATCAACCCGCGGAATGCCTGTGGATACCGAAGAATTCGATAACACACCGTTATGCTCCATTTACCGGAGTCCTTAATTTAACAAAAATTCGGGCAGAGTCTCCTTTGTACGGGGAACTCTACCCAAAATACAACCTGTGCAATTTTAAAATCATATGACCCATCCGAGGTCCAACATAAATCACTTACCACACTGGGTCCATTAATCCATACTTTTGACGCCCCCAAAACAGGAATTCATATGTAAATGTATTAAGTGTGACATGGCGTGTAAGAGTGTAACATGACCATATAAAAGTGTAACACTCTCATATAAAAGTGTTACATGGCGTATAAAAGTGTAACACTAAAAGTGTAACACTACCATATAAAAGTGTAACATGGCGTATTAAAGTGTAACACTGCCATGTAAAAGTGTAACATGGCGGATAAAAGTGTAACACTGCCATGTAAAGTGTAACATGACGTATAAAAGTGTAACAGGCGAAATCTGTTTTCTCATCCAAGATTTAGAGAATGAGTATTTTAAACTGCATCATAGTAGAAAATTACGATTTTGCCCTTATTATCAAAAAGTTCAAAATTTTCCGGGTCTCACATTCTTCCCCCCTTAAAAGAATTTCGTCCCCGAAATTCACATACACATGCACATATAATCACATGCATATGCAATAGTCAAGTAGCAAATGACTACAAACTTGTACCTCCATTTTCAAACAAGAAAGTGTAGTTGGTACGAATGGTGTCCTCGCGCTCCCATGTCGCCTCTTCCACTCCTCGGTGTTGCCACAACACCTTCACCAGCCTCACGGTCTTGCCTCGCAAAACTTGGTCCCGGCTATCCATAATACGCACTGGCCCCTCCTCGAAGGTTCCATCTGCATCAACAACAAGCTCGCCCCAATCTACCACATGAGTCGGATCCGAGGTGTATTTTCAAAGCATAGAGACATGGAATATCGCATGAACACCCGTTAAGTTTGGCAGTAACGCTAACCGGTAAGCAACTGTACCAACCCTCTCCAGTACCTCGAAGGGCCCAATATATCTCGGCGACAGCTTTCTCCGCTTGCTGAACCTGACCACTCCTCTCTTAGGCATTACCTTCAAGAAGACATGATCGCTCACCTTAAACTCTAGAGGTCGCCGTCATCTATCAGCGTAGCTCTTCTGTCGGCTCTGAGCCGTGAGAAGACGCTTCCGTATCAAATTCACCTTCTCCGAGGTATCTCTAACTAACTCTGGTCCCGTAGAGAACCTCTCCCCTACCTCTGTCCAACAGACTAGAGAACGACAAGGTCTCCCATATAGTGCCTCGTAGGGTGTCATCTGTATGCTTGCCTGATAACTATTGTTATAAGCGAACTCAACCAAGGGTAAATGATCCTCCCAACTACCCTTGAAATCTAGGACGCATGCCCGTAGCATGTCCTCTAACGTCTGAATCGTCCTCTCAGATTGACCATCTATCTGGGGATGAAAAGCAGTGCTCATCATCAATTGGGTCCCCATAGCTTGCCGGAAAGTCTCCCAGAAATGTGACGTGAACCTGGGATCCTGATCCGATACTATAGTTACGGGCACCCCATGCAGCCGAACAATCTCCCGTATATACAACCTGCAGAATTCCTCCAATGTGAAGGTCATCTACACAGCCAAAAAGTGTGCTGATTTCATAAGCCAGTCCATTATCACCCAAGCCGCGTCATGTCCCCGCGATGTCCGTGGCAAGTGAGTCACAAAGTCTATTGTGACATGTTCCCACTTCCATTCAGCTACCTCCAATGGTTGGAGTAACCCCGCTGGTCTCTGGTGTTCAGCCTTCACCTGCTGACACGTGAGGCATCGACTGACACAGTCACCAACCTGCCTCTTCATCCTACTCCAGTAATACTGGTGACGCAGAATGTGATACATCTTCGTGCCTCCTGGATGAACTGTAAAACGGGAACAGTGGAACTCCCTAAGGATCTCCTCCCGCAGATTCGCCAACCGAGGAACCACAACCCTTCCTTGATACCGAAGACTACCATCCGAATGAATGGTCCAGCCCTCGTCACCTGTACCTGCCTGTACATGATCTCGGATGGACAATAACTCCGTGTCCTGACTCTGGGACTCAATAACCCTGCTCAGTAGGGAAGGCGTAGCCACCAAAATCCCCAAAGTGTCCTGAGCCTGTCCCATATAGCATAGCCCGAACTGTCCCACAGTCTCGAGCATCTGTCACTCTCGGGAAGCTACACTAGCCAAGACTCCCCGTGACTTTCGGCTAAGTGCATCAGCCACTACATTCGCCTTACCGGGATGGTAATGCAATGTGAAGTCATAATCTTCTAGAAATTCCATCCACCTACATTCCCTCATGTTGAGGTCCCGCTGCGTAAAGATGTATTTCAGACTTTTGTGGTCCGAAAATACCTCGAATTTCTCACCATACAGGTAGTGGCACCAAGCCTTCAAGGCAAAGACAAAGGACGCTAACTCCATATCATACGTAGGGTAACTCTGCTCGTGATTCTTTAGTTGTCGAGAACCATAAGCTACCACTCTCCCGGACTGCATCAACACGCATCCGAGTCCGTCCTTAGAGGCATCACAATATACTGTGTATCTCTGTCCCCTCTCAAGAACTATCAGAATAGGAGCTGAAGTAAGCCTCCTCTTCAACTCCTGGAATGCCTTCTCGCAAGAATCATTCCACTCATACTTGACCTCCTTCCGAGTCAACTTCGTCATAGGTGCAGCTAACCTAGAGAAGTCCTCGATAAACCGCCGATAATACCCAGCCAATCCCAAGAAATTGCGTATCTGGAAGACTGACTTCGGCCTCTCCCAGTTCATAACTGCCTCTACCTTCTCCGGGTCTACAGATACCCCCGAAGCCGACACTACAAGTCCCAAAAATCTCACCTCAGTAAGCCAAAATTCACACTTGCTGAACTTAGCATACAACTGATGGTCTCTCAAGGTCTGGAGTACAATCCTCAAGAGACCCTCATGCTCCTCCTCAGACATGGAGTAAATCAAGATGTCGTCAATAAAGACTACGACAAACTGATCTAAGTAGGGTTGAAACACCCTATGTATGAGATCCATGAATGCTGCCGGAGCAATCGTCAATCCGAAGGGCATGACAGTAAACTCAAAATGCCCATACCGTGTCCTAAACGCCGTCTTAGGGATATCCACATCCCGAATCCTCAACTGATGGTAACCGGTGAGAAGATCTATCTTGGAATAGATTCGTGCCCCTCTCAATTGATCAAATAAATCGTCTATCCTCGGCTTAATAGTAACCCTATTCAACTGCCGGGTAGTCAATGCATAGCCGAAGGATCTTTTTTTCTTCTTCTTGGCAAATAGTACCGGAGCACCCCAAGGTGAAGTGCTTGGTCTAATAAAACCCTTGTCCAACAACTCTTGCAATTAGACCTTGAGTTCTTGCAACTCAGCAGGTGCCATCCTATGTGGAGTCATAGAAATGGGCGACGTACCGGGATGCAACTCTATAGTGAAGTCTACATCCCTATGAGGAGGTAATCCCGGTAGTTCATCCGAAAAAATATCCTCATACTCACACACAACCCGAGGTAGACCCAACTCCTGTCTCCCCTCGTCCTCCAGGGTAAGGCTTGCTAGCCAACCCATCAATTGTCCGTGCCATATAGAGTCATACACGGCCTGAGAAAAAACATCGTGCTTATCTCCCTGAAATGTGAAACAAATCCCATCCGGTGTGTAAGCCGTGACTCGCTTCCGATCACAATCAATGACGACTCGGTGTGCCGTCAACCAATCCATACCTAGGATAACATCGAACTCTGACATGTCCATGACCCTAAGGTCCATGGTGAGTAGAATCCCTGAGATCTCTAGCTCACACCCCCGACATATTTGATCAACTCTCACCCTATCCCCTAGGGGAGAACTCACATGCAATGACTCATTTAAGGTCTCAACCTCTAAGTCCAAGTCTTTCACACAAGATGCAGCAATAAATGAATGCGATGCACCAGAATCAAATAGTACTCTAGTCCATAAACGAGAAAGCAGAAGTGTACCCTGTATCACCGATTGGTCTGCCGGCTCTGTGTGAGGTACCATAGCGTAGACACGCCCCTGGGTCCCTGAAGTCCCGGCCTGTGAGCTATGGCCTCGACCTCTACCCATGCCCTGGCCCATCTGGCCTGCTTGCAGAGTCCCCGCTCGAAAAGTAGTAGGAGCTGATGCAGCACCCTGAGACTGGTACTGGCCCCTTTGACCCATGATAGGATAAGTAGGAGCATACTATGTCTGCGGCTGTCCCACAGAAGACTGGGACTGGGACTGGGATGCTCCATAGCTCTGGGATCCCTGCTGTTGAGGACAGTCTCTCCTCATGTGCCCAGGTTGATGGCAATGGTAACAAATTCGTGGGCCCACCTGGTTAGAAGACCTCTGATTTCTCCCGCCTTGGGAGGATTGACCCTGGCCTTGGCCTTGATAAACACGGTTCTGCCCTTGATACCCCTGCGGAGTAGAAGTCCTTTGCCTCTTTCCCGCACCGGAAGAAGAAGATTGACTCTCCTTCTTTTTGCCTTTATCACCCGCTTCCCGGATGTTGCGTGCATCCTCCAACTCTCTCTCAATAGCCAAAGCAGTCTTGACTATCAAATCAAAGTCTTGCTGGAGAAGTCCCGCAATCTTGCCTCGAATGGACAATTTCAATCCATCCTCCAACCTCTGTACTTTGGCTGCGTCTAAGGCCACGAAATCATCAGCAAAACATGCCAACTCTGTAAATTTGGCCACGTGTTCAAGCACACTCATAGTTCCTTGCCTCAGGTCTAGGAATTCCTTCTCCTTAGCGCGTCGAGCGGTTGCTGGGAAATACTTCCCCATAAAGAGCTCTTTGAACTCTTCCCAGGTCATGGTCTCCACATTCTTGGAGTCCTTCACCCAATCCCACCATAGTTGGGACTCTCCCTCCAGCTGAAAAGTCGCCAGAGTTATCTTGGTGGCATCGAAAGTGATTTCCATAGCCCTCAAGATCTTTTCCACTTGCCGAATCCAACAGTCAGCTACCATTGGATCCGCCCCTCCCAGAAAGACCGGAGGATTGTGGGATTTGAACTTCTGGAGGTGACTAGTGCCTCCTTGGCTTCCACTTGCACTAGACTGTGCAATGGTAGCAGCCGCCATACCAATAGCATCAATGAAGGCTTGTGGATCAAAGGACGGTGGTGGTTGGTTGTTGGTCCGTCCACCGCCTCGGCGTCCTCTTCCTCGACTAGCCATCAATATTGTCAGATAGCAAACGAGTCACACAGAGTATCCCAAAATAGGGATAAGCCCAACATTCAAATGTGAACCCTATTTCCAAACCATAACCTTGGTTTCCCTTTTTATATATACATTTCTACCATGTATATATTCCACATAAAATTTAGCACATATATGTATCAAATAAAACACGTAACATGTAGCAAAGAAGCACATAACATCAAATGCACAATGCATGGTCTAGTCCCAATGCCCAACAAGCCTAGGTAAATTGTGTACCTAAGCTCTGATACCAAGCTGTGACACCCCAAAATCTGGGGGTCCGTTGATTACCCATCGACCCGCGGAATGCCTGTGGATACCGAAGAATTCGATAACACACCGTTATGCTCCATTTACCGGAGTCCTTAATTTAACAAAAATTCGAGCAGAGTCTCCTTTGTACGGGGAACTCTACCCAAAACATAACCTGTGCAATTTTAAAATCATATGACCCATCCGAGGTCCAACATAGACCACTGACCACACTGGGTCCATTAATCCATACTTTTGACGCCCCCAAAACAGGAATTCATATGTCAACGTATTAAGTGTGACATGACGTGTAAGAGTGTAACCAGACCATATAAAAGTGTAACACTGTCATATAAAAGTGTAACATGGCGTATAAAAGTGTAACACTGAAAGTGTAACACTACGATATAAAAGTGTAACATGGCGTATAAAAGTGTAACACTGCCATGTAAAAGTGTAACATGGCGGATAAAAGTGTAACACTGCCATGTAAAGTGTAACATGACGTATAAAAGTGTAACACTGCCATGTAAAAGTGTAACATGTCGTATAAAACTGTAACACTGAAAGTGTAACACTGTCATGTAAAAGTGTAACATGGCGTATAAAAGTGTAACACTGCCATGCACCATTGTGACTTATCAACACGTCACACCTATGCATCAAACATGGTTAATATAAGTTCAAACTTCAATCCTTTTTACATAGATTACATGCAAAAATTTAATTACAAGTCTAGTTTTACAAAAGTTGGATTAAAAGCCACAAGTTGGCTTTTTTTCATTCTTGGGGCCCTGAATGCGAACCGTCCACCGGTGTATATCCCACACCTGAAATATTTTCCCGTATAGGGTGAGCCACGCTCAGTTGAATAATTCCTATAGAGGCTACTCCCCACCTAGATGCACATGGAATGCACTCATGCAACATTTAACAACCATTTCATACAAGAATATGCATTACATGCAACATTTAACAACCATTCCATACAAGAATATGCATTCGATGTTGTAATGCTAACATGCCATGCCATGGAATGAGGTGACACTCACTCATGCATCTTTCGAACCGAGTCCTCACCGACTCACGCCACACAATGAAATGTCAAAGTGTAATGCAACCCGTCTATTGACGGAAAAATCCTTCTAATGATCGTTTTGAATAACAAACCATATGTTTTTAGAAAATCCGATCATTATTAGGAGTCTACCCATTGAATGGGCGTTTTTATCACAAAACCCTTGTGTTTTCTTTTGGGCAACGGATTTCTGGGGTCGCACCGCAGGCTCCGTGGGCCTAACACTTTTCCGGAATTGCACCGCAGGGAAAGTGTGTGAACCAGGTGGTTTAGGGCTTTTCACCCAAGGAAGTCGCCATGCCCCTTCTTGCTTTACCCAACACAAGTTTTCCTTATGCAATGCAACGTGCAACTCCAAAAAGGATCGTTGATCCCCTTTTTTCCAAGTCTACACACAATCAAACACCAAGCTAGGTGTTGATTTACCCAAATTTCACACATCCACACTCATGCTCAATGCCAATGAATGTGATGCTATGTTCATGCTGCAAATGCAATGATGCCAAATGAGCAATATGTCTATATGTTCATCATATACAATTCCATGGTCATCATATTGAATGCATACAACAACCAAAACACCTTAATCATGTCAACATATTTGAAGTCATAAATTGACAACATAGAGCATACTTTGATCATCTCTATACACATAAACATGTTATCACTATTTCATTGAAATAACGTCAATTTCTCAACCAAGGCATATTATCAAACACCGTGAAGGCACCCATGTCATGCAATCACATAACATAGCCCACATAACATCAAACATCAAGGAATTACTTAAGTAACTCCAACATATCAAATTCACTCAAGAAAGTAGTTTAAGTCATCTGTAGACTCATTTCTCACTTTCTTAACTATCTATACATATATGTCCACATACATATAAATACATACCCAAACCTTATTCTATGGACATCATAGGCTTGGAATAGACCCAAGTAAGAAAAACCCTACCTCTTGAAGCGTAAAATACCCGTAGGAAACTTCAAGAACAAGTTTCAAGCCCCAAGCTTTGATTTCTCCAAAATTCCCCTTTTGGATCTTCGGTGAAACCTTCGATTTTTGGTATGGTCTTGTAGCCCTCGTAGAGGATAACTCTTTTTGTTCTTGGTCCAAGTTGATTTGACCAAAGCTTGGCCCTAGATCTTAAGATGAAAGCTAAAGAACCCTAGTTTTTCTCTCTTTTCTCTCTACTCAACTCCAACGTCCAGAACCAGCCAACCCAGCAGAAACCCCTTCCAGAAAATCAGCTTTTTAGCCCCTATTTATATATTTTAATGCTTGGCCCAAATTTCGCCACACGCCCCCTTTTATCCCGGGTCCGTTTTCTCCCCGAAACAATTAATTTTCGCTCCGGTTCAAGCTTAAATATTTTTGTATGAATTTTATTTAAATTATTTTCTAACTTTCAAATTTTTTTTAAAAAAATCGTTTTTGGGATCACCGGACGCCTGTCGACTCGAAAACGTGAAAAATTCGACTATCTCGGAATTCGATGAAATTTAACAGGATGACTAGATTTCGTGATACGAATCCAACGGCGTAATCCGTTTCCTCGTCCGAGATCTAGAGAATGAGTATTTTAAACCTCATCATAGTAGAAAATTACGATTTTCCCTTATTATCAAAAAGTTCAAAATTTTTCGGGTCTCACACGAATTCCACCAACGGCATATGATCGCTCCAACTTCCCTTGAAATCCAATGTGAAAGCCAGTGACATATCATTTAGAATTTGTATTACTCTCTCGGATTGACCATCAGTTTGAGGATGAAATACGGTGCTGAAGTGTAACTCTATCCCCATAGCTCTTTGAAGACTTTGCCAAAACTGCGCCACGAAACGAGAATCACGTTCTGATACGATAGATAATGGAACTCCGTGTAACCTGACGATCTCGTGAATATACGACTTGCTCAAGGGCTCTAAGTTGTCTGTGATTTTCATACTCAAGAAATGAGCGGACTTGGTGAGTCTATCCACGATGACCTATACAGCATTATGTCCTTGCGAAGTCCGTGGTAAACCCGACACGAAATCCATGGTGATGTGATCCCACTTCCACTCGGGAATAGGCAAGGACTGCAATAATCCTCCGAGCTTTTGATGCTCAATCTTCACTTACTGACACATCACACATTTGGAAACGTATCTAGCCACATCCTTCTTCATTCTCTTCCACCAATATTTCCGCTTCATGTCCCTATACATTTTGGTACTACTCGGATGTATGGAAAATTTGGAACGATGGCACTCGTCCAACACTTCTTCCCTTACTTGGTCATCATTGGGTACACATAGCCTTCCTCGAAATCGTAACTCATTACCATTTATCGCCCAATTCTAAAAAATTTCATTCCTCCCCAACTTACCCTAAATAGCTTTCAACTCGGTGTCTAACCGCTGCAACTCTACGATCCTTTGTCGAATCATTGGTTGGTCAACAAGATCAAATAGGTATGGTCGATCCTCCTGTCTATCCACCCATAGGTCGAATTCCTCCAAGGCATCCATCATCTTCCACCTATTCACCGCAAGGAAATTAATTGCACCCCGAGACTTCCTACTCAGTGCATCTGCTACTATGTTCGCTTTCCCCGGATGATAGTTGAGTGTGAAATCGTAGTCTTCTAGATACTCAATCCACCTTCTTTGCCGAAGATTTAAGTCTCTCTGGGTGAATATGCACTTGAGGCTCTTATGGTCAAAGAATACTCTAAATTTCTCTCCATATAAATAACACCTCCACAACTTAAGAGCAAAGACCACAGCGGCAAGCTCTAAGTCATGGATGGGATAGTTCTGTTCATGAACCTTGAGTTGCCTAGAGCCTTAGGCAACTACATTACCTCCTTGCATTAGCACACATCCCAAGCCTCGTAGTGAAGTATCGGTGTAAACATCGTATCCTTCCCCACTATTCGAAGTAATGAGGACATGAGTCATCGTCAACTTCTCCTTCAAGGTGCGAAAGGCTAGTTCACACGCTTGAGTCCACAAGAATTTCTCTCACTTCTTCGTAAGGCGAGTCATCGGCATCGCTAGCTTGGAGAACCCTTCCAAAAACCTCCGATGGTAACCTTTTAAATCCAAGAAGCTACGTATTTCAGTCACATTCTTCGATGGTTCCCACTTCATCATGACCTTAATCTTTGCGGGATCAACAACTACCCTTTGCTCGGACACAACATGACCAAGGAATTTTACTTCCTTCATCCAAAACTCGTATTTATTCATCTTCGCATATAACTTATGCTCTCTCAATGTCTGTAGCACAATAGAGAGATGATGTGCATGTTCCTCTTGAGTTTGTGAGTAAATCCATATGTCATCAATAAACACAACGACAAATTGATCAAGGTACGAATGGAATACCCTGCGCATCAAATCCCTAAAGGCTACTGGAGCATTAGTTAATTCAAACGGCATCACCGTATACTCGAAATGACCATAACGGGTACAAAAAGCAGTCTTAGGAATATCTTCCTACTTTATCCGCAATGGGTGATACCCTATTCAAAAATCAATCTTGGAGTAATATTTTGAACCCCTCAACTAATCAAATAAGTCATCGATTCATGGAAAAGGGTATTTATTCTTCACGGTCACCCGATTCAAACTACGGTAATCTGTGCACAACCTCAGTGTATCATCTGTTTTCTTCACAAAGAGGACCGGGGCTCTCCAAGTTGAAGTGCTTAAACGGATAAATCAAATGGTCAATAGATGATCGAACTTCTTCCTTAGCTCCTTCAACTCCAAAGGTGTCATATGGTAGGGAGCAATGGATATAGGTTCGGTTTCCAGATAGAGATCAATCTTGAACTCAATTTCCTTGTATGGTGGTAACCCGGGTAATTCATCTAGGAAGACATCTAGAAAATCTGATACTATCAATACCATGTCCGTATGGCTAGCCAAGAAACTCAATTGACTTCCCACCTTGGCTTTTAGAAATCTACTACCCGAAGTAGGAAATGGATGGGAGGAACTTCGGTCATTGATAAAACTAAAGACTACCCCTCCTGGTAACTAAAATGTAATCCACTTGCGTAAACAATCCATTACTGCTCGGAAAGCGGACAATAAGTCCATCCCGAATATAACGTCATACCCCTTCATATCTAAAGCAACCAAATCCATAATCAATTCGAGCTCCCCAATACAAAGCACATAACCCTTGCAGACTCGGCTGGTACCCAATCATTCTCCCGTAGGTAAGTCAATATTCAATGCATGTTCTAGCTTCTCGAAACCCAATCCCAAAGTACTAGCATATGATGTACGTATAAAAGAATGAGTCGCACCATGATCAAATAAAATTCAAGCCCAAGAATTGTAGAGAAGAACAATATCTTCCACAACGACATTTGAGGCATCTTCCTCCGGTTGGGTCAATGCAAATAATCTCCCTTGAGTGGCGCCGCTTGGGGCTAGGGCTCCCAGCGGCCTCTGCTTTTGTAGTGGCTTATTTGCAGCCACTTATCCGGTCGCTTGGTTGTCCCTCGGTGGAAGTGATGAGCAATTGTGTCTGAAGTGTCCCACTCCTCCACATGTGAAACACTGACGAGGGTCTGTGGCTGTCCTCCCCGGTACACCTCCTGCTTCTCGAGCTATCTAAGGTCTTTGTCCCCCTGTCTAGTCTGGACGACGGTAAGGTGCTGCTCTCTGTGTTCCACTACTACTTACAGTTGTCCGGATCGGACCTCCCCTTATGACGTTCCACCTCCTCTGACTGTCCTCCATATCCCTCTCTACCAGTTCCGCTCTGTCAACAAGATCCCCATAGTCCCGAATTTTTAGAGCCATAAGCTTCTCTGGGATAGCAGGCCTTGCGTTTGGCCCTCCTGGCCTCAGTAGATATGAACTCCGTAGCGTAGCGGGACAACTCATCAAACCTCCTCTCGTACTCGGCTACTATCATGCTCCCTTGTCGAAGAGCAAGAAAATCAGTGCTCATCTTATCCCTGACTGATTCAGAAAAATATTTTTCTTGGAAAACTTGGTCGAACTCCTCCCAAGTGAGAACATCTGTGTTCCTCCTATGTTTCACGGAGTCCCACCAATGGTCGGTCTCCCCCTCGAGCAAATAGATGGCCAAACCAACCCGCAAGCCCTCGATAACTCCCATGTCGTCACAGATCTTCTTCACTCAGTGGATCTATTTATCCGTATCCAAGGGGTTAGAGCTTCCTTGAAAATAGGTGGGTGTTGGCGTAGAAATTCCTGAAGGACTACTATCTTCTTATTCTCGTTCCCGTTGCCCGGTACTTGGGCTACTGGATGAGTCCCACCATTGTGGTAGTGGTTGTTGTTATTTCCATTCTGGCTTTGCACCAGAGTGGTGAACTCCCTCAGACATTGGTATATGTCGTTCATGGTATCAGGAGGTGGTGGCGGAGGAGGGGGTGCTTGGTCACCACGTTCTCGTCCACGCCCACGTCCACGTCTTCTTCCTCCGTCCATCCTGCACATCAATTTACAATTTAGTTCATTGATGTACAAGACATCCTAAATATTATTTTAATCTAAAGCCTATGGTTCCTATAAATCAAGACCGAACAATTTCCTTCTAACTAGTGCAGTGCAGCCGAATATAACAAAATATAAACTAGACTTTACATTGTTTCAAAAGAATATCCTAGTCTAGTACAAAAGAATGTGTCGCTCTCAGCGTCTACCTCGAGATCTACCTCCCCGTCTAGTTGAGTCTCTTAGTGTACTGGTGCCTCGACTCCCAACTCCTTATCTAGTACATGATATGAAAATATATAATTTGTAGGGAATGAGCACAAAACTCTGTAGCAAAATCTTCCCAAACTCAAACAAGGTTTAGAAAAATATAAAACAGGTCGGTTTCATTTAGCAAAATAACATATATAACTTTCAAGAGAAAATCGTGTCATTTAAACAGATCTCAAGTTATACAACAGTGATAATCAAATGAAAATAATAAAACGCATTCTTCAACAATAAACCATTGCCAAATGGTTTAGACAGGCGCCTGCCGTTACATTGTCCCATACCAATGCACCGGCTCTGGCATAACCCAATACATATTCTCACACACACACACACACACACATATGGTTTTATCCCATGCTATGTACGTTGATTGTTTGTCAAGAATCTACCCAACGACTATACCTAGTTCACCACTCATAATCTCATCATAAGCACTTTGGAAAAGGACATCTACCATACCAATGGCAGTGACGAGTCCCTTCCTAGGAAAGGTATACCACCCCTAGTTCGAACTCCACTGAACAATGGTGGTCGCATTACTAAATGACAATCCACTACAAGTGTTAGGAAACTATCTCACCCCCACCAGGGTAGACTAACCTCTAACAGTCTACAGCATCTTTCAATGGCAATTCAAGTCCCTCACAACAACCTTCCAATAAGGAAACCAACATATTCTCCATAACAATCATATTTCTAAAAATCCCCAATTTCATCATGTGACAATTTCAATAACCAAGTATGAAAAATATAAGAGATCATCATAAACACCATTTTTTTTTTGTTCAATATGAAACACTAAGGTTTTGAAATCAAGAATAAAGAAAAATTTAGAGAAGAGTTCATCTCTCTTGAAAAACTAGGGTTTTTAGCCAAGAACAAGGATTTAATGGTTAACCAACCATTAATATTGTTTAAAGCATTGTAACATTCATAAGGATATCAAGAATGAATGATTCTATAGCATACATCTAAGGTTTAGAGTGTAAAAAGAAAGAGAAGAAATCCCCTACTTTGTGTTCTTAGAAGCTAGGTTTAGATCTTGGATAACCCCTTTAAACACTTGTTTTTCTCTTCCTTTCTTCCCCTCTTCTTTTCCTTTCTTTCTCTCTTAGGGTTTCTAAGGTTGAAGGGGCCGAAATAGAGCCAAAGGAGATGACACAATGTATTTATAGGGCAAAAATCAGACCAAGATTGCAACATTAAACATTCAGAATTCTTTCAGTCGTACCGGTAAGTTGAACTCTCTGGACCAGGTTACTCCGGTACGCAGTACCGGTACGGTTTTGTCCAATTTTTGCCTTTTTCTCTGTTTTTCATTTCCAATTCCTCCTAACCCTTTCAAATCCATCCCAAACCTCTCCAACACATATTTCTACACCAAACCTATTTAATACAAGTTCTAGGACCTAAAATTTCATATTTTCACTTATTAAAACTAAATTTCAACTATTATTTCCACTAACCTTCTAAATCTCTACTTTTCCAATCTACCAAATTTAAACACACATCACTACACATATCCATATTTTTACAACAATTATCTACTATATATATACATATATATATATAAAAGAAAATGCGGGGTGTTACAGATTTATTTAATAATTCTAATTTATATATTAATTAAGGTTCATCACACTCGCCAACTTAAACTTTACTAGTCCCTAGTAAACGTAAATTATAAAAACTATTTTAAAAAATAAAATATAAACAGAGGTAAAAATTATTTTTGTAGATTTTCTCACGGTTACATTTAGCATATGCAACAAGCCGTTAAACCCCTTGGTGATCCCTAGTGGACGAGTTTTGTCTCGTGAAGGTTTTCAGTGAAGATACCTGCAAACTTTAGCAGTTAGGAATTTATAACTCATACTTTTCACCGTTAAAATTAAATCAGTATTCTTGTGCATTGCTACAATACTTTTTTTTCTGATCACTACAAGAGTAATACACATTAGTTGTAACATTATCCATATTTTTTTATTAAAACTTGTGTGGGTGTGTGTGTGTGTGTGATGATTTCTTTTTTATTTTCAAAAATCAATTGAGAAATATTACTCTCTTCCATGGTAGTCTTGATGTCAATCCTCCCCTGAAATACACTCAGCAAAGAATACATATATGTTATGGTGAGTATTTTTTTTATAGCTATGTGTGATTTTAGAATGTTGTTAACAAAGCAAATAATATCACATGTAGTATATTTGAAGAATGAATATTTAAATAAAATTGAATTTTGACATAATTGCATGACTGAATATCAACACTATATTAGATATATTTTTAACATTCTTCCTTTATGGATATATAGGATTAATACAAATACATGATTTTTGGAATAAAAAATTACTTTCTTTGGGTTGTAATGTGGTCATTGGTTTAGGGTTTAAGAAATGACGTCAGCAAGATTCAAGAGCTACCCTTTATATTGTGGCACACTTCTTTCTCAAGGCTTTATATATTTATCCTTTCCATTTTTCACTTTCTTGGCTCTTTGCTTTATGTTTTTCTTTGTAAATGATTTTCATGGGGTTTTTCTTTTCTTTTGAATAGCCAATACCCTTTTCTTTTCTCTTTTTGTAACACCCCAAAATACACCCTGGGCGGCATTACATTTAATAACCATTCAGACCATGAGAGCACTAAGATAAACCATCAATCAAAAGACTTCCTAACAGTAATCCATAACATTTACATCAATATCTCAAAAGAATATGCCATATTTGACTTTTACATTCCCAATGAAAATTTACTATTATATCGCAGCGAAAATTACAAAAGAAATTTAGACTATACAGTGTTTCCAAAATAGTATTCTAGTCTAGAACAAAAAGTAAAAGACATCTCTAGATGTCCCACTCGAGATCCAAGTATCCCTCTAATGAAGCCTCCCCAAGGTATGACTTGATAGTACCGAGTACATCCTCTGACCCGACATCTGAAAAAGGTTCAACTGTAGGGGGTGAGCACGAAACTCTGTAGAAAAATTCTCCCAAACCCATACAAGGTTTAGAAAAGCATATAAAGCAGTCGGTCTCATTTCATAAATAACATACATAATGTTTGAAGTAAAACAAAGACATTTATCAACGGATCTCAAGTTTAAATAACAATATTAATAGAAAGATACCATAACAACCAATTCCCCTAAACATCCATTTCTCAAAATATCAACCATTTTCCAACACATGACACAATATTGTTCTCTTGGGAATGAACATCCTTATAAGGAACCTCTCACCCTCAAGGTTTGAGTTATTCAAGCATCCTTACAAGGAACCTCTTGATAATGGATGAGCATCCTTACATGGAACCTCTTGATAATGGATGAGCATCCTTACATGGAACCTCTCACCAATCGTTACATTGTCTCCCAAGCATCCTTACCGGGAACCTCTTGGGAAGGGGTGAGCATCTTTACAAGGAACCTCTCACTATAACGGGCTTATTTCTCAAGCATCCTTACCGAGAACCTCTTGAGAAGGTGTGAGCATCCTTACATGGAACCTCTCACTCATGTGCATCACAAACAACCCAACCAAATATACAATTCCAACATTTAATCTCAATTTATAAGCATCTATCCAAAATCCCCAAAATATAGCATTTAACAATTTCACAACCCACTAAGAAAATACATGAGATCACAATAGCATCATTTCATAGTTCGATATGAAACACTAAGGTATTGAAATCGATAATTTAGAACAATTTAGAGAAAAGTTCGTCTCTCTTGAAATCTAAGGTTTTTAATCAAGGAAAAGAATTCAAGGGTTAATAAAATAATGATATTGTTTAAATCATGGTAATAGTCACAAGGGTATTAAGAAACAAGGATTATATAGCCTACATGTATAATTTTAAAGTAAAAAGATTATATATATATAGGCCCTAGCCTCAATGTAAGTGAGTGAGAGAAAACCCCAACTTGTGTTCTTGTAAGCTAGGTTTAGATCTTGGATAAACCCTTTTGACTCTTGTTTTTCTCTTCCTTTCTTCATCTCTTCTCTTCCTTTCTTTCTCTCTTAGGGTTTCTAATGTTGGAGGGGCCGAAATAGAGCCAAAATAGGCGACCTTGGTTATTTATAAGGCCAAAATAGGACCAAGATCGCGACATTTAAGTTTCAGAATTCTTTCGGCTGTACCGGTAGGCTATACCGGTAGCTCGAACTCTCTGGACCATAGTGTACCGGTAGACTGCACCGGTACAATACTCTACCGGTAGGCTGTACCGGTAGGGTTTTGCCCAGTTTTGCCTTTTTTCTCCGTTTTTCATTTCCAATCCTTCTGAAACCCTTCCAAAACCAACCCAAACTTTCACAACATACATTTGTACCCCAAACATAGTTGCTAGAAGTTCGTTTACAATTCATGTCACCCATTCACTAGCTAAACTAGCTTTAACTACGATTTCTACTGACATTCTAAATTTCTACTTTTTCAACCTATTAAATTAAAACACACATCACTACATCTATCCATACTTTTACCACAAGTAGTTTATATATATTTATATGCATATATAAAAAAAATATGGGGTGTTACACTTTTCCACCTTTTCTTCCTTTTCTTTTATTTTACTGTATCATACTGATTTAGAAGAGAGTGCAAGAGAATTATGTAGCATAGGCATTGGCCATTCAAAAGAAAAGGAAAAAAATTATACTCTTTCAGGCTCAATCATGACTGACTAAGAATATAATTTTGTAAAAGAATTGGTAGAAGCTCAAAGTTTAATTAAAAATGGCCTAAGCTCATTTTCCATAAATCATACTTCTGTATAATTCCTGTAAAAGAATTTCAATGAGAATGCTAATAATATAATCTAACAAGAGCTAATCAAGAAAAAATTAATGAGATTATTAAAAGAAAGTTTACCGTAAAATCGAATATGTTTACTTGAGTAGATGTAGAATTTCTCTCCACGAAAGATTGGCTCAAATTCTTCAATTGGTTATACATCTCCACTATATATATGCAAAGAGTGTAATATTTCACAAGGTTTCTGAAATAATGAAATCTATTTGTGCTTTATCAGAGTAAGTTTAAACAAAAATATTAAGATAATATAGAACTAACATATGAAAATTCCGTATGATGAAATTAAGGCTATTTTCACAAAGCATAGTAATATTAATCTAATTCAACTGTAAATTATATAACAAAGTCTTCCTACCCTTTAAAACAAAAGTTTCATAACAAAAATAATTTAAATACATATAAATTAAAAACAAACAATTTAGAAACATACATAAGTTCAAAATAAATATGTTTAAAACAGATAAGTGCAAGACATAAATTAAAGCTCAAGTGCGTAAAATAAAAGTGCATAATTAAAAAGATGAGTCAAAGATAACAGATTGGTTGGTAGAATCTCCAGTCTGTTTAAGAAGTAGAAGACCCTTCTCCAAAAAGATCTCTAAATAACTTCAAAAGCTCCGCTTGATTTTGCTCATATTCATCACACTGATTGATCTGAGTAATGCTAGTCTCCAACCCTAGTAAGATTTCTTTATTAGTTTTGTCGTCCATTGGTATGTATGGTTGATCTTCTTGTGGTGGAGGCTGTTATTGTGGGATGAATTCTTCAGGTACGTGAAATGGCTCTTCTTGAGGTGCAGGTGGTGCTTCAGGTTGATCTTTCGGTTGTCCTCCATGACTTTTTTTCAATGAAGTTTTATCTAATGCTCCAAAATGGTCTACTATGTTTCATATCAAATTAATGATCACGCCCTCGTTCCTGCATAGTTGAGAAACTAACATAGCATATGGGAGTGATGGTTTCTTTCAATCCACAACAAGTATCATTTGATCCATGATTAAGTTCAGCAGGTCAATTATGTGTCCCATCCCAAATGCATATAAGGAATAAGCCTGTTCAGTATAAATTTGATTCTTTTGGGGTTGGGATATCAAATTGTATATTATCAAATTCAAAATGCGGTATTTGTCAGTCAAGTCTCCTTGCTTTATGTATTTGTTTGGTCTACCCCAAACAAATTCTGGGTTCCCCGCCATTTCTCTTCCTATAACATTTAAATTAGGTAATCAGGTGTACTGATATTGCGGGTTTTCTGGTCTCTGCAGGGGTTGAAAGAACTCGGCTATAGTAGTCGATGTAACTTGAAAACAATACCTTGTAGGAACACACGTAATTGCCTTTCTCCAATTATCTTAGCATTACTATAAAATTCCCGAACTAAGCAGACATAAGAAGGAACAGATAATCTAACATAATGTAACCATTCTCTTGCATCAAGAATTTGTCTTACTCCTATGTTCTCAAAATCTTAAAAAACAACTGGTCTTTTATAAATAATAGTTTTAGTCATAAAATTATCGTCGTACCAGACCTGTTGTTCAAAATTCTCAAACATCACCTCATTGAAGATATTTCCCAGTTCAAGTTGTTGTGGAGGTGCTTGAGGTGGTGTAGATTGATCCCTTCTTGCTCGGCTTGATGACCCTTTTGTTCGTTGTCTAGAATCCATGTTTTCCTTGATTTCTCTTCACATACTTTGTTTCAATGGATTTCAATCGGTAGATATCTTCAAAATGTTATGGGTAAGTGAATAATCGGAGAAGATTTGAGGAAAAATGGTTGAATATTGCAGATTTGAGAGTTATTTCTTTTGAGAATCTATTTATTTTTTTTTTTGAATTCTGGCTTTTGCAAGGGAGACTGAACTGATAAGTTTCTTCCTAGAGGAAATATATGTAAGTGAACTGTCGTCCGGACGCTAGTACCACCGTCCATACGGTGCTATCTGACTAGTTTCTGGTTTGTGGTTTTCAACTGCATACTGCTTCTCTAATTTTCTGTATTTCTGCTCTTTTTTCCTTTAAATTCCTGCAGTTCACAAAATTAGATATAATTCTATATATTCTAAATTTTTTTACTAACCACTCTTTTTCGGTCCAAAAATTTGGTGTATTATTTTATTTATTCGTTATTTATTATCTACTTATTTTCTTATTTATTCTATAGTTATTTACATTTCTTTAAAACTATGCACATTTATTTCCAAAACTATACATCTTGTTGGTCATATTTAGTCAACATCGGAACTTTCTTGATCAATAACACCAGCGACACGATTGACTTCATTTCTTATGTATCTTGTTAACCTTGGGGTAGAATAGGATGGCGTCTCAGGATAATCCAAACTCTGCCCATTCCTAATCCACAATAAATGATCTAACGCTCGACCTGAAATTGATTTTTCACATTGATTATATTGTCTCAAATGTTTTGTATGACCACATCTTGCACAAGCATAGAGACGATTTGCTCGTCGGTGTTTAGCATATGTACTTTTTCCACACAGAGATAATGCTTGACTTTCAAAAATTTCTAAATTTCTAACACACATAGAATTTTTCTTGATCAACACATGCATATCTTTTGGAAAATGACGTAGCAAAATTAAACTTAACCAAAATAATTTTTTGACCATTTTTTAATTTTTTTAAGAAAAAATGTTAAGATGACTCAAAAAATTATTGAAAATTGACTCACTATCCGGATCTTTAATGTCTGTCAGTCACTAAGACTTGAATCAAAATTATTATTTTAAACAGAAAAATTAAATTTACACCGATACCTCCCCAACTTAAATTAAACATTATTTACAATGTAAAAACAGTGATAACCAACATTAATAATAAAAACAAGCAATCTGTTGTCTTTCAGTAATTGTGATATCTGGCTTTCACTCGGGAGATTTAATCTATCAAATAAATTACAAGTAATTAGTAATATTACTTATAATCAAACAACAATAAACTGAATCAAAAAGAGTTACAGAAGTTACATCTTGAGTAAATCCATCATAATACGGTTTAAGTCTTTGTCTGTTTACTCTAAAATTATTCTCAGTTATTGGACTTTCAATTTCAATTCCCCCGTAGTCAAAAACTTGCTTGACTGTATACGGTCCTGTCCATCTAGATCTTAGCTTTCCAGGGAATAAACGAAGCTTTGCATTATATAACAAAAGTTTTTGAGATGGTTCAAAAGATTTTCGCGTGATATTTTTTATCATGACAAAATTTTGTTTGTAATTTCACAATCTTAGCATTTTCATAAGCTTCATTTCTTAACTCCTCTAATTCATTAATTTGTAGTTTACGACATACTCCAGCTTTATCCATATCAAAATCATCATTTTGATTGCCCAATATGCTCTATGTTCTAATTCTAAAGACAAATGACATGGTTTACCATAAACCAACCGATAAGGAGACATTCCCCAAAATAGTCTTATATGCAGTACGGTAAGCCCAAAGCGCATCTGTTACTCTTAAAGACCAATTCTTAGGATCTTGATTGACTGTCTTTTCTAAGATATATGTTATCTCCCTATTAGCTAATTCAGCTTGCCCACTTGTCCGTGGATGATACGAAGTGGATATTTTATGAGAAATCGAGTTTTTTTTAATAAGATTTTCAGAAATTTATTGCAAAAATGTAATCCACCATCAGTGATGATTATTCGAGGAATCTCAAATCTGGATAAAATATTTTTTAAAAAAAATTTGATCACTGTTCTGTAATCATTATTTCTATATGAAATTGTCTCCACCCATTTAGAAACATAGTTGACTGCGACCAAAATATACAAATATCCAAAGGAATGAGGAAATGGTCTCATAAAATCGATACCTTAACAATAAAAAATTTTAATAATTAAAATAGGGTTTAAAGGCATATATTTCTTTTTGAAATATTCTCCATTCTTTGACATCTGTCACAATTTAAACAAAAGATATGAACATCTTTAAAAAGAGTTGACCAATAAAATTCACACTGCAAAATTTTAGCAACGATTTTCTTTGAAGCAAAATGGCTTCCACAAGCTTTAGAGTGACAAAACTGAATTACCTGACTAATTTCATGACTAGGTACACAACGTCTTACTATTTGGTCCTTACAATATTTAAACAAATAAAGATCTTCCCAGAAAAAATTACGTACCTCACTCAGAAACTTATTTCTATCAGACCAGATATAATTAGAGGAAATAGTATCATTGGCTAGATAGTTAGCTATATCTACATACCATGGTATTTTGGTTATTGCTAAAAGTTGTTATCTAGAAAGGTTTCTTTGATTGGAATTGGTTCTTCCTTTATATGATAATTCAACCTTGACAAGTGATCTGCTACCACATTTTTTACTGCTTTCTTGTCTTTAATTATAAGATCAAATTCTTGAAGTAACAAAATCCAACATAGGAGACGTGGCTTAGCATATTTCTTAGTAAGTAAGTATTTTAAAGCTGCATAATCTGTAAATACAACAATTGATGATCCAACCAGATATGATCGAAATTTATCAAATGTGAACACAACAAGAAGTAATTCTTTTTCTGTGGTTGAAAAGTTCTTTTGTGGATCAATTAGAATTTTTCTTGCATAGTAAACAACTTAAGGTTTTTTTTATCTTTTCTTTGACCTAATACAACTCATACTACGTAATCACTTGCATCACACATTAATTCAAAAGGTAAAGACCAGTCAGGAGGTTGCATGATAGGTGCAGAAATAAGCATGTTTTTTAATTTATCAAATGCTAGTTGACATGCATCATTCCATTCAAATATTATATCCTGACATAAAATACTACAACTAGGTGTAGATATTGAACTAAAGTTTTTTATAAATCTTCTATTAAATCCAGCGTGACATAAAAAAGATAGAACATCTTTTATGATTTTTGGTGAAGGAAGATTTGCTATTAAGTCAATTTTGGATTTATCAACTTCAATTCCTCTTTCAAAAACTATGTGACCTAAAACAATACCTTGTATAACCATGAAATAACATTTTTCCCAATTTAAGACAAGGTTTGTTTCTTCAAATCGAATAAGCACTTTTTCCAAATTTTCTAAACATATATGAAATGAATCCCCATATACTGAAAAATTGTACATAAAGACTTCTAAATGTCGTTCTACCATATCACTGAATGTACTTAGCATGCAACGTTGAAAAGTAGTTGGGGCATTACATAACCCAAAAGACATTATTTTATGAGCAAGAGTTCAAAAGGACATGTAAAAATAGTTTTTTCTTGATCATCTATTACAATTTCAATCTGATTATAAGCAGAATATCCATCTAGGAAACAATAATATGTATTCCCAGCTATTATTTCAAGTACTTGATCTAGAAAAGGCAATGGAAAGTGATCCTTTCTAGTGAGAGAATTTAGCTTTCGATAATCAATACTTACACGCCAACCTGTGACTGTACATGTGAGATCCCATATTTCATATTTCTTATAAATGATATTACTTTGATAGTATTTTTTTAAATGATTAAAATGATGAGTGAAACATTGAATTATTTTTAAAGGAACAGTCGTGTAAGTTTGAGGTATCGACATAGTGACTTTTGAGTCAAATTTAATTTTTGGAGGTGTTTAAGGTTGATAAGGGTAACTAAGTAAATATATTAATTTTTTTAGGTCAAAACAACATTACCATTGAATTTGGGAGATCCGAAAACCTTGGAATAGACGTTTAGCTCATATAGCGGTTTAGAGGGGTAAAATGGTAACTTTAGTATTTTGGGTCTAAATTGACTTTAGTTTTGAGATAAATCATAGAATTAAATTTTTTTAGGTTAAAATAACATTAAAAATGAATCCGAAATGTCAAAAAACCTTGAGTTAGCCATAGAGATTAAATTGAAGATTGTTAGTGGTAAAACCGTAATCGGAGAAAACCCAAATTTCAGCCCATGAACAGTAAAAATTCAGGACTGCTGGGTTTAAACCCAGATTTGAAGCCATTTTCTTCCATTTTTCTCACATCTCTGACCCAAAACTCTTTCACCCATCTTAGAACTAGAGAGAGAAAGAGAGAATAAGGGCTCTTAGGCTTGGGCTTGGCTTGAGAATCTTGGAGATTAAGCTTGAAAATTTTGATTTCTAGGTGGTGTTTTCATTTCTCTTGCATTTACAATGTGCATTTCATTTATTTTCTTTAGTTAAAGCTTATTATGTGATTGATGGAAAAATACTTGTTATAAACCTTGATTTAGTGTTGAATATGCCATGGATTGTGAACCTACATGCATAAAAATAATTCTAGTGTTATGGGTTTGAAAACTTAGTTTGATTTTAGTTATGGGTATTTGCTTAAACCAATGATTTTTGGGTTTTGAAATATGCTATGATCTTGTACAAAATATATATTACATATTCTCTTGGAAATAAACATAATTTTGTGGTGGGTTTGAAACCCTAGTTTGATTTTAGTTATGGGTATTTGATTAAACTTATGATTTGGGAGTTTTGAAGTATGCTATAATTTTGTACATAATATATATGAATTATTCTCTTGGAATCGGTTGTGTTGCTTTGAAAATGCAAATTTTGAGATTTGAGTATATGTTTGATGAAATGTCAAGATTATGACATGAGTTTTCAAAAGAATTTATGGATATAGAAAATAATTATTTTTGGAAAATGTATGCTCGATACTGATAAGCAGAGGGTTAATAGACGGGTGGGACCTATTGAGTGGGTTGCCATGACGGCTACTAGTCTTAAGGGGGATTGGTTATAGTAGTGGTTTTCGGTGATGACCTATGTGGCGTCACAAGTTGTGCCCTACACGTTCCTTTGGAAAGCAAGAAGGGCAATGAGACCTTAGGGTGTAATACCCACAAGGTTCCCCGGGAATGGTTCATGCATGAACCGATGTAATTGATTATATTGTCTGCATGCGAGACATGCATGGTATTTGCTATGATGGTTTGACTTTAAATATATAACCCTTTGATTTATACCTTGTATATTTCTAATTTTGAGGTGTTGGGAGATTTTGATAAATGCTTTACTTATTATCTTATACATGTATTTAATTATTGAAATCTTTCATTACTTATTCGTATGGTTTGTGAAGTGTTGGTATTTAAAACTTTGTGAATGCTTGAGAAAATGATTATCCTACTGAGCGTGTGGTTGCTCTTCCCTTACTAATATTTTCAGAGACTAGCATGCATCCTGAGGCATAGGTGATAGAATGCTTGTGGGAGTTAGGACTAGAAAAAATCTTTTTTGGATCTTTTTTTTTTTTTTGTATTTACCTTTAGAACTTATGTAGAAATGTTAGCACTCAAGCATTGTGCTTGAAAATTTTTTCTTGAGGCATTTATGTTGTACACTTGATCATCTCATAGAAGGATTATTATTTTGGGGATTGTAATGTATAGTTTTGACTTTGGGTACTAAGTTGTGATATATATTGGTGTTGGATGTATTTGAGTTTGGAAGAACTTCGTGGGCCTCTAATTGCCACCCCAGATTTAGTTGGATCATATTTTTTATGGAGGCATATTGTGGGTGTTTAGTTAGTTTAAATTATGTTATTTTCTCACAGGGGTGGTCTTACTAACTAGTTGGAAGCCCAATTTTCAAAGAAAACTCTTCTGAAATTTTCAAAAAAAAAAAATTGATGATTCAGTTTAAACTAAAGAGATACTTTTCAAGATGTTTTTTTTTTACAACATACCGACATGTGTTTTTTCGAGTAAACAAAATTATTTTTTTAAGGGTTATTTACTTTAGAAGTCCTCAAAGTGTAGAGTTTATCTCATTTTGGTCCCCAATGTTTTAATTGCATCATTTTAGTCCCTAAAATGTTGAATATGTTTTTATATGGATCCCTCAAGCAGACAGTGTCCAGGTTGCTAATGATTTTTTTATCATGAACTTGTCACATGATACTTAAATATGGACAAAAAATAATTTGGATAACTCTTGACCAAATTTTTGCTCAAATTTTGGTTAAATACCAACCTAAATTATACCATTTTAATCATGAGCTATCCAAATTTTGTTTAAGAGCTATTAAAATTATTTTTTACTTATATTTAGCTAATACATGACAAGTTTATGACAAAAAATCGTTAGCAATCTAGACGTTGTCTACTTTAAGGACCATATAGAAACATATTCAATACTTCAAGGACCAAAATGATAAAATTGAAACATTGAGGATTAAAATGAGACAAACCACATAATTTAGGTATCTCTAGTGCAATTAACCCTTTTTTTAATCATGCTTTTGTGAAATTTGGGGCATGGCAGTACGTATCAGGACTAATTCGTTTTCTTGATTTTTTATTACAATAACGCCAATTTTTTTTTGGAACTACTTGCGTAGGACTAACCCCTTTACTATCAGATATATGATAGATAATATTAGCATCTAATAGTTTACGTACTTCAACGCGAACTACTTCTTTTAAATGTGGAATCAATATTCTTTGCATTTGACGAGATGGTTTAGCATCTTCTTCTAAATAAATACAATGAGTACACAGAAGTGGACTTATACCTTTTATATTTGCTATTGTCCCTCCAATAACACTTTGGTGATTTTTTAAAACTTTTGTCAGTTCTTTTACCTGAATTTCAGATTAATTTGATGAAATTATCACTGGATAGATCTCATTTTCTCCTAAAAAGACATATTTTAGGTTGGTTGGTAAAAGTTTTAATTCTGGCTGAAAAACTTTGACATTAGATTCTGTAAGTTTTCGTAACAAGTTTTCACATTGTAGATTTTTTGTGGAAATATTTTTAGATTCAGTATCGAGTATAGATTCTCATGCCAATAACTCTTTTTCTAGGAAAATCTTTTCAAAATAACTTTGAGTTAATGTCTCAACACAATTTACTTCATGTATTTATTCTTCGTCTCTAGGTTTTTTTGTACTGTTAAAAATATTTAATTCCAAAGTTCTTGAATTATTTCTCTGTTGTTCATAATCTCCTAACATCTCCCTCAATGTGTGTATGATGTATGTGTGAGGAAGAGTGTCACTCTCCCTTCGGACGATTTCAAAAGAAAGGGCAAGGGGATGGTGGAATATGAAGTGTGTGTGGGCAAAATTACTTTCCAAGCGCAAGAAGACTTTTGAAGGTCGTGTTTTACTTGGTGTCATTCCAAGGTCGTTTTGTCGGGGAAGGATGTGAATCGTGTTGAAGGGGATTTTGGTAAAAGAAAGTGTAAAATCTTTTGATGTTTGAGATTGGTTTGTAATTTGTGTTGTGATGAAATTGAATGGGAAACAAGTGTTGACTAATCCAAAAGGTTCACTCCAATGTGAATGCCAATTCAACTCGAAGTTTTCCTCCAATGATGCATAGATGAACGATTAATTCGTGGAAACCTCAGGACAAGATGGAAGTCAGGATATAAGCATAAACCGTGACAAGTCTACAGAATATCAAAGACTCACAACCATGTCCATGCTCAACCCAGTCAAACCGAAATACCGTACACCGAGGGGAGGAAATAAGATGAGTTGAAATAGCATACCCAATGGGAGGTCTCCCTTGGATTAGCCAACTTAAGATTTAGCTACTCATGGTTAAATGAAAGACAACAAAGTAAATGAAAGACATTCTAAAGCAATTGAAGATTGTAGCTAAGATAATGCAAGAAAACATAACTAAAAGAGAATGCATCTAATACCCATTTAAAGCAAAGAAATTGAAGTTGTAAGGCCCCAAATACCACCCTGGATGGCATTACATTTTAATAACCATTTAAGCATGAGAGCACTAAGTAAATCCATCGACAAGAAAATTTTGTACATTAATAATTGGTATTGTAACAAAATTCGGGCAGAGTCTCCTTTGTACGGAGAGCTCTACCCCAACTCCCAACCTGTGCAATTCTACTATAATGGCCACACCGGGTCCATTCAACTACCATAAAATCAATCTATCAAGTTTACATGTTATCCCAAAAGAATAGGCCAAGCTATGGCCTTTACATCCAACAAAAGTACAAAAATACACAACGAAATTTCCAAAATAAGACTAGGCTATATAATTCTCCGAAAAGATTATCCCAGTCTATAACAAAAGAAATGGGGGAGGTCGCTCTATGCGTCTACCTCGGGATCCACACTCCCGTCAATTGGAGCCTCCCACTGAGCGGCCTCCTCGGCTCCTAACTCCTCAAGTACATAATCTGAAAAATGTTAACAGTAGGGGGTGAGCACGAAGCTCTGTAGAAAATTTCTCCCAAACCCAAACAAGGTTTAGAAAACATTTAAAATTCGGTCGGTCTCATTTTCACTAAAATATCATATATAACTTTTTAAAGAAAACGGGATATTTTAAATAGATCTCAAGTTCAAGGGATAACAATAATTAAAGAATAAATGAACACAATATACAATTAAATAACCATTCCACTATAAATAATTTCTCACAAGTTCTTTCAGAATCCCATACTTCCCCAAAATCTTGTAGAAACCATTTCTAGTGCAAAGAACAATTCCCAACACTATAACAATCCCATGTCTTCTGGTACATCCCCAAGGCCATGTATGTTGATTGTTTCTCCTGAATCTACCTAACGATTATACCTAGTCCACCCATAATAATCACAAGCACATTTGAAGAGGGGGGTATACCATACCAATGGCATTGCCGAATCCCTCCTCAGGAAAGGTATACCATCCCTAGTTCGAACTCCAGACGTACGATAGCGGTCGTGTTGTCAAACACCAATCCACTACAAGTGCAAGAAACCATCTCCCCCCACTGGCTTCGACTAACATTTACACTCTACGGCATATCTCGTAAGTAATTCAAGTCCATCACAAACAACCATACACAAGAGAAAACCAAGAATATCTCCATTCGCAACAATCTTAAAGGAATTACCAAATTTCGCAATTTCTCAAGTAATCCATCTTAGCATAATTTAAGAAAATGAACAAGAGATCATTATAAACATCATTTGGTCGTACAATGTAAAGCCCTAAAGTTTGGTAATCAAGACAAAAAGAAATTAAGAGAAAAATCCATTTTTCTTCAAAACTTGGGGTTTGATTATGAAAAAGAATGGTTCAAGGGTTACCCAACCATCAAAATGTTCGAAACATGCTATTTATTGTAAAAATGTCAAGAATCATGTAATAAATAGCATATATATGTGAAGACAAGTGAAAGACATACATATATATACAACCCTAACCTCAATGTATGAGCAATTGGGAGAAAAACCCCTACCTTAAATCAAGACTTTAAACTTAGAATCCAAGTTCTTGTGATCTCCTCCTTCCCTTTTCTCCCTTCTTGATCTTCCTCTAAAGTCCTAAGAGAAGTGGAATGAGAGAAATGAGAGTAAAGGGCTGAATATGGGGTTTTAAACCAGAAAAATCCCGAAGTTACTGTTCACATTCTGTTTTTGTCTTCTCCGAAATTACGGTTTTACCACTAAAATCTCTAATTTGATCTATATGACTACCCTGTGGTTTTTCGAAGTTCCGGATTCATTTTTAATGTTATTTTAACCTAAAAAAATTTATTTTTATAATTTATTTCAAAACTAAAATAAATTCACACTTGAAACATTAAAATTTCTATTTTATTTCTCCGAACCATTATAGGTTCTATTCTTACGGTTTCAGTATATATATATGGTTTATTCTTAAGTCATTACTTATATAAGAATCACTAAACAAGTAAATTACTATATTAATATAAACATATGAGGTTATACACTATCAAGGTCTAAGAAGAAAACACAACACTTCACTATCCAAGGAACACTACAGTGCAGATTTTTGGGCAACTTTGGAGAATAAACTGTATTGACTCAGGTATTTTTAGTCTATGTGACCTATATGGTTGGAAAGATATACGAGTTGGGGTTCTAACAAAAATAACGGTGCTCAATTTGGACTTTCCAACAAAGAGTTATGATCAAATTACTGAGAGGTAGTCTGCCGGACTGTTTGACAGATTTTTGGTCAACTTCGGAGAATAAACTGATTTGACTCAGGTATTTATAGAATGTGTGACCTATGTGGTTGGAAATATATACGAGTTAGGGTTCTAAAAAAAATAACGGTGCGCAATTTTGACTTTCCAATAAGGAGTTATGATCGAATTAGCGAAAGGTAGTCTGCCGGACTGATTTTTGGATAGTTTAGACACTACTTCATAATATGGTCATAACTCCTTCCTCCTAGTTCCGATTGAGATGATTCAAGATACTATGGAATGATGAGAAATAGATCTACAACTTTCATGTTTTGAGTTTTAAGATTTATTGATTTCATCAAGGTCTAAATTGTGCTTGAAGTTGCAGCCAGTGCACTGTTCACGTGCACTGTTCACTATTTCATCCCTTTTCCATTTCCAATCCATTCCTAAGCCAACCAAATCCATCCCAAGCCTCTCCAACCCATATTTTTACACCAAAACTATTTAATACAAGTTCTAGGACCTAAAATTTCATATTTTCACTTATTAAAACTAAATTTCAATTATTATTTCCACTAATATTTTAAATCTCTACTTTTTCAATCTACCAAATTCAAACACACATCATTACACATATCCCCATTTTTACAACAATTATTTACTATATATCTATATGCATATATAAAATAAAATGCGGGGTGTTACCATCCACCCCCCTTAAAGAAAGTTTCGTCCTCGAAACTTACCTCAAGTAGCGAACAAATATGGATATTTCTCTCGCATCTCCCACTCCGGTTCCCAAGTTGCTTTCTCCACGCCATGGTGTTGCCACAGGACTTTCACCAGCTGGATTACCTTGTTGCGAAGCACTTTCTCCTTGATATCAAGAATCTTCACCGGCTGCTCTTCATAGGTGACTCCATCTTGCACTTCAATAGCCTCCAAATCCACGACATGCGACGTATCTGGTTGACACTTTCTCAACATCGAAACGTGGAACACGTCATGAACTCCTGACAACGGTTTGGGTAGCTGAAGTTGGTATGCTACTTTGCCCACTGTCTTGATCACTTCAAATGGACCGGTGTACCTTGGGGCGAGTTTTCCTTTCTTGTCGAATCTAAGTACGCCCTTCTTGGGTGACACTTTGAGAAATACAAAATCTCCCTCCTTGAATTTCAAAGGCCTTCTTCTCCTATCCGCATAGCTCTTTTGTCGACTCTGTGCTGTGCGTAATCTCTCCCGAATGAGCTGAATCTTCTCCATTGTCTCCCGCACAATCTCGGGCCCAAACATACTACTCTCTCCGGCTTCCAACCAACACGTCGGGGATCTACATGGTCTTCCATACAAAGCTTCATATGGTGCCATCCCGATACTCGCTTGGTAGCTGTTGTTGTACGCAAATTTCACCAATGGTAAGTGATCGCTCCAACTCCCTTTGAAGTCCAACACGCAAGCCCGTAACATGTCTTCCAAAATCTGTATCACTCTCTCGGATTGGCCATCTGTTTGAGGGTGAAAGGCTGTGCTGAAATGTAACTCTGTACCCATAGCTTGTTGTAGACTTTGCCAAAAAAGAGCCACGAAACGAGAATCGCAATCCAACACGATAGAAAGTGGAACTCCATGCAATCGAACAATCTCTCGAATGTACAGTCTGCTCAAGGTCTCTAACGAGTCTGTGGTCTTCATCCCCAAAAAGTGAGCTGACTTTGTGAGTCGATCTACGATAACCCATACGGCGTTATGCCCTCTTGAAGTCCGTGGTGATATGATCCCACTTCCACTCTGGGATAGGCAGAGACTGTAATAATCATCCAGGTCGTTGGTACTCAATCTTCACTTGCTGACATACGGCACACCTAGAAATGAACTTTGCTACATCCTTCTTCATTCCACTCCACCAATATTGTCGTTTCATATCTCTATACATTTTTGTACTCCCCGGATGTATAGAAAACTTCGATCGGTGGCATTCTCCCAACACTTCTTCCCTCACTTGGTCGTCTTTTGGCACGCATAATCTTCCTCGAAACTGTAACTCCTCATTCTTTATAGACCAATTCTCAACAATCTCATTCCTCTCCAATTTATCCCGAATTTCTGTCAACTCGGGATCTAACCGTTGCAACTCCACAATCCTTTGTCGGAGAATTGGTTGAGCTACTAGGTCGAACAAACATGGTCGATCCTCCAGTCCATCGACCCATAGATCAAATTCCTCTAACGTATCAATTATTTTCCACCGTTGAGCCACAAGGACATTGATTTCACATTGAGACTTCCTACTCAATGCATCCGCTACTACATTAGCCTTCCCGGATGATAGTTGAGAGTGAAGTCGTAAACTTCTAAGTACTCAATCCACCTTCTCTGCAGGAGATTCAATTCTTTCTGTGTGAACACATACTTGAGGCTTTTATGATCCGAGAACACTTGAAATTTCTCTCCATACAAGTAACACCTCCACAACTTAAGAGCAAAAACCACAACGGCTAGCTCCAAGTCGTGAGTGGGATAGTTCTGCTCATGAATCTTGAGTTGCCTCGAGTCATAAGCAACTACTTTGCCTCCTTGCATCAACACACATCCCAAGCCTCGTAGTGAAGCATCGGTGTAAACATCGTAACCTTCCCCACTGTTCGGAATAATGAGGATCGGTGTCGTCGTCAACTTTTCCTTCAAGGTGCGAAAAGCTAATTCACACGCTTGAGTCCACACAAATTTCTCCCCCTTCTTGGTAAGGCGAGTCATCGGCATCGCAAGCTTAGAAAAACCTTCCACAAACCTACGATAGTAGCCGGCTAACCCCAAGAAACTACGTATTTCTGTCACGTTCTTTGGCGGTTCCCATTGCATCACGGCCTCAATCTTCGAGGAATCAACCGCTACCCCTTGCTCGGATACAACATGGCCAAGAAACTTCACTTCCTTCATCCAGAACTCACACTTGCTCATCTTCGCATATAACTTATGTTCTCTCAATGTTTGTAGCACAACCGAGAGATGATGTGCATGTTCTTATTGTGTCCGGGAATAAATCAATATGTCATCAATAAACACAATGACAAATTGATCTAGATATGACCGGAATACCCTGTGCATCAAATCCATGAAGGCTGCTGGAGCATTAGTCAATCCGAACGACATCACCGTATACTCGAAGTGACCATACCGAGTACGAAAAGCAGTCTTAGGAATATCCTCCTCCTTGACACGCATATGATGGTACCCGGTGCGGAGATCAATCTTGGAGTAGAACTTAGAACCCCTCAACTGATCAAATAGATCATCAATGCGCGGCAAGAGATACTTGTTCTTCGCCGTCACCCGATTCAACCGTCGGTAATCTGTGCATAACCGAAGTGTTTCATCCGTCTTTTTCACAAAGAGGACCAGGGCTCCCCATGGTGAAGTGCTCAGACGGATGAATCCAATTGCCAACAAGTGGTCCAATTGCTTCCTTAGCTCCTTCAACTCCAAAGGTGCCATCCGATAAGGAGCAATAGAAATAGGTTCGGTTCCCGGATAAAGATCGATTGCAAACTCAATCTCTCTCTGTGGCGGTAACCCGGGTAATTCATCTGGGAAGACATCCGAAAAATCCGATACAATCAACACCATACCCGATTGGGATCTATCCCGATCATCTCCCATCAAGCTAGCCAAGAAATTCAAGTGGCTCCCTGCCTTAGCTTTTAAGAATTTACTTCCCGTAGTAGGAAATGGATGGAAAGAATCTCGGTTATTCACAAAACTGAAAATGACTCATCCCGGCAATTGAAATGTAATCCGCTTGCGGAAACAATCCATTACCGCCCGAAAAATGGATAACAAGTTCATCCCAAAAATCACGTCATACCCTTTCATCTCTAAAGCAATCAAATCCACCATCAATTCGTGCTCCCCAATACGAAGCACACAACCCTTGCATACTCGGCTAGTACCCAATTGTTCTCCCGTAGGCAAGTCAACAGTTAAGGCATGTTCTAACTTCTCAAAACCCAATCCCAAATTCATAGCATATGCAGTACGTATAAAAGAATGAGTAGCACCAGGATCGAATAAGATTCGACCCCAAGAATTATAAACGAGAACAATACCTTCTATCACTGCATTTGAAACATCCTCCTCCGGTTGGATCAAAGAAAATACCCTCCCCGGAATGGAATCACCGTGGGCTTGAGCTCTCAATGGTCTGGGTGGTGGGGGTGGCTTGTTTGGATTGGATGACCCGGCTGATTGATTGGTCTTGGGTGGAAACGACGGGCAGTTGTTTCGGAAGTGCCCTACACCTCCACATGCAAAGCATTGACGGGGGTCTGTGGCTGTCCTCCCCGGTACACCTCCTGCTCCTCGAGCTATCTGAGGTCTCTGTCTTATCACCTGATCGGGGCGACGGTATGGTAGCGCCCTCTGCGCTCCGCTACTGCTGGCTCCTGTACGGATCGGGCCTCCTCTCACATAATTCTGTCGCCTCTGAGAGTCCTCAGTGTCTCTCTCCACTACTGCAGCTCTGTCCACTAGATCACCATAGTCTCTGATCTTGAGAGTCACAAGCTTCTCTCTGATAACTGACCTCAACCTCTGCTCGAAGCGTTTGGCCTTCCTAGCCTCGGTGGATATAAACTCTTGGGCAAAGCGGGACAACTCGTCGAACCTCCTCTCATACTCGGCTACAGTCATACTGCCCTGTCGCAAGGCAAGAAAGTCTGCGCTCATCCTATCTCGTACAGACTCTGGAAAATACTTGTCATTGAAGATTTGCTCAAATTCCTCCCAAACAAGTGTATCGGTGTTCCTCCTCCTCTTCACTGACTCCCACCAGTGATCGGCCTCTCCTTCCAACAAGTAGGTAGCCAAGCCCAGCCGAAGGTCCTCGGCGATCCCCATACTATTACAAATCTTTCTCACCCTGCGGATCCATATATCCGCATCTAAGGGATTTGAGCTCCCTTGAAAGGTGGGTGGGTGTTGTCGTAGAAATTTTTGAAGAGCCACCATCATTCGATTCTCATCTCCGTTGCCCGGCACCTGAACTAACGGACGAACTCCACCGTTGTGGTGGTTGTTTCCGCCTTGTTGTTGCACTAGGGTGGTGAGTTCCCTTAAGCATAGAAAAATACCATTCATGGCATTGGGAGGTGGTGGGTGTGCTTGATCACCACATCCCCGTCCACGGCCACGGCCACGTCCACGTCCTCTTCCTCCTTCCATCCTACACATCAATTCACAATTTAGTTTAATCGATGTACAAGACAACCTAACTATCGATTTAGAATAAAGTATAAGGCTTGTGAAAATTAAACTGACAAATATTTTCTTTTCTAGTCCTAGCTCTCTAGTGGAAATTCATAACCTACAGCTCCCATGTAAGACATAAAGCCTAGGCTCTGATACAAAATCTGTAATGCCCCAAATACCACCCTGGACGGCATTACATTTTAATAACCATTTAAGCATGAGAGCACTAAGTAAATCCATCGACAAGAAAATTTTGTACATCAATAATTGGTATTGTAACAAAATTCGGGCAGAGTCTCATTTGTACGGAGAGCTCTACCCCAACTCCCAACCTGTGCAATTCTACTATAATGGCCACACCGGGTCCATTCAACTACCATAAAATCAATCCATCAAGTTTACATGTTATCCCAAAAGAATAGGCCAAGCTATGGCCTTTACATCCAACAAAAGTACAAAAATACATAACGAAATTTACAAAATAATACTAGGCTATATAATTCTCCAAAAAGATTATCCCAGTCTATAACAAAAGAAATGGGGGAGGTCGCTCTATGCGTCCACCTCGGGATCCACACTCCCGTCAATTGGAGCCTCCCACTGAGCGGCCTCCTC